>JAGFNQ010001798.1:131165-181128 GCA_024364735.1 Boesenbergia rotunda | reverse complement strand
ATATTCCTTAGTCCTTCTCAAGTACTTAAGGATATTCTTGACCGCTATCCAGTGACGTTCACCTGGATCTGACTGGTACCTGCTCGTCATGCTCAAAGCATACGAGACATCAGGACGAGTACATAACATGGCGTACATGATAGATCCTATGGCAGAAGCATAAGGGATCTTATCCATACGGTCTCTCTCCTCTCTAGAAGAGGGACTCTGAGTCTTCGAAAGACTCACACCATGTGACATTGGCAGAATTCCTCTCTTAGAATTCTGCATGGCAAAACGGTGTAATACCGTATCAATGTATGTACTCTGACTTAGGCCAAGCAATCTCTTAGATCTATCTCTATAGATCTTTATGCCTAGAATATAGGCTGCTTCACCTAAGTCTTTCATTGAGAAGGAATTCCCCAACCAAGTCTTCACAGACTGTAGTGAAGGAATGTCATTCCCAATGAGTAGTATGTCATCTACATACAAAACAAGGAAGACAACTGTGCTCCCACTAACCCTTTTGTAGACACAAGGTTCATCTTCATTCTTGATGAAACCAAACTGTTTGATTGCATCATCGAATCGAAGATTCCAGCTTTAAGAAGCTTGCTTTAGTCCATAAAGGGACTTATGCAGCTTGCATACTCTACCAGTATGCTTTGGATCTACAAAACCCTCAGGTTGTGTCATGTACACTTCCTCGAGGAGGTTTCCATTCAGAAACGCAGTTTTGACGTCCATCTGCCAGATCTCATAATCGTGGTATGCTGCAATAGCAAGCAAGATCCTAATGGACTTGAACATCGGGACTAGAGAAAAAGTTTCATCATAGTCAATACCATGAATTTGCTTGAAACCTTTAGCTACTAGTCTACCCTTATAGGTATGTACAAGTCCATCCATGTCAGTCTTTCTCTTAAAGACCCACTTACACCCAATGGGTTTGACCCCTTCAGGTGGATCAACCAAAGTCCATACTTGGTTGGTGTACATGGAATCCATCTCGGATCTCATGGCCTCTAGCCATTTCTCAGAATCTGGGCTCATCACAGCTTCCTGATAGGTGGTAGGCTCATTCTTAATGATCATAACGTCATCATGGTCAGGCAAGAGAAATGAATATCTCTCAGGCTGACGACGTACCCTATCAGACCTGCGAAGAGGTACCTGAACAGGTTGTTGTTCCACAACTTCTTGTGTAACAATCTCATCCACAACTTCTTGTGGTTCCTGTTCAGTATCCATCAAGGGCTCAGTGCTATGGTCGTTGTCTTGAACTTCTTCAAGATCAAACGAACTCTCACTAGTCTTTCTAGAAACAAAGTCCCTTTCTAGAAAGACCTCAGTCTTAGCAACAAACACTTTGTGCTGACTGGGAATGTAGAAGTAATATCCCTTAGTTTCCTTGGGATATCCCACGAAATAACACTTATCGGACTTGGGTCCCAGTTTGTCTGAGACTTGACGTCTAACGTAAGCCTCACAACCCCAAACTCTCATGAAAGACATTTTGGGACTCCTCCCAGTCCATATCGTATATGGTGTCTTCATGACCGCCTTTGATGGAACACGGTTAAGTGTGAACGCTGCCGTGTTTAGAGCATATCCCCAAAAGGATATAGGAAGATCTGCGTGAGTCATCATAGATCGTACCATATCTAATAAGGTACGATACCTCCTTTCGGATACACCATTCCACTATGGTGTCCCAGGAGGAGTGAGTTGAGATAGAATCCCACACTCAGCTAAATAGTCACGAAACTCATGGCTCAAGTATTCTCCACCTCGATCTGATCGAAGTATTTTAATACTCTTGTCGAGTTGGTTTTGTACTTCATTTCTGAATTCTTTGAACTTTTCAAAGGACTCGGACTTATGTGTCATCAAGTACACATAACCATATCTACTGAAATCATCAGTAAATGTGATGAAGTATCTATAACCACCTCGAGCAGCAACATTGAAAGGGCCACATACATCAGAATGTATGAGTCCTAACAAATCTGTTGCCCTCTCGCTATGTCCACTAAAGGGAGTCTTAGTCATCTTGCCTAGAAGGCATGACTCGCATGTCTCATATGATTCAAAATCAAATGAATCCAGCAATCCATCCTTATGGAGCTGGGACAAGCGACTCTCATTTATGTGGCCTAAGCGACAGTGCCAGAGATAGGTTGGGTTCAACTCATTTGATCTCAACCTCTTGGTACTTACATTATAGATAGGGCGTTCTAAGTCTAGAATGTAGAGTCCGTTGATAAGATCTGCACTACAATAGAACATTTCATTTAAATAGACTGAACAACATTTGTTCTTAATTATAAATGAGAAGCCTTTCTTGTCTAGACAAGAAACAGAAATTATGTTCTTAGTAAGTGCAGGTACATAACAACAATCATCTAGTTCCAGTACAAGCCTAGAGGGCAGAGATAGAAAATAAGTTCCTACAGCAACAGCAGCAACTCGTGCTCCATTGCCTACTCGTAGGTCCACCTCGCCCTTTGCCAATGCCCTGCTATTTCTTAGCCCCTGCACATTGGTACAAATGTGAGAAGCACATCCAGTATCTAATACCCATGATGTAGAAATAGAAAGGTTGACTTCTATAACATATATACCTGAAGTAGAAGGCTCGCTTCTCTTCTTCTTAAGATCCTCCAGGTATACCTTGCAGTTCTGCTTCCAATGCCCTGCCTGCCCTTGATATAATTGCTTGAGGTGGTCAATCATATCGTAAGCATTCATGTTCTCATGTTGCTTCTGAAGCTCAGAGGACATGCAGCATAGCATTAGGCACGACACGTCTAACGCGTCGTCTTGATGCTTCTGATGAGCATCTCTAACGCTACGGATGGCTGAGGGTGGTGGTGCTTCAGGAACTGCTTGCTCTAGAACGTACAGCTTACGTTCCTGTTTGAGGACTATCCTCAAGTTCCTGTACCAGTCCAGGAAATTAGCTCCAGTGAGCTTGTCCTTCTCAAGGACAGATCGCAGAGAGAGAGTATTCGCGTTTGAAGACATGGCAATCTACAACAGATAAATGCAGAGAATAAATATCATATTCTAGTAATCATCTAATTAGGCCTTTAATTAAATGATGCTCCCACTAAATTATAGGAATTTTGGTGGAATCAAGTCATTAGAGTGGTCAAACCACACTACTAGATCCGTACCAATTTACTATAATTTATGTGGGACAAGATCTATGCCTTAAGTTAGCTTTGGCTAAATCGCCCAAGACTTAGTATGATCGGTAGATAACTAATTTATCAATTACATCTCTATGCAACTCTTGTTTATAGGATCAAGAATAAACATTTATGAATAATCTTGAGTTAGCTTTGGCTAAATCGCCCAAGACTATTGATAAATGCGATCTTGTCCTACCTTTCCAACTATTGGAATACGCCTATAGCTTTACTCGATCCAATTGAGTTAACTAGTTACTCAATCTGATTGAGCTCGATCTAACCCGAGCCGTGATAGGCGGGACCAAGGTTGTCCCTCCGCATCCTACCAAGATTAAATGCGTTGCTCTGCTTTGGCAGAATCGACAAGCGCATATGATCGAGATAGTGATGGGTATCAGGACCCGGTAGGCGTTTACGAGTCGATTCGATTTTAGATCTAATCTAATCGAGGATGTGCATCACATCTAGGCATTTATGAAATCTAATTTAATCCTAAATGTGTATTAAGTGCACATCAAAATGTGGTTCCCACATTACTTGTGCATCTCATACACTTAAGTTTATTTTTACTATTCTACATTATCATGCATCATATACATCACAAGCATAGCAATAATAAAATAAACTTAAGTGACTTGGTCATGGCCCTACTAAGACCCTCTCAAGCCAATGAGAGGATCCGATGGTCAACCTAGGTCTAGCGGCTTCTCCAAGCGCTTCCTCTTGACCGTCTTGGTGTTGTCGGCTAGTTCTCCCGAGTCCAAGTTCTCCGGAATTTCCGTCGTCTTCACTTTTGTACATTACAAATTTTTATACTCGAGTTACATTCGAGTCTAAATATGAAATACAACAGAAATAAAATATTAAAAGCCGACACGCAGGTCGCAAACACAATACAACACGCACATGTACAAAAACGGCGCGCAGGCCGTATTATGAATTACAACATAATTTTAATCTTATAAAAAATTGGGTTTTGGGCCATGACCATCACACTACTGTACATAATTCAAAATTATGTAATTTTACAGATTTTATATAATTTTTTCTACTGATTTTTAGAATTTTTCGAGTCACAACTCCGCGGCGGTCCTGGTAAGCGGGTTTCGGGCGTAATCGCAAGACAAGGCCCCTTGCGGGGTTAGGGGCAGCGCCCCTACTCATGAAATAACCTTCACGAGTGTCTTCTTGCGATTATACAGTGCCTTTACCCGCTGTCCCAAAATCCATTTGGGCGAAACTTGCCGTTTCGGAGAAGTTTTTCTCGGTGGCAAAGTCTACAAGTGCTTCGCACTCGTCGCTTTGCCTCTACGAGGAAAAATACTCAAAAATCCTAAAATTTAGAAAAATTACAGAAGCATAAAATTATCTAAATTTTTGTATCTAATACAAAAAAAAAATAAAAACCAAAACGAGCACAAGCTTCGCTCGTGGCTCTGATACCACTGTAGGGTTTTTCGGGCCGCGAAAACCGCTTTTTCGCGTCGCGGAAACCCCGAAAGCCCCAATAGAAAGGATCCGAGCGAAGAAAACCATTTCAAAAATTTACGAGTGCTCGTTTACATGCTTCAAAACCGATCTACAACCTAGATCTATTAGAGAAGAGAAAAACTACCTTCGATGCGTGCCCCGCAATTCCCGCTCGCTCCTCGGTTGGTGTCGGATCTCAAGGACGCAAAGTAGCAACCCTCTAGAAGTATCCACACAAGCAAGAGAGTGGAGAGGAGAGCCCAAAAGTGTGCTAGCACTTGCTTGGGGTCTCGGCCACAAGAGAGGAGAGGGAGAGCCAAAACCAAAAACATGTTGGGAGAAGAATCAATCACACACAAAAACTCATATTGTGTGTATAAGTGGCAGGCCACTTAATGGCCGGCCACCACCTTCCATAAACCCCCTATTTGAATTCAAAATTCAAATGGGGAGGTTACTTAGCCTTGATGATGATGCCAAGTCATCACTTGGTCAAGTCAAGGTGATGTGGCTTGAGTCAAGTCAAACTTTCCTCTTATGGACTTTCCATATTTAGCCAAAGTCAAACTTTGACTTCATTATTCTCCCATGATTAGATTCATCCAATACTTGGATCAAACTCGAGTCCAACTCAAGTTGTCTAATTTGAGTCAAGTCAAACTTGCCTTTTATGGACTTTCCATATTTAGCCAAAGTCAAACTTTGACTTCATTATTCTCCCATGATTAGATTCATCCAACACTTGGATCAAACTCGAGTCCAACTCAAGTTGTCTAATTTGAGTCAAGTCAAACTTGCCTTTTATGGACTTTCCATATTTAGCCAAAGTCAAACTTTGACTTCATTACTCTCGGTCCATCATATAGACTTATTCTCCATCTATTGCTCTATGTGTGTGACCCTATAGGTTCTTGTAACGTTGGCAATGCCCTTAAACCTATTTAAGGACATAAGCAATGAGAGGTATCTAGCAACACATCATTGCTACCCAAGTTACAAGAATGTCGAGATCCAACATCACCATTGTGACTAATAATTGTGACCATCACAATATGTGACAACATCCTTCTATCCTCGATATCTAGATTGATCTTTCATGAGGCATAGACCGTGTCATCCTCAAATCAATCTATATGTCTTGATCTCCAAGTAGACTCACTATAATCAAATAAGCTCAATATCTAATATTGCCTTATTTGGGCATGGCCATGCACTTAGTGGTCTTACTCTATCAAGAACGAAGATATCACTCTCGTCATATAGGAGGGATAGATCCCATCTACGTTACTCACATCCCTCCGCATAATTTGTTACAAACCCAGTAATCGCCTTTATAGTCCACCCAGTTACGGGTGACGTTTGACGAAGCCAAAGTACGTAACTCCTTATGTAGGGAACTATGGTAACTTCAGGTCTAGGACTATAGTCATACTAATAGTCACATGAGAAAGTATATGACACTCATATAACGATCCATGATACTTTCTCATGGCGGGCCATTCAGTATACATTCTCTAATGTATACCCATGTGTCAACTTGATATCTCATATCCATGACTTGTGAGATCAAGTCATCATGTTGACCTACATGCTAGTCTCTATGTATTAACATTGTCCTTGAATGTTAATACTTGACTAGGAATAATTAAAAGTAGTGTTCTCTATATCATCTCACTATCGATTCAACTAATCGATTGATATAGATAAGAACCTTCTACTCAAGGACGTTATTATACTAAGTTATTTGGCACCAATACACATAAGTACAATAACCATAAGAAATGCCTTTATATATAAGAAATATATATACAAGAATATGATACAATGAGTCCAAAAAGTAATCATCATATGATTGGCTCTAGGGCTCTCACTAACAATAAGATCACTGACACCAAGTATATATCAAATCACCAATAGTTAATCATCACATCTATCAATATCGCTCATGAATCACCAACCAAAGATAACTTCTAACTAACAAATCGTAATGTTATAAATCCACCAATGATCCACCAGAAAATTACGTATCATAAGGATAAGATTTCATGATATCCACCATCTCCATACCATCCTCAACCAAAATTTAGCGAGATAACTGTCTAAAAGAAAAGGTCATTTATTCATCCACAATCACGACCAATAAATCAAAGATATCCACAGATGTAACCTCAAAACACAACACATCATAGAGATTCATCAATCTCGATCCATCCTTAAACATCAATCAAAATTGATTACTTCTTGATCAATGATAAAGAGACACAAACACCAAAAATCTTTCCAAAATAAGTGTCAACCAACACTCTGTGACTCAAAGATCATCCTCTATAATTTCCACCAAACTATGATTAAATATCATAGATGATATCCAACTGACAACTTGTTCCTTAAGTACCTATGGGTCATATATCCCGATGTACCGTCGAGATTATCTAATTGATCCTATTGATAAGCGGAGAAGGGTCCCGCTCAGGCAACGGAGCGAGACGGATGAGTTACGGTGGCGGGGGGGGGGGGCTTATTGTCAGACCGAAGGCTCTCAGGAGGGACAAACGACTCAGAGATGGAACAAGGTTAACGGGGTGGCCAAGAGGTTGTGAAACAGTGAGAAGCCAAATCCCCTTTCTCAGAGCCTTGGGCGAGCCTTATATAGGGGGGTGATAAGTACTATTTTGTCGATTATTTCAGGTTCTAAAATCCATGTTTGACCCATATTTTACTTGCTTAATCTTGAATTTATCCTAGGTTCTATGAAGTAATTTTATTTTGGGCTTTATTGGAAATCTTCATACATTTGAAATATTTTGCCACTAAATTGTTAATCTACTTTTGTAGGCTTGGAAAGATCATGGACCTAGGTCATGCTGGGTCAAACTTGAGTCAGAATGGACCTGGATCGAGTGATCAAGCATCAGACTAATATGGGTCGTCCGATTCAAAAACGGCTAGATCTGCACCATCTGAGAACTTTTGATGCAATCCGAGCTAGGGTTAAAGCTAATCAAGCACTCAGGTCAACATCTGAAGGTTTCATCCAAATCAGATATCATTCAGCCGTTGGATCAAGCGCAGGAGGATCTAGACCGTCCATTCAAAGATCAGGTAGATCTGAACCATCCGTTGCAAATATGGAAGATCCGAGTTACTGAGAGGCAGATCCTGACCCTTGATCAAGATCTGGAAGGTTTGATTCAGATCGGATGAGATTCAACCGTTGGATGAGTCCTAGACAATCTGGGTCGTCCAATGCTAACAGATATAAACTGCCTTCCTTCCCCCGATCAGATTTGTCGCGTCTTCGCCGCAGCTTAGCTTCTTCGCGTTCTTCACAGTTTCTTCTTCAATTCTTCTCATCCGATCGCGCGATCGCACTGATTCCAACCTCGGATTGAGTTCTAGATCGTCGGGACTACTTCTCCGTGAAGATTTCAGCTCAAATTTATCACTGAACAGAGCTAAGTGAGGGTTTCACCAGCTCTGCCATTCGATTGATCGGATCTCGGTTGTGTGCCATTTTTCATCCACCTGAGCAAGTCGGAGGGTTCTCTGGATTGCTCTGACCATTCCTAAGTCTTCACCGCAATCCCACACAGAGAGATCGAGGAGATCGGATGGATTTTTGCAGCCGGAAGCAAGTTTGAGTTGAATCAATCACTGAGTCAGATATTCCAGCGATTTGTCAAGCTAGGGGGTTCGTGGCTTACTCTTGTGTGACAGTGAGAAGAACTTGAACCAAGGGAAGGGATCGATGCTTAGTTTCTTTGTGAATTTTTGTTTCTTAGTAGTAGTTTCAATTTCTGCGTTCTTTTATAGTTTCTGAATTTGCATTAGCGAAACTTGGTTTGTCTGGATCATTTCTGCATTCATTAGTTTTCCAATTCTGCATTCTTATTAGATAGGTTGCTTGTTTAGTGAACAATTGCGCTTAATCCCAGTTTGCTTCTCAATTCAGTTATTTCTGCGTATCAATTTTAGTTCCTGTGTATCAGTTTCAGTTTAATTGCTGCAATGTTTCAGTTTATCATTTCTGAAGTTTGTATCAAGTGAACATTAGCTCTTTTGAATCTTCTCTGAACGTTAGATTTGTGCACTCGATTTCAGCTTGCTCTGCTTGTTCTGCATTCAGTTTGTTCTGAATTTCTGCATACGATTTCTAAAGTTCTTCACTCATTCCTGCATTCAGTTTGTTTCTGAATTGATATCAGTTTTTGCGTATCAGCTTGTTTCATTTACATTAGTTTTTCTGCGTATTAGTTTTTATAGTTTTGCAGAATGTTGGATCGTTTTTGAACTCACTAATTTCGTATCAAGTGAACTTGGCAGTTTGCTTTGCATTCGGATGTGTCTGAATTATAATCACCATTTCTGCAAATCAATTTCAGTTCTGAATTCTTGCTTCAAATTCGACTGTTTCTGAAATTCTAGTCTTTACTTCTGAACATCAATCCATTTCTGAATTCGTGCTTCACATTCAGTTGCTTCTGAAATTCAGTTCTTTCTCCTGCATATCAAGTTTGTTTCATTTCTGCATTTTGTATCAAGTGAAACTTCGGCATTGATTGGTATCAAGATTAAACACAACTTAATTCCTGCATTCGGTTTTTTTTTCTGCAAGTTATCATTCCTACAAGTTATTAGTATCATTTCTGCAAGTTTGTATCAAGTGAAAACTCATTATTGATTAGTGGATAACTTGTTTGGCACTTGGTTGTTTTGAGTTTTAATTCGGCTGAAGTTAAACACAACTTGTAGTGTACTATTGCATTGGATCTCAGATTTGTTCTCCAAATTCGACTAATTTGCATTGGTTGATTAAGTACCCCATTGGTTGAGTTCCTTAGTTGATACTACCTAGTTTAAGTTCGTTTAGTTAAGTTTCTTTACTTTCCATTGTGTTTTCATTTCTGATTGCAAACAAAACCCAATTCTTATTTGAAACCCAAAAATACTTGACGACACATAAACTCAAGCTTGAATCAAACATCCTTAACTAGCCCTAGGAAAAATACGACCTGTGGCCCCTTTACTACATTTAAATTGTGAGCTAGGGTTTCCAGCAATTGAAATATCTAAATTTGAGACCCACATTTGTGACATCTATTTTGGGGATCATCAAATTTTTGGCTTCATTGCCGGGGATTCTACTAGTTGAGTTTGTTTGATTTTTGCTTGTGTGCTTACTGCTTTATCTGATTTATTTTTTTTCCATACACATTTGCTGCAATTTGTTTATTTTATGACCAGGTCAGCAGGTGGTGATCTCGAAGAATTTGACCCTGAAATTGAGAGAACTTTCAGAGCAAGGAGGAACCAAGGCATAATTTCAGAGGCTATTGATATTCCTCCTCTTCAGACTATTCCTACTCATTCAGGCATTATCATGGCAGACCACCAGAAGACCATGAAAAAACTTGCAGCACCAGATGATACCTTTCAGTATTCCAGCATTGTTTATCCAAAGCTGACAGGCGATTTTGAGCTTAGATCCGGACTCATCCACTTGTTGCCTAAATTTCAAGGATTATCTGGAGAAGATCCAAACAGACATCTGCATGAATTTCAAGTAGTCTGCTCCACCATGAAACATCAGGGGATTTCAGAAGAAGATATTAAGCTAAGGGCATTCCCATTTTCCCTGACTGGAGCAGCAAAGGATTAGTTCTTCTATTTACCTACTGGGCACGTGTCTAGCTAGATTTCCATGAAGAAGACATTTCTAGAAAAATACTTCCCAGCCTCCAGAACTGCAATCATCAGAAAGAGCATATGTGGTATACATCAAGTGGTGGGAGAGACTCTTTATGACTACTGGGAGAGATTTAAAAAGCTATGCTCCAGTTGCCCACAACACCAGATCAGCGAGCAGCTCCTCATTCAGTATTTTTACGAGGGTCTATTGCAGATGGATAGGATCATGATAGATGCTGCAGCTGGAGGAGCCCTAGTTAACAAAACACAAGATCAAGCTAGGGAGTTGATTTCGAACATGGCAGAGAACTCACAGTAGTTTGGAAGCAGAGCATTGTCCACCAGAGGAGTGAATGAGGTTCAGGTGGCTTCTAATGAACAAAGGGAAATTAGGAATTCTCTGGTAGAGCTCACATCATTAGTGAAGCAAATGACTCTTAATAATGCAAGCCAAAATCCCAACTTGTCGGTACCTCCACAATCAAGCCAAGTGATGAGGGTATGTGGTATTTGCTCTAGTCAGGAACATAATTCAGATTTATGTCCCAACCTCCAACAAGATGAGACAATAGCGGCGTTGGTTAGGGGACAATTTCAAGCCAGGAATAACCCCTACTCCTCTACTTATAACCCTGGTTGGAGGGACCATCCAAATCTGAAGTATAGCAACTCTTTTTACCAACAAAACCCATCACAACAACAATTTCAGCAGCCTCAACAAAATTTCCAGCAACCGCAGCAATCTCAGCAGCAAAATCAGCAATTCCAGCCCCAAATTCAGCCATTCCAGTCAACATTCCAGCAACCCTTTCAAGGGAATCAACAAAGTTTCCAAGGGAATTTGAATTTTCAGCAACAATATCAACACTTACAGCAACAATTCCAACAACCACAACAAGGTTTTCAGCCTTTGAATCAAAACTTTCAGCCACAAAATCAAGGTTTTCAGCCCACTCAGTTTCAATCTTCATCACCACCATTTCCACTTCAAAACCAGAATTTTTAAGGCTATAATTCTCAGCAAGTTTAACCATCATT
Organism: Boesenbergia rotunda; assembly: GCA_024364735.1. Taxonomy (NCBI): domain Eukaryota; kingdom Viridiplantae; phylum Streptophyta; class Magnoliopsida; order Zingiberales; family Zingiberaceae; genus Boesenbergia; species Boesenbergia rotunda. The sequence continues at coordinate 169,753 of JAGFNQ010001798.1, read as the reverse complement.
CCAGCCCAATTATCAGCCATTTCAGTAGCCATTTCAGCCCTACAATCAGCCCCAACAACCCCAATTCCAACAATCACAGCAGGGTAATACTTTTCAGCAGCCTACCTCATCATTTCAAGGTCAATCAAAGCCCTATGCTAACCAAGGGGGCTATGGAGGTTCTAATGGGGGAAATGTGCCACAACAAAGGATAGAAGAGATGTTTCAACTGTTGGATTGAGAGAAAACGATAGAGGGGGGGTGAATATCGTAAATCATTTCGGATTTAGAGAGAGAATGCACAGCGGAAAATTAACACGAAAATCAAACGCAAACACAGGGATTTACTTGGTTCGGAGTCGCGGTCGGCTCCTACTCCAAGGCCCACGGTCCTTGACCGTTTACTGCGGGCAATACTATAATCGCGCAAAATCTTACAAACAGTTGTACAGAAGTAAGTGCAGTAAGAATACAATTAAGAATTGACTCTTCGTTACCGACGCCCGGTGTAGATCATTCTTCGGTGCGTAGGGTCGTCGTCGGTGCTAGAATCTCGAGATGGAGGATTTCTGGAGCAGAGCGTCTGAGTTGAAGAGCGTATTGGCGTTAGAAAACTTGTTGTTTGAAGCCTTGGGGTCGAGGGGCTATTTATAGCCTCCTGGGGTGCCCTGAACGTTGGGGGCGCCCCCCCCCCCACGTGTCAGCCGATCCGAATACATCTCGGTCAGCCCTTATCCCACTTGAATAGGGCTGAGAGTTGACTGGGGGCTCCCGGGACGCAGGGGGCGCCCGGGACGCAGGGGCGCCTGGGTTGACTCGGTCCGCTGGCTTCTCGCTGGCTTGACTCTATCCGCTTCGTTGGCTTGAGCCCGGGGCGCCCGAGGCATCCGGGGCGCCCGGGAGCATGGGGGCGCCCCCCCAATGAGCTTTCGAAGCGTTCTCTTGCTTTACTTGTTTTGCCTTGACCTTGGGGGCGCCCGGGACCTCCGGGGCGCCCTACTCAGCTGCTGCCTCTCTCCCTTGAGGCGTTCTGAGCTGCAGAGACTCGTTCCTTTGGTCCTGCATCTAGGGTTAGTTGCAAATACAATAAAACAAGAATATGTTATGATTATACAGCCTTAGCTGTCTTGGTTCTGACTTTGGGTCTCCAAAATGGAACTCTAGGTCAAACCGACGCCTAGTGTTCCCTCGACGGGGAGCGCGTCCTCACCTACTCTCTCAGGAGAATTTACCTGTTGCCAACCGGGTCTTCCGGTTGGACTTTTGCCCAGCAGTCCTTCGCCAGGTGCCCAGCTGTCCTTCGCCAGGTCTTCAGTACCAAGCAGTCCTTCGCCTGGTGTTTAGCAATCCTTCGCTAGAGCTTTGTATCCTGGCATTCCTTCGCCAGGTGTCTAGCAGTCCTTCGCTAGGGATTTGTATCTTGGCATTCCTTCGCCAGGTGCCTAGCAGTCCTTCGCTAGGGCTTTGTATCCTGGCATTCCTTCGCCAGGTGCCTAGCAGCCCTTCGCTAGGACTTTGTTTCCTGCACACTTAATGAGCATGTTAGATAAACATAACATCTTAACTTTTGAACCCTTTGTCATTATCAAAACACAGGTTCGACTTGGGTGCTGTCTGCACCAACAATCTCCCCCTTTTTGATTTATGGCAACCTGATTCAAAATGTTAAGTTAATCAAGACAGTTGATATAACAGTTTAGTTCCCTCCCCTGGAAGGAATCTCCCCCTTGGGTTTTCAAAGTTTCGTGGGGTTTAAAAAAAATTTCTAAGTCAAAATGATGGAATTTATTTTTCAAAACTTAGAACATTTTTCAAAAGAAGTTTTAGAAAACTTAAACAAAATTTGGTTAGGCACTTTGGAAAATTTATGCTTAGAAAAAAATTTTCCAGTCAAAAGATTTCTAAAACATTTTCTTAAGTTTTAAATTCTCAAAAAAAATTTCAATCTCTTTAGTACTTTAGAGGCTTTATACTTAGAAACTTTTCTATTAGAGAAGTTTAGAAATAAGTACTTAGAGATTTTTGAACATAGCTTAAGTTTAAGTACTTAGAAAATACTTTTGAAAACAGCTTGGGTCAAGTACTTAGAATCAATTTTGAAAACACTTTAGATCAAGTACTTTTGAACCAGTTTTGAAAATAACTTAAGTATTTTGAAAACAGTTTTGAAAAAGAACTTAGAGTAAGTACTTTTAAATAGTTTTGAAAAAAAAACTTAGCTTTAGAGTAAGTACTTTTAAATAGTTTTGAAAAAAACTTAGCTTAAGCTTTTTGAAGAAAGGATAAAGTTTAAATTTTGAAAAACAATTTAAAGCTCTTCTCTCCTTTCCTATCTCTCCCCCTTTGCCATATATCAAAAATAAAGCAATAGCAATAAAAATAAATTGCATGACAAAAGAATAATGTGCTGTACTGAACCAATTCAAGATATAAACTGAATCAAAGCAATTTCAATTATCTCTTTAGGGTCCTGTCTAACCCATTTGGCTACTTACTAACTGTTATAAACAGTAATTTTCGCTAGGGTTAGTCAGGTTAAGTGTTCTGTTCAAGTTAGATTTTCTAAACTTGACACTTAACCTGATTGCTGTTTAATTTGTATTTAGTGTCCCAATTACTGCAGATGCACTAATCTACATCTTGAATTAAGGCAAAGACCTAAGCATCTCAACCCATTCTAGTTTATCAGTCAAAAGTACCTTAAGGTGCTTGTGAGATGCTGGCTTCTAAATCTATAGGTGCATGTAGTTCTAGGGTGAGGGTCTAAGCTAAGTCCATTTGCGAAAAAGCCCTAGTTTTGAAGGGGGTAGTTTTTAAAATAAAACTAAGTCGAAAAATTATTAAAGAGAAAAAGTTAAAAGGATTTTTGAAACTAATTGAAAGCTGATTTGAAATCAAGTAAAGCAGTTTTAAAATTGTTTTAGAAACTGATTTTCAAATCAAGTAAAGCAGTAAGAACTCAGACCAAACGTAGAGTAAACCTATTCTACCAAGCATAATCCTAATAAAGATCAGATAATCATGAAAAATCAAATAGTCAACTCCACAAGTCAGCTGGTATGAGAGAGAACCAGCACGGTCATACAAGTCAAACATGAGTCAACCCTACTGAGTAGGGGCAGTCAAGCAGTCACTAGTACAATGCTAATCAAATCTAGGAGGAGGGTCCGGGATGATCAGAAGAGCCTGGCTGCCAGGATCGAAACAGCGCCATCATCTCGTGATATCGTGCGTCGCTAGCCTCTCTCTCGGCTCTGAGAGCATTCATGTACTCAGTATAATAGCCCTGATTTGCTTCCACTTCCTCCCGGAGGCTCTGGACCTGTGTCTCAAGTCGTGTCATTCTCTCGTCCAGTGTCGGTGGTGGAGGCTCATCTATGTGCTCTCGAACCTCGGCTGCTAGATCTCCGACATCGACTTCAACATCCTCGTCAGAGTCGATCGGTGGTCCGGCTCGCTGGCGTCTCCACGACAAAACCCCGGTAGTCGAGACCTCTATACCAGCTAGGGAAAAGTTCCTAAATCCTATCTCATAGAAGTCAGTCATCGCGGTCATCTCACCATCGGTGATGTTACGACTGTGAAAATGAAGAATGGAAGTGATGATGTGGCAATAGGGGGTGCGTACCCGCCCCTGAGTGGTAACACTGGACGCATATAGGATCGTGTGAAACATGTGTAGTCCAATGTCGATATCAAGATGGTGGATCAGTGCATACAGAAGGAAGGTATGAAATGGTCGCATGGCCGCGACGTCCCTAGTGGATAACGGTAAGATGCAGCGAACTAAAACTCTGTAAAGAGCATAGTCCTGGACCTGAAGGTCCATAGACTGAAATCGTCTGGCTAAGGGGTTCCTAGCATCCCTATAGAAGTAGGAGTGTAGAGTATCTAGAGTAATGTGAGAGTAAGGAGCATCAAAAGGAGGATCCCTAGGAGGATAGCAACAAAAGGTGGACTGGGAGAGTCGTAGTCCAAGAAATCGGTTAAGCAAGGAGGGTGTGATTGTCAAGGGCATCCCTTGAACAGTAGTGATAAATATAAGATCATCCTGTCTAACTATGTTATTATAGAATTCTGTACATAGAGATGTGTTAATGGGATGGGTGCAGAATACGAGGTTATCTAGTTGGTAAAAGTTGATGACGTTCATGGCTAGTGGATAAGATTGAGTGAAGAATTGTCTATTTAAGTAGCTCGTTTTTATAGGCTTGTATGTCGTTCGAGCAAACTTATTAAGTTGGGAACCTAGGATCGGGACTAGGTTCGGTACCGGGGTCTGATCGGTTTGCTAGGCGTTTTCTAAGATAAGAAATATGCATTTAAAGGAAGGAATTTATGAAAAATAATTTTAAATGCGTAAGAAAAAGGAAAAAATTATACCGATTAGCCGTTCGGAGAGGCATGGTCGAAGTTGAGGGAGCAAGAAGGTCACTTGGTCGCCTTGGAAGGAAAAGAGTTAGAGAGAAGAAGGGATTTGGGTGTGGCAAGATGAGGAGATTCGGGTGCCTTATATTGGCATTTTGGCTAGGGCGCCCGGGAGCTCCCGGGCGCCCGGGACAGGGGTCTACTACCTTTGGCAGTGACTTAAAGTTTGGTTGGGGGCGCCCGTGATAGCCCGGGCGCCTCGGTCAGACTGGGATGGCAGCTTTGCTGCCTTGACCGATCTTGGGGGCGCCCGCAAGAGCCGGGGCACCCTGGTTAGGGTGTTTTGGCAGTTTTTGCCTTGAACGAAGTGACAGTATTGTGGGGGGGGGCGCCCGAGGAGTCACGGGCGCCCGAGTTAGGTTAGAATTGACACCTTTGATGTTTTGTTGACCATTTGACCATGGTTTAATTATTTTGACCATGGTATGACTACTGTGATCATGATTTGACTACTTTGACTATGGTTTTTCTGCTTTGACTATGTTTTGACTACCCTGACCATGGTTTGACTAGTATTAGGTCAATGCCGTTCTAAACTATAGGATTTAATGTTTTGTATTTAAACAACAATGCAGGTATTAAATGAATTTTGATTAAGTTAAATTTGACCGTCTCGCCCAATCTAGGGTTATCAATCACGTTAGCGTTATATGTTTTGTGAGACAGGTTTTAGTAGATAAAATTATTTTGAAAAATTATGATTTATTTTGAAAAGCTTGAATTAATTTTAAAACCAGTTGATTTTGAGTTTATTTAAAAAAATGTTTGAATCTATAATTAACTGAAAATTTGTGTTAGATTCAAATTTTACAAAGAATAATTTGAATTTGAATTTCAAAAATTGGCTTCCTGGTCTTGGCGAGGCACTAGGCCTTCTTTGGCCGTAGCCTTATTGGATCATCAACCCTTTCCTTGACAAAGCCTTTTAATGAAATTTCATTTTCAAAATTATTTTTTTTTGAAAAATTCTGGTCTAACTAGTTTGGGTCTTGGATCAGTAGCTTCGGCTAGTTTCACCAGTTTAAAGAGACCAAGTAGAGTATACTTGACCTTATTAGAATTGGCTTCCCTAACGTACTATCATCTCACCGCCACCCAATACTATGTTGTTCAAATTTCAGTTAAGTTGGTTCTGTCCTTAAACTAACCATTCCTAAGTTTAAGCATAATAAATTGCAGAAATTAAATAAACAAGCAATCATGCAATTTGAAAACAAGAATTAAAATTCATCTAACTATAAATATTGTTTTTAATTTGGCTCCCCCTGGACTAAAGCCTCGGTAGTGATTCGGCAAGATATGAATCTTGTCCTTGGGGATCCAGTACTGATTTGATCCAGTTTGTTTATTCAGGCACAGTTTGGGTACCCATGCCTGAACTTTAGATCTGGACTGGTTCAGTACAACATAGTAGTATCTTTGTCTAGATTTGGTTCTATAGCCTAATCCGGATTGATTTAGAACCGACTTCTATTTTCCAAGAATCATGTCAAGACCCTTGGAACCAGAAGTGAATCGTTCTAAAGCTGATCTAAGGTCCTTGACCTGAGTTTTCAAGGAGGAGTTCTCTTTCTCAAGTTTTTCAACTTGAGTAGAGGTTCCTTCTTGAACCTTCTCAGTTAAGGATCTAGAGTCAGCTCTCTCTTTTAGGAGTTTTACTTCCTGTTAGAGAGATTCGACTCGGGGTTTAGCTTTCGCCAAATCTCGAGAAAGATAGGAAATTAATTCATTTAACTGATTTCTTGAAAAACCACTTACAGTTATTTCGCCGTCCTCTGAGAATGTAAGTTTGCCGTCGTCCGGCTCCGACTCTGACTCGTTCTCGATTTCTTCTGAGGCGGTTAGTGCGAGAAGGTTTGACTGTGGGACCTCTTCTTCTTCTTCGGAGGAGGACTCGTCCCACGTTGCCTGAAGTGCCTTCTTCTTTCTCGTCTTCTTTGTTTCCTTCAGGTTAGGGCATTCAGTCTTGTAGTGGCCCTTCTTCTTGCACTCGTAACAGGTCACGTTGGGTTTGTTCTTTTCATTTGAGGGTTCAACTTGTTCTTCCTTTCTTTGGCTGACTTTTCTTCTGTTGGTCTGATTTTTTAGCTCTTTGTAGTAGTCCCGGGCTAGCCGAACCAGCTTAGGTCGATTTCCCTCGTTGTCTTCTGAGTCTGACTCTGAATCAGACTCGGGTGCAGGTTGAGGCTTCTTTTTAGTTGTCTTTCCAGCTTTACCTGCAACGAAAGCAATGCCTTTCTCGGCCAGATTGCAGTTAGTCTGCTCATGCAATTCTAATTCAGAAAACAGTTCATCTAATTTAATTTTAGAGAGGTCCCTTGAAACCTTGTATGCATCTACCATAGATGCCCACAAGGTGTTTCTCGGGAAAGCGTTAAGAGCGTACCTTATCAGGTCACAATTTTCTACCTTGTGACCGATTGTGTGTAGTCTGTTCATTAATTCCTGAATTCTGGCGTGGAGCTGGGCTACTGTTTCGTTGTCATTCATCTTGATCATGTACAGCTTGTTCAGGAGGAGATCTCTCTTGCTGATTCAAGTATCTGAAGTTCCTTCGTGCAGCTCGATCAGCTTACCCCACAGCTCCTTTGCACTATTGAATGGTCCTACCCGATTCAACTCTTCCTTGGTCAGGCCGCATTGAAGTGTCTGGGTTGCTTTGACATCAGCTTCAATTTTTCTTTTCAGAGCGGTATCCCACTCAGCGTAAGACTGTGACACTCCTTTAGCATTCTTTAGAATCTCCAATCCGGACTGGATGATTATCCACATGTCCACCTGAGTTTTCAGGTGGACCTCCATCCGACCTTTCCAGTAGGAGAAGTCCTCCCCACTGAAAAGTGGTGGTCTGGCTGTGCTGAATCCTTCTTGCATAGCTATTTATCTGAAAATAAGAGTAAAAAGGAAAGAAATATCCCAAGACTTGGTCTTGGATTAGTAGTGCGGGAAGAAAAAGAAATTTTATCGAGGGGTGTTGCACTGTTCTCGATTAACGATAAAAATTAGTAAAAGAAAATAAAAATCAAAGAAAATCCGAAAAATTCTCAAATTGGTGGTTGCACCAAATTTGAGCTACCCCGCTCTGATACCACTTGTTGGATCGAGAGAAAACGATAGAGGGGGGGTGAATATCGTAAATCGTTTCGGATTTAGAGAGAGAATGCACAGTGGAAAATTAACACGAAAATCAAACGCAAACATAGGGATTTACTTGGTTCGGAGTCGCGGTCGGCTCCTACTCCAAGGCCCACGGTCCTTGAGCGTTTACTGCGGGCAATACTATAATCGCGCAAAATCTTACAAACAGTTGTACAGAAGTAAGTGCAGTAAGAATACAATTAAGAATTGACTCTTCGTTACCGACGCCCGGTGTAGATCGTTCTTCGGTGCGTAGGGTCGTCGTCGGCGCTAGAATCTCGAGATGGAGGATTTTTGGAGCAGAGCGCCTGAGTTGAAGAGCGTATTGGCGTTGAAAAACTTGTTGTTTGAAGCCTTGGGGTTGAGGGGCTATTTATAGCCTCCTGGGGTGCCGTGAACGTTGGGGGCACCCCCCCCCCCCCCCACGTGTCAGCCGATCCGAATACATCTCGGTCAGCCCTTATCCCACTTGAATAGGGCTGAGAGTTGACTGGGGGCGCCCGGGACGCAGGGGGCCCGGGTTGACTCGGTCCGCTGGCTTCTCGCTGGCTTGACTCTATCCGCTTCGTTGGCTTGAGCCCGGGGTACCCGAGGCATCCGGGGCCCCGGGAGCATGGGGGCGCCCCCCAATGAGCTTCCGAAGCGTTCTCTTGCTTTACTTGTTTTGCCTTGACCTTGGGGGCGCCCGAGACCTCCGGGGCGCCCTACTCAGCTGCTGCCTCTCTCCCTTGAGGCGTTCTGAGCTGCAGAGACTCGTTCCTTTGGTCCTGCATCTAGGGTTAGTTGCAAATACAATAAAACAAGAATATGTTATGATTATACAGCCTTAGCTGTCTTGGTTCTGACTTTGGGTCTCCAAAATGGAACTCTAGGTCGAACCGACGCCTACTGTTCCCTCGACGGGGAACGCGTCCTCACCTACTCCTCTCAGGAGAATTTACCTGTTGCCAATCGGGTCCTCCGGTTGGACTTTTGCCCAGCAGTCCTTCGCCAGGTGCCCAACTGTCCTTCGCCAGGTCTTCAGTACCAAGCAGTCCTTCGCCTGGTGCCTAGCAGTCCTTCGCTAGAGCTTTGTATCCTGGCATTCCTTCGCCAGGTGCCTAGCAGTCCTTCGCTAGGGCTTTGTATCCTAGCATTCCTTCGCCAGGTGCCTAGCAACCCTTCGCTAGGACTTTGTTTCCTGCACACTTAATGAGCATGTTAGATAAACATAACATCTTAACTTTTTGAACCCTTTGCCATTATCAAAACACAGGTTCGACTTGGGTGTTGTCTGCACCAACATCAGCAACTTTTACAACAACAAAGAAATGATCCCGTCAAACAAAACATCGAAAGACAAATTGGACAATTGGCTAGTGGGATGAATCAAATTCAAACTCAAGGATTAAGCCAACTACCTTCCCAAGCTACTCCCAATCCAAAGGGAAACGTTAGCGCTATTACTTTGAGGAGTGGGAAGGTTACTTCAACTCAAAATGGTCCAAGAGCAGATTTTTCTGAAAACAGGGCAGCACCTACATTTTCAGCACCAATCAGCCCTAAAATCACTTCAAAATCCGTTGGTTTCACCCCTAGTCCGTGCTCAACTTCTTCCTCAAGTAATCCTGTGATTTTGGTGGAAAATGAGGGAGAAATCAGAGGCAAAACTGACCTCACAACAGCTACATCAAGTGGGAAGCAGCTCAAAATTCAGCCCCTCCAATTTCAGTTCAAGAGGAAGAAATGAGAGTTCCCTTGCCCTTTCCACAGCGGAAAATTCAAGCCAAAAGGCAAGTGGAGGAGGAGAAAGCTAAAGAATACAATGAGCTTGTAAAGTTGTTTAGCAAAGTAGTGATTAATGTACCCCTGTTAACCATGATTAATCAGATTCCTAAGTATGCAAAATTTCTGAAAGATTTATGTGTTCACAAGAAGAAGCTTAAGGAGAACGAGTTGGTCAGCTTGGGGAAAAATGTTTCAGCACTCATCCATGCCATACCTCAAAAGTGTGAAGACCTTGGAGTTTTTACTGTATCACGTGAGATAGGGAGGACTATGTTTCATGACGCCATGCTAGACTTGGGAGCCTCCATCAATGTAATACCCAGATCAGTCTTCCAGATGCTTGGCATTGACCCTCTACAGCCCACTGGAGTGGTAATTCAGTTAGCGGACAGAAGCCAGACCCATCCAGCAGGAGTTATTGAAGATGTTTTGGTAAAAGTAAAGGAGTTAATTTTCCCTGCAGACTTCTACATTCTAGACATGGAAGGAGACTATCTTGCACATAGATCCCCACTCATCCTTGGGAGGCCTTTTCTGAAGACTGCCAGGCCAAAAATTGACGTTTATGCTAGCACACTTTCGATGGAAGTGGGGGATACAGTAGTCCACTTTAGTATTTTCGATGCCATGAAGTACCCTAGGGAAGATCACTCTATTATGAGCATTGACATTCTGGATGGACTGGTTATACAGATTCAGTGGTTGAGGGAGTTTCACATGATTTTTTTGGAGGAGATATTTTTGCAGAGGAGGTTGAGGGAGTACTTGCTATTGAGATTGAGGATATTTTAGAGTTTATTTTAGATTCACTTCCAGCTGGTGAGGATTTTCTAGGTGTAGGGGATTGCACAGAGCCCCAAGGATCACCTACTTCTATTGAGATTCCAGAGGATTCAGAGCATAGGTATGATAGTGTAGGGGATTGCACAGAGCCCCAAGGATCACTCATACCCATTGAGCAGGGCCAGATTGAACTTAAGCCACTACCAGGGCACTTGAAATATGTGTACCTAGAAGAGGAGCAGACTTTTCCCGTTATTATTGCACAACACTTGAAATCAGAGCAGGAAGAGAAATTATTGCAAGGCCTGAGGCAATACAAGAAAGCGATTGGGTAGACATTATCAGATATACCAGGTATCAGCCCAGCTCTCTGTATGCACAGGATATTCTTGGAAGAAAATGTTAAACCCGTGAGGTAGCCACAAAGGAGACTTAATCCACTCATTTTGGACGTTGTTAAGAAAGAGGTGACTCGACTTCTTCAGGTAGGTATCATTTACCCCATTTCTGATAGTCAGTGGGTTAGTCTCATACACGTGGTACCCAAGAAATTTGGCGTGATAGTGGTGGAAGATGGAAGCAACGAACTAGTGCCCACCAGAGTTAAGAATTCCTGGAGAGTCTGCATTGATTACAGGAAGCTCAACAAGGTCACGAGGAAGGACCACTTCCCTTTACCCTTTATTGATCAGATGCTTGAAAGACTGGTAGGGAAGTCCCATTACTATTTTTTGGATGGTTATTCAGGCTACTTCCAGATTTGTATAGATTCAGAGGACCAATAGAAGACTACCTTCACTTGCCCCTTTGGCACTTTTGCCTACAGACGTATGCCTTTTGGAATCTTCAATGCGCTAGGAACATTTCAGCGATGCATGGTAAGTATATTTGGTGAGTTACTAGAGCATTGTATGGAGGTATTTATCGATGACTTTTCAGTTTTTGGCACGTCTTTTGATTCATGTTTAGAAAATTTGTCTAGGGTTTTACACCGTTGCATTGAGACTAACTTTGTGCTTAATTTTGAAAAATGTCACTTCATGGTAGAGCATGATATTGTACTTGGACACATAGTCTCTAGGAGAGGTATAAAGGTAGATCCTGCAAAAATAAGTGTTATTTCTTCTTTATCTTACCCCGTATGCGTACGGGACGTTCGTGCTTTCCTTGGACATGCAGGTTTCTACCACAGATTTATTAGAGACTTTAGCGATATTGCTCGGCCCTTGACAAAACTTTTGCAGAGAGATGTTGAATTTTGCTTTGATGATAACTGCAAAGAAGCTTTTCACAGACTCAGGGAGGCTCTTACCTCTGCTCCTATTATTAAGTCACCTGATTGGAATTTGTCATTTGAATTAATGTGTGATACATCTAACTTTGCAGTGGGAGCTGTTCTAGCACAAAGGGTGGATGGAGCACCTCATGTCATATGCTATGCCTCCAAGACCCTGGATGCCGCCCAAGCAAATTACACTACCACTGAAAAGGAGCTTCTTGCCATTGTTTTTGCTTTAGACCGTTTTAGATCTTACTTATTGTGCTCACATGTTATTATTTTTTCTGATCATGCAGCTCTAAAATACTTGTTGAAAAAGCCTGATGCTAAACCTAGACTGATCAGATGGATGCTCCCGCTCCAAGAATTTGACCTGGAGATCAAAGACAGAAGTGGTAAAGAAAACCTAGTTGCAGATCACCTAAGCAGAATTGAAGGAGATGGCTCACCTGCCAACATTGACGATGATTTCAGAGATGAGCACCTTCTTACAGTGCATGGTGAGACACCTTGGTATGCAGACCTAGTTAATTTTTTAGTAGCACGAGTTTTTCCCACATACTTTTCTAAAGCTCAAAAAGATAAACTTAAAAGCGATGCAAAATTCTATGTGTGGGATGATCCTTATTTATGGAAGTTTTGTAATGACCAAATAATTAGGAGATGCGTACCAGAACATGAGTTTTCTTCTGTCCTTACATTTTGTCATTCATCAGCTTGTGGGGGCATTTTGGACCCCAAAGATCCGCTAGGAAGGTGCTAGAGTGTGGATTGTACTGGCCCACCCTATTTCATGATTCATATGTGTTTTATAAAAATTGTGATAGATGTCAGCGAACTGGGAGCATAGGAGCGAGAAATGAGATACCCCAACACACTATACTTTTTTGTGAGATTTTTGATGTTTGAGGAATTGATTTTATGGGACCTATTCCTGCATCTTGTGGTTATTGTTGATACAGTCTGGCCCGATTGTTGTTTTGGTGTTGACAATGATTTAAGTTTAGTTGAATGGATTCGGATTAAGTCCAGGTGGATCGGGAGATCGCACGCTGACATGTGAAAAGTCCAGCTTGGAGGGCTATGTGTGAAGAGTCCTAACTTAGAGGGTTAGGTGTGAAAAAGTCCTAGCTTGGAGGGCTAGGTGTGAAAAGTCCTAACTTGGAGGGTTAGGTGTGAAAAAGTCCTAGTTTGGAGGGCTAGGTGTGAAAAGTCCTAGCTTGGAGGGCTAGGTGTGAAATCCCGGTGAGTGAAGCCGGGTCCTGGTGAGTGAAGCCAGGTGAGTGAAAATGTCCTAGCTTGGAGGGCTAGGTGTGAAAAGTCTTAGCTTGGAGGGCTAGGTGTGAAATCCTGGTGAGTGAAGCCGGGTCCTGGTGAGTGAAGCCAGGTGATGGAAATCCTAGTGAGTGAAGCTAGGTTGAAATCCCGGTGAGTGAAACCGGGTCCTGGTGAGTGAAGCCAGGTGATTGAAATCCTAGTGAGTGAAGCTAGGTTGAAATCCTGGTGAGTGAAGCCGGGTGACCGAAACCCTGGTGAGTGAAGCCAGGTCCTAGCTTGGAGGGCTAGGTTGAAGTCCCAGTGAGTGAAACTGGGCATGGAGTCTTGGTCCGGAGGACTGAGCACGAGTCAGGGGAGGCTGGGAGCCAGTTCTCTTGGCTTAGAGTGGGTTTAGCCTAGCCTGGATCGGTCTGGTGACCGATCAGGGAAGTTGGCACGGTGCTCCTTCGTGGATCGGTCTGGTGACCGATCCAGCGATGACTGATCGGTCTAGTGACAGATCAGGGAGCATACAGTGAGGTTGGGAACCTACTGCTAGGCTCCTGATCGGTCTGGTGACCGATCAGGGAGCATGCAGTTCGCTCACTGCTCTGCTCCTGATCGGTCTGGTGACCGATCAGGGAGCATACAGTGGGTTTTGGTTCCCCTTACTGCTTGGCTCCTGATCGGTCTGGTGACCGATCTGGAACACTGTTCGGATCGTTCTGGTGAACGATCAAGTGTCGCGGAGTTCTCACTATCACCGATCAGGCTGGAGCCTGATCGGTCGGGGAGCTTCCTGATCGGTCTGGTGACCGATCAGGTCATAGCCTGATCGGTCTGGTGACTGATCAAGCCAGTGTGGCCGCGAAAGCTGGGTGTCCCAGCAAAGCTGTGGATCGGTCCGGTGACCGATCCACGAGCCCTGGATCGGTCTGGCGACCGATCACTTTAATTCAAAATGCACTGTCAGACGCTCTGATCACGTCTGAATATATCTGATTTCTCTGCGCTTAATCTCTGATACATGATTCTCTGTATGATTTGCTGTGCTAATGATCTGATTAAGTTGCAGGTGACAGGAATGGATTCAAACACTCAAGGAGGGTCAATAGGAGTCTTTCCTTGGAGCAGGTTTGTCCATTTTCCATCTCAGGTTGCAACGGACGCTGGCGCTGGCTGGAGCTGCTGACTGAGGCTGGTCTGAGGGAAGCTCAGGGAGTTCAGGAGAGCTCAGTGGTAGCTGGCTGTTGTAGGAGAGCAGCTGGAGGCTGCAGTGAGGTTCTGTGACCTGGTGATCAGTGGAGGGACTTAAGCGCTTGGTGGCGAAGAAGTCTCAACAACAACAACACTGGATACACTTGATCAGTTTTCTATTCTTGCGACAACTCTTGTTTCTGCTCGTGCGATTACTTCCATCATCTCTTGAGCAAGCGATTGTGATCCTGAAGAAACCATCTGTTACTTGAGCACTTGGAAGAGAAGCAAGAGGCTTGGCGAGTCCATCAGCGAGAAGACTCAAAGAAGGGAGTTCTTGCGTGAGATCTGCGTTGAGTGGAGCTCGGGAGAAGTCTGCTTGTGTTCTTGTGGTTCTAAGTGCTAAGTAAGATCCTTCTTGTGTTTCCTGTGCTTTATACTTGATTCATTCCGAAACGCTGTGGAGAGGTTACTCCACCGAGAAGGAGGTTGCATTTTATCCGGATTTTCCGGGGCTTGATCTGTCGACGATCAAGGGATCACCCACCTTAAGGGCACGCCAAGGAGTAGGGGTAAGTTATCCCCGAACCTTGTAAATCCTCTTTGTTAGCGTTTTGTGTTTGTGCTTAGTTTAGGGTTTAGTTTTCTACAACTCTGTTTTTCTTGTGCTTCCGCTGTGCTACTAACCCTTAAGGCGCAGAAAATCGAAATCTCCTAAAGTTCTAGTGTCTGGCTACATTCACCCCCTCTCTAGCCATCCAAGTTCCAACAGGTGGTATCAGAGCTTGGGGCTCTGTACAAGCGGATTAACAATCGAGAGTCAACTACAATGGCTTTGAGAGAAGGTTTTTCCACCACCCAACCTCCCTTCTTCGATGGAGCAGATTTTCAATATTGGAGGTCGAAGATAGAGTTTTACCTCAAAACCAACCTCAACATGTGGTTTGTTGTCAAGGAAGGTTTTTCAACTCCTAAAGATGCCGAGGGAAAAGAGATGGACTTCTCAAGTTGGTCGGCAAATCAAATCCGGAAAGGTGAAGCCAATGCGAAAGCGGTGGTAACTTTGCAATGCGGATTGACCAAGGACCAACTAATCAAGGTTGGTCCCTTCACAAATGCTAAAGACCTATGGAGCAAGATCATTGAGCTCTATGAAGGCACTCAAGACACCCGGACTGCCAAGAAGGACCTCCTTCTCAGCCAACTCCAAAATCTGTCCATGGAAGAGGATGAAACTGTAAGTATACTCCATAGACGATTCAAAGAAATCCTCAATGGTCTCCACTCCATTAATGAGAAGGTAGAGAACCGAGATCTTATAAGGTATGTCCTCAAAGCTTTTCCTAGGAACGCCTTGTGGTCATCCATGGTGGATGCTTACAAGGTGTCCAAGGATTTATCTTGTGTTAAGTTAGAAGATATATTTTGTGAAATGGAACTACATGAGATCTTTAACAAAAGTTCAAAAGAGAAAGGTATTGCCTTAGTGGCAGGTGACAACAAGAAGAAGAAGAAGGGGAAGAAGAAGGAGAAGGAAGTCTCTTCATCTTCATCCTCATCCGAGTCCGAGGAGGAGGGCAGCTGGTCTTCTTCCTCCGAGATGACCAACTTTGTTAGAAGGATGATGAGGAAGAGCCGGCGCCTTAAGGGTAAAGATAACCCTAGTGAAGTTAAGATTGATAAGTCTAATATTACGTGTTATGAATGTAGTAAGAAAGGACATTACAAGGATGAATGTCCAAAGTTAAAGAAGAAGAAGGATAAATCAAAGAAGAAAAAGAAGGCCTTGAGGGCCACATGGGATGAATCGTCCTCTAGTTCATCCGAAGAAGAGAAGGAGGAGAAGTACACTCATCACCGTGCCCTCATGGTCATAGAGAATTCAAATGAAGAGGAGAGTGGAGACGAATCAAGCTCCTCAACCGCACCTTCATCATCTTCGGATGATGAAGAGGTAATCTCTCCCGAGCTAGATAGGTGCTATAGAACCATTGCATGTCTAGCTAGGTTGCTTAAAAAATCCAAGAACAAAGTTAAATTGTTGAAATTGGAAGTAGAAAAATTGAAATCCTCTAGGGTGGAGGATTTTAATGATTTTCATGAGAAATCCTCTAAGGATGAGGCAATGGATGACTTGCATGTTAAAAATCTTGAGGATGAAAATAAGGACTTGAAGGGTGAAATTGAAAACCTCAAGAATATTCTTGAGAAATTTTTAACAAGTTCCAAAACCCTAGATATGATCTTAAACTCACAAAAGGCGGCTTACAATAAGGTTGGTTTGGGTTACCAACCTAAAGAACCTAGTGTCATATCTTTAATGTCAAGAACCCAATTTAGAGCATAAAATAATTCTATGGTTCAAAAAGTTAGAAAGAAAATGACTAAGGCATGGGTGCTAAAGTCTTTCATTGAAAGTTCATTAGGTCCAAAATTTGGGTACCTAAAACTTTCATATTTCGAATTGTATAAGCATTATTTGAGGGGGAGCATCTATCAACATGGGAGGTTGATATTTGGTGCTCCAAACCCATGACCAAGGAAAAATGTCATTCACATGGTTGGTTATGGAAAATTTGAATTAAATGCTTTGAGCTTCATTGTCTTAGTTCTTATAACAAGATGATCCCTTGGCTAGTAATTTATGAAATCTCATTTGGGCAATAAGGAAACTTATCATGCAACGAATGATAGTATATCCATGCTTCAAAATAAATAAACAAGTTTTGAGAAAAAAAATATTCACATGAATGGTTTAGGTTGACACATAACTTACTCTTGCCATGGATTGTTTAGGATAATTAGGTTTATTGTTGCAATTTATGTTTTCCTGCAATTCATGGTTTATGATATGCCTTATGTCAAGCCTAAGGAGTCCATTTTCTTGTATATGTTATACAACATAAATGCATGCTAAAGAACAAGGATTAACACATAGTATGTACTAATAAGGCATCACCAAACAAAGAACATGAGCTTAAGGTTTAGGCTTAAATTTTTCTTAAGGTATTTTGTTTGGTGAACATGATCAAGTATGCCATGATTTACTGTATGTGTTAGTAACGTTAATGTATTGCATGCAAATTTTTTAGGAATACATAGTTTGTTATGATCATCATAAAACCTCACAAGGCATCATCAAACAAATGACATGAGTTTCAAATTCACTATGATGTATGACTTTGGGCTTTCTTTGTATCAAACAAAATCAAGGTTCTAGGACTTAGTATATATATATGTATATATCCCCAACATATTCAGTTTCACCATGTTTTTCTTGATCATGTTTTCAAACTTGTATTTATTTGCTTCACCCTAAAGTTGTATTATCAATGGAATGGGGAATTAGGATTATGGAGTTGATACAAATTTAATTTCAACTAGGTGGAGCAAGCATATTATAAACATACATTAAACTGATCAGAATTTAGAAATTGATCATAGGTTGATACTAACTTGATACAAGCATGTTTTTGAAAATTTGATCATATTTTTGTTTGTATCATGAAATCTGATCATGTTTTAGAAATTTGATATTAGTATCATATATTGATAATTGTTTGAAGAAATGTATTTTGATTGAGGGAACCCTTAGGAACAAATGGATTAAAAACTAATTGAACTAGGGTTTGGGAATGGTTAAGGGTTGAAACAAATCTATTTCTGAAACTGATCAGGTTCAGAAAACAGTCTGTGGCGAACCTGATTGGTCCACCGACCGATCAGGACTCACCCTGATCGGTCTAGTGACCGATCAGGAATTATACTGATCAGTCCGGTGACCGATCAGATCACCACTGATCAGTAAGTTCCATGTTTGGGTCAAAACTCCTCAGTCCGATCTCCTCTCGTCGAATTGTATCAGTTTAATGATCATACTACAAATAAACATGATACAATCCGATTACAATTTAAACACACCTGATCCTCTATTGGTACAAACCTGGTACTAAGGGAGTACAAATTTGTTCAAGTGGTAAAATATGGGGAGGAATTTTTTAGACCCTTGATTCTCAGAAATGTTTCTGAAACGTTAAGTGTTAAAATGAGGTTTGGCTAATCATACTTGGAACGAAACTTAATTTGATACAAACCTATGTTGGAATGTTCAAATTCATAAGGAAGGGTTTGTTGAGTCATGACTCTTGTACTTAATGTCGTGTTTCAGAAATGTTTCTGGAATGTCGAATATCAATGGAGTCTACACCCTTATTTTGGAATGCAAATTGTTAATGCTGTCTGATCAGGAATGTATCAGGGTTTCAGAAATTTTTCTGAAATCTGATCGCTCCCCCGACTAATAAGACATATTTCTGTATCAAATAATCAACGAACCTGATAGGTCCAGAGACCAATCAGGATTATATGTCAGATACAGATGCATTCCTTACTTGTCATATGAAACATATACATGTTTGACCATGATATATTTCTGTATATGTTTTCATGTGCAATTCACACTTATTGCCGTATGATGCATATACGTTGTTGCCATGATACATGTATGGTATATGCCTTTCATATGCAATTCAAACTTAACTTTGATTACTTTGGATTTGGGGAGAGACCCGTGTTTGAGGGGGAGGTATGTTTAAACTTAATAATCATGCCCTTTTCGATGTTTGACAAAGGGGCAGAGAATGGTTGATTAAGTTTAGGGTTATTGTAGGGGGAGGACTTTGATTCCCTTACGATAATTGAACGGCCTTAAATTGATCATTTAATGCCTAAAATTAAATCAGGTTGTCAAACAACAAAAATGGGGAGATTGTTGATGCAGTCTGGCCCGATTGTTGTTTTGGTGTTGACAACGATTTAAGTTTAGTTGAATGGATTCGGATTAAGTCCAGGTGGATCGGGAGATCGCACGCTGGCATGTGAAAAGTCCTATCATGGAGGTCTAGGTGTGAAGAGTCCTAACTTGGAGGGTTAGGTGTGAAAAAGTTCTAGCTTGGAGGGCTAGGTGTGAAAAGTCCTAACTTAGAGGGTTAGGTGTGAAAAAGTCCTAGCTTGGAGGGCTAGGTGTGAAAAGTCCTAGCTTGGAGGGCTAGGTGTGAAATCCTGGTGAGTGAAGCCGGGTCCTAGTGAGTGAAGCCAGGTGATGGAAATCCTAGTGAGTGAAGCTAGGTTAAAATCCCGGTGAGTGAAGCCGAGTCCTAGTGAGTGAAGCCAGGTGATTGAAATCCTAGTGAGTGAAGCTAGGTTGAAATCCCGGTAGGTGAAGCGGGGTTCCGGTGAGTGAAGCCGGGTGACCGAAACCCTGGTGAGTGAAGCCAGGTCCTAGCTTGGAGGGCTAGGTTGAAGTCCCGGTGAGTGAAACTGGGCATGGAGTCTTGGTCCGGAGGACTGAGTACGAGTCAGGGGAGGCTGGGAGCCAGTTCTCTTGACTTAGAGTGGGTTTGGCCTAGCCTGGATCGGTCTGGTGACCGATCAGGGAAGTTGGCACGATGCTCCTTCGTGGATCGGTCTGGTGACCGATCCAGCAATGACTGATCGGTCTAGTGACCGATCAGGGAGCACACAGTGAGGTTGGGAACCTACTGCTAGGCTCCTGATCGGTCTGGTGACCGATCAGGGAGCATGCAGTTCGCTCACTGCTCTGCTCCTGATCGGTTTGGTGACCGATCAGGAAGCATACAGTAGGTTTTGGTTCCCCTTACTGCTTGGTTCCTGATCGGTCTGGTGACCGATCTGGAACACTGTTCGGATCGTTCTGGTGAACGATCAAGTGTCACGGAGTTCTCACTATCACCGATCAGGCTGGAGCCTGATCGGTCGGGGAGCTTCCTGATCGGTCTGGTGACCGATCAGGTCATAGCCTGATCGGTCTGGTGACTGATCAGGCCAGTGTGGCTGTGAAATCTGGGAGTGCCAGCAAAGCTGTGGATCGGTCCGGTGACCGATCCACGAGCCCTGGATCGGTCCGGCGACCGATCACTTTAATTCAAAATGCACTGTCAGACGCTCTGATCACGTCTGAATATATCTGATTTCTCTGCGCTTAATCTCTGATACATGATTCTCTGTATGATTTGTTGTGCTAATGATCTGACTAAGTTGCAGGTGACAGGAATGGATTCAAACACTCAAGGAGGGTCAATGAGAGTCTTTCCTTGGAGCAGGTTTGTCCGTTTTCCATCTTAGGTTGCAACGGACACTGGCGCTAGCTGGAGCTGCTGACTGAGGCTGGTCTGAGGGAAGCTCAGGGAGTTCAGGAGAGCTTAGTGGTAGCTGACTGTTGCAGGAGAGCAGCTGGAGGCTGTAGTGAGGTGCTGTGACCTGGCGATCAGTGGATGGACTTAAGCGCTTGGTGGCGAAGAAGTCTCAACAACAACAACGCTGCATACACTTGATCAGTTTTCTATTCTTGCGACAACTCTTGTTTCTGCTCGTGCGATTACTTCCATCATCTCTTGAGCAAGCGACTGTGATCCTTGAAGCAACCATCTGTTACTTGAGCACTTGGAAGAGAAGCAAGAGGTTTGGCGAGTCCATCAGCGAGAAGACACGAAGAAGGGAGTTCTTGCGTGAGATCTGCGTTGAGTGGAGCTCGGGAGAAGTCTGCTTGTGTTCTTGTGGTTCTAAGTGCTAAGTAAGATCCTTCTTGTGTTTCCCGTGCTTTATACTTGATTCATTTTAAACGCTGTGGAGAGGTTACTCCACCGAGAAGGAGGTTGCATTTTATCCGGATTTTCCGGGGCTTGATCTGCCGACGATCAAGGGATCGCCCACCTTAAGGGCAGGCCAAGGAGTAGGGGCAAGTTATCCCTGAACCTTGTAAATCCTCTTTGTTAGCGTTTTGTGTTTGTGCTTAGTTTAGGGTTTAGTTTTCTGCAACTCTGTTTTTCTTGTGCTTCTGCTGTGCTACTAACCCTTGAGGTGTAGAAAATCGAAATCTCCTAAAGTTCTAGTGTCTTGCTACATTCACCCCCCCTCTCTAACCATCCAAGTTCCAACAGTGATTTGTACATTTTACTTGCTGTAGATTATGTTTTTAAATGGGTGGAGGCCATTCCCTCCAAGACTGATGATTCTTCTTCTGTTGTTGTTAGTTTTGTTAGGTCACACATATTTTGCAGGTTTGGAATTCCTAGAGCCATAATAAGTGACCAAGGATTTCACTTTTGCAATAAACACATGAAGGCCTTGCTTAGTAAATATGGGGTTGTACATAAAGTTTCTACATCCTACCATCCCCAAACAAATTGACAGGCTGAAATTTCCAACAGAGAGATCAAATCAATTTTGGAAAAGACTGTTGGGCCCAATAGACAAGATTGGAGCAAAAGGCTAGATGATGCATTTTGGGCCTATAGAACGGCATTCAAGACACCGATTGACATGTCCCCCTATCGATTGGTCTATGGTAAAGCTTGTCATCTTCCCGTGGAAATACAGCACAAAGCATATTGGGCAGTAAAGGCGTGTAACTTTGATGCTACCAAGTGGGAGAAGAAAGAAAACTTCAACTTTAAGAGCTTGAAAAGATTAGGCTAGAAGCATTTGAAAATTCAAAGATCTATACGGAAAAGACCAAAAACTTCCATGACAAGAACATCTTAAAGAAAAACTTCCAAATTGGTGACAAGGTCTTATTGTACAAATCAAGGCTCAAATTGATAAAAGGTAAGTTAAGGTCAAGGTGGGATGATCCATTTATTATAACTAACATTTTTCCCTATGGAGTTGTTGAAATTAGAGATGTAGTTAACGATTTTGTTTGGAAAGTCAATGGCCACCGGCTCAAAAAGTACTTTGAAGAATTAAAGGAGCTAGAGGTGGATGGTTTGGACATCAAAGACGCTATCTACCCAAATTAAGGGGATTTTACTTTTCTTGCACTTACATTTCATTGTATATATCATTTTCATGTTTCTAGAAGTAAATTTTTCTTTTTGAAGTGAGTTGTTGATAATAAATTCTTAGGTAAAATAGGATGAATAAATAGACATTGTAAATACCATGTTATTTCTTTTGGCACTTTTTCTTAATGAGTAGGAATAAATATATCTCTCTAGGTTGTCTTCATATCATTTTAGAGTTTCTTGAAAATAAATTAAATTTGGTTGTTAAAACTTATGGTTTGAGTTAATGGATGAATTCTTGGATGCTTGAGTGCTACTTGGCTATGGATTCTAAATTGATGACTTGAGAAGAATTATTTTTACCTAGTGAGAAGTAGCCTTATTTTTGTGACACACATATGTGATTGTACTCTAGAACTTGCTTAGGTTCTTTCAAAGCCATATTTCTATGATTGGATCACATCTATAGAGACTAATCAATTTGTTTCTCCTTTCCATATCAATTTTTGGCAATAATTATAGTTGGAACATAATCTATTCTATTTTCCTTCCTATATTTTCTACTCTTAACCATACTTCTCCATGGACTTGTTTGTTTGGGATGTTTCTTGATGCTACTTTGCCCGAGACGGACAAAAGATCAAGTGTGGGGGAGGTGGCTAGTGTTTTGAAATTATTTTGTATCAAAGATGCATTTCATTTCAAGAGAAAAAAAATCTCTGCGGATGAAGTTAAAAGGTGACAAGTTGAATGGAGTTTGGTATCAAGAATAAGTGGGAAGAAGCAGTTAAGGAGGTGAAGTGGCTCTCTCATTGCAAATTCGGCTGAAGAAGAAAAGAAAATGGCCAAGCAAAGTATCAAGAATGAAATCCAAATAGAAAAAAATGTGATAGTAATGAATTGGACACAGAAATCAGTGAAGGAAACATCTACAATGGAAATTCTGCAAGTCCAAAAATACTAAGATTCAATCGGAAGTGTCGAAGCCACAATTGAATGTGAAGCTGTTTTGGGTCAGAAATGGTTTGGATCAAGAATTGGGAAGTTGGAATTATGGAAGTTAAGATCAGCAACACTTTGCTAGAGTCTGAATTGCAGCTGTACAAAATCAGAAAGTCTGAATTGCAGCTGTACAGATTAGAAATTGAATTGAATTGTAACTAATCTGAATAGAATTGCAGCTGTACTAATCTGAATTGAATTGCAAGGGTTGCTGACAAGAATTAAGAAATAAACCTTCACCAGCTATCAGAAATTCTGGAGAGCAGCAGGGTTGTAAAAATTGCTGATACATGGTCGAATTCTTGATGGAGATGAGGGAGTTTGGCCACTGAATAAACAGTGAGGCCAAGCAAAGTATCAAGCACATTTAATGAGAAAGAAAAAGCTTGGAATCTGAATATTCTGTGATCTTGGAAGTTGACAGTTTGTTTTGGAACTCAGTACTTCTTGAAGCTGTAGAATCTGGCACAATTGAAGAATTTGGTAGCCTATAAGCATTCGGTTATGTTTCCATGGAATGGGCAGAATGTAAGCCGAAAAATGCAGCTATGAAAAAGAAGAAGAGCTGGAAACTAAGGGAACAACAGATGCAATTCATTTGAAGCTCACGGCAGTGTGGGATTGGAGCTAGTTCTGATAAGGATTTGGGAGTTGAGCACAACATGACTGAACAAAATGAAGACCAAAAACAGAAAGTTAGCAGCTACCATAAAAGCAGAAAGAAAAAAAAAGAAAGAAACAAAGTGGCACACAATAAATTCAGTTGAGTTTGGTTCAGTAGAATCAAGGGCAATGTCAAATCTTTACTCTACTACAATTCGGATTTCACTAGAGGGTTATAAAAAAAAAGAGAGAGAGAAAAAAAAAGAAGGAAACAAAGAGGCACGCAAAAGCAAAGTTGGCACATTGAAACCAATGAGGTTCTCTTCATCCAAATCATAGGCAGTATCCAAGTCTCACTTCACCACACTTCTGATTTCACTAGAGGACTATAAAGAGGGCAAAGTGCATTAGAAATTTTCTTGAGCATCCAAGTTTTCCACTTCATCAACTTCTCTATTTTCTAAACTTTTACTTCATTCTTACCATTTCATATGTCTTTAGCTTGTTCGAATAAACTATTGTAGATGTGAATCCGAATCATGAATAATGGTGGAGAGTAGATAACAAGCAAGCCTATGGTAGTGCAAAAAGCATGTGTGTTTGAGTGATCTCCACTTTCATCATAAACTTAGAACTCAAAAAGAGAGCCACCAACATTTCCCTTGAAAGGCTTAGTGAGTTAAATTCATCTCAATGAATCATGAAGGATGAAAATGCTAAGTTGTTGATTTAAGGACGAGATACTAATCCATAGAGCTTAGATTTTTGAGAATTGACAACCTTAGGTAATTTCTTTTCAATTGCTTCTAACTATGTTTGGAAAGAATCTATGAGATACATATTTAGTAGTTTTCGCGAGACGCTCAAGTTTAAGTGTGGGGGAGTTGATAAGTACTATTTTGTTGATTATTTCAGGTTCTAAAATCCATGTTTGACCCATATTTTACTTGCTTAATCTTGAATTTATCCTAGGTTCTATGAAGTAATTTTATTTTGGGCTTTATTGGAAATCTTCATACATTTGAAATATTTTGCCACTAAATTGTTAATCTACTTTTGTAGGCTTGGAAAGATCATGGACCTAGGTCATGCTGGGTCAAACTTGAGTCAGAATGGACCTGGATCGAGTGATCAAGCATCAGACTAATATGGGTCGTCCGATTCAAAAACGGCTAGATCTGCACCATCTGAGAACTTTTGATGCAATCCGAGCTAGGGTTAAAGCTAATCAAGCACTCAGGTCAACATCTGAAGGTTTCATCCAAATCAGATATCATTCAGCCGTTGGATCAAGTGCAGGAGGATCTAGACCGTCCATTCAAAGATCAGGTAGATCTGAACCATCCGTTGCAAATCTGGAAGATCCGAGTTACTGAGAGGCAGATCCTGACCCTTGATCAAGATCTGGAAGGTTTGATTCAGATCGGATGAGATTCAACCGTTGGATGAGTCCTAGACAATCTGGGTCGTCCAATGCTAACAGATATAAACTGCCTTCCTTCCCCCGATCAGATTTGTCGCGTCTTCGCCGCAGCTTAGCTTCTTCGCGTTCTTCACAGTTTCTTCTTCAATTCTTCTCATCCGATCGCGCGATCGCACTGATTCCAACCTCGGATTGAGTTCTAGATCGTCGGGACTACTTCTCCGTGAAGATTTCAGCTCAAATTTATCACTGAACAGAGCTAAGTGAGGGTTTCACCAGCTCTGCCATTCGATTGATCGGATCTCGGTTGTGTGCCATTTTTCATCCACCTGAGCAAGTCGGAGGGTTCTCTGGATTGCTCTGACCATTCCTAAGTCTTCACCGCAATCCCACACAGCGAGATCGAGGAGATCGGATGGATTTTTGCAGCCGGAAGCAAGTTTGAGTTGAATCAATCACTGAGTCAGATATTCTAGCAATTTGTCAAGCTAGGGGGTTCGTGGCTTACTCTTGTGTGACAGCGAGAAGAACTTAAACCAAGGGAAGGGATCGATGCTTAGTTTCTTTGAGAATTTTTGTTTCTTAGCAGTAGTTTCAATTTCTGCGTTCTTTTACAGTTTCTGAACTTGCATCAGCGAAACTTGGTTTGTCTGGATCATTTCTGCATTCATTAGTTTTCCAATTCTACATTCTTATTAGATAGGTTGCTTGTTTAGTGAACAATTGCACTTAATCCCAGTTTGCTTCTCAATTCAGTTATTTCTGCGTATCAATTTTAGTTCCTACGTATCAGTTTCAGTTTAATTGCTGCAATGTTTCAGTTTATCATTTCTGAAGTTTGTATCAAGTGAACATTAGCTCTTTTGAATCTTCTCTGAACGTTAGATTTGTGCACTCGATTTCAGCTTGCTCTGCTTGTTCTGCATTCAGTTTGTTCTGAATTTTTGCATACGATTTCTGAAGTTCTTCACTCATTCATGTATTCAGTTTGTTTCTTAATTGATATCAGTTTTTGCGTATCCGCTTGTTTCATTTACATTAGTTTTTCTGCGTATTAGTTTTTATAGTTTTGCAGAATGTTGGATAATTTCTGAACTCACTAATTTCGTATCAAGTGAACTTGGCAGTTTGCTTTGCATTCGGATGTGTCTAAATTGTAATCACCATTTCTGCAAATCAATTTCAGTTCTGAATTCTTGCTTCAAATTCGGCTGTTTCTGAAATTCTAGTCTTTACTTCTGAACATCAATCCATTTCTGAATTCGTGCTTCACATTCAGTTGCTTCTGAAATTCAGTTCTTTCTCCTGCATATCAGTTTGTTTCATTTCTGCATTTTGTATCAAGTGAAGCTTCAACATTGATTGGTATCAAGTTTAATTCCTACATTCAGTTTTTTTTTTCTGCAAGATATCATTCCTGTAAGTTATTAGTATCATTTCTGCAAGTTTGTATCAAGTGAAAACTCATTATTGATTAGTGGATAGCTTGTTTGGCACTCGGTTGTTTTGAGTTTTAATTCGGCTGAAGTTAAACACAACTTGTAGTGTACATCTCAGATTTGTTCTCCAAATTTGGCTAATTTGCATTGGTTGATTAAGTTCCCCATTGGTTGAGTTCCTTAGTTAATACTACCTAGTTTAAGTTCGTTTAGTTAAGTTTCTTTACTTTCCATAGTGTTTTCATTTCTGATTGCAAACAAAACCCAATTCTTATTTGAAACCCAAAAATATTTGACGACACATAAACTCGAGCTTGAATCAAACATCCTTAACTAGCCCTAGGAAAAATACGACTTGTGGCCCCTTTACTACATTTAAATTGTGAGCTAGGAGGGTTTCCAGCAGTTGAAATATCTAAATTTGAGACCCACATTCGTGACATCTATTTTGGGGATCATCAGGGTGCGACCCCCTTGGATCCTACCGGCCCGATCAGATGACTAGGTGCGCCCGACTAGACAGCCGGTCAGTAAGCCGCGAGTCACTTCTAAGAACGGTGCGAGTTATTCCAAGTACATGACTACCAGTTTATCCGACCGGGTACGACCGACCGGGAATGCCTGCCTGACGCCCGAATACATGACCGAAGGTTGGCACCTCGAGGTAGGGAGAGTTCCAGGTGCATGACTTCCCGACTGTTCGATCGAGTACGCCCTACCGGATACTGTCGTCTGGGGCCCAGACATCCAAATGAAAGTTGATACCTCGGGGTGGGCCGAGTCGTGCCTAGGT
This sequence comes from Boesenbergia rotunda, assembly GCA_024364735.1. NCBI lineage: Eukaryota > Viridiplantae > Streptophyta > Magnoliopsida > Zingiberales > Zingiberaceae > Boesenbergia > Boesenbergia rotunda. The sequence goes on along the minus strand of JAGFNQ010001798.1, from coordinate 142,860 downwards.
ACCGGCCTGTCTAATCAACCAAGGAATATGACTGATCGTCCCTCAGTCACTTGGCACATAGGACCAACCCAAGTGCCTTGTCGAGCACATTGTAGCCCCAAGCGGACTTATCCGGCTGGACCAACACCATACGTGACCGAGCGTCTCTACCCGACCGGATTACCTACCTGATCGGATCACTAGCCTCCCCTTCAAGTATAGTCGAAGGAGGCGATTAGTCCAACTGACTAGGCTATCTGCCTGATCTGACCTCTGTCATTACCTTCTCCTATGCCCATTATGGCTCCCGAATCGCACTCATTATGGGTTGAATCCCTCTATCACATCATGATTTAATTTCCTCACCACGCGTCCTACTCCGACTGGGTCTCCCTGGCAACGAGGCGTCGCCTATTAGCGGGCTCGTGCGGTGTCAGGGTTGGGTTCTCGAAGTGTCGGTAAGGGCGGGAAGCCAACGGTGAGGATCTTCTCCTGCCCTTTTCAAACGAGCATCCGACGGTCCTCCTGAGTTTTACCTCAGTATAAATAGGCGCTACCACAAAGCCTTCATACTCTTTAGTTGCCTATTGCCTCCTTCGCTTCTCCTTTCCTACCTTCGCTCTTCGATTACCTTGCTATCTCGGCATTCTGTTGTCTCTGGTGAGCTCTGACCACCTGCGTCTCTTCGCTTCCGACTACTCAATCCCTAGGTACTCCCTTTCCTTGCCTACCGTAGAGTTAGTTTTATCGTAGTTTCTAATCCCGACCTAATGACCGAGTCAACTTCCTCAGTCGGCTTGTGGTACACCACCACCATATCCACCTTGACTCGCGACCACCTTGAAACCATCCGGACGGACTATCAAATTCCTATCGACCACCAATTAGCCCTCCCTGGCCGTCGTGACCGACCACATCTACCTCCTCTCAGTTACTTCACTATTTTTAGAGACCACCTAGGGTTCCCTCTTCACCCTTTCATAATGGAGATCTGTCGATATTTTCAAATACCGCTCTCCCAACTGGCCCCTAACTCCGTCTGGATACTCTACAACACTGTTGTTATCTTTTCTCTATACTGCATCCCCTTAAAACCCCAGGTCTTTCACTTCTTCTATTATCCCAAGAAGTAGGAGCCGGACAACTTTTTCTTCCAAGCTCGGGTCAAATTAGCCTTTTTGGATAAGATCCCTTTTCTAACAAGGGGTGGAAGACTCATTTTCTCTTTGTTAACACCACTCCCGCCCCGTCCTGGCCCACAGAATGGGTAGAGGATCTACCTACCCAGCCACCCATGCCTAAAAACTATCGCTCGGATCCAACATTTCAATTGGCTTATTCTAAGATCGGGGGGCTTCGCTTCCATGCCGACCGGTTATTGAACAAGGCGGTGTTGTATATTTTTCGACTGAGTTAGATCCCTTCCGCCTTGTCCCGCTCTTTCGGTAAGCTCCTACTCTGCCTTCGAACTCTTTAGCTCTAACTAAGGTTTTTTCTATGTCGCAGCATAAACCATGTGGAGTGCGGTGCTTGCTGAAGAGCTTGGCCTAGATGAGGCAGAGCTGGAAGCCCGAGCGGCGAAAGAGTTGGCACACAGAGTCGTGCCACCGGTGCGTAGTACCACGACACCGGAACTTCCAGAGGATGTGGGGGGGGGGGGCGACTCGGAAGCAGAGCCACTAGTGGTGGACTCGGAGGTAGAGCAGCCGCCCCTGGAGAGGCCCGTAAGAAAGAGTCGTCGCGCTGTCGTCTCCCCGAGCGTGTCTCTAGCTCAAGAATTGGTCGAGGAAGCTTATGACTTGACGACTCCTTAGACTACCCTGATCGGCCAGTCGCCCCCTAGCGCGAGTGTACCAGCCTCTAGCTCGGCACCACCCCGCCCTGATTCAGCCTTCCAGCTCCTTTCCCGGCCTTCAGAGGTTTGACGTCCAAGATCCTTCCTCAGTGACCCAATCTCCTCCTCGACCTCCGGTTGACCTAGAGCTTCCCTCGGCAGTCGGTCTGAACCAGGCCATCCAACCTCAGCCGATTAATCTGCATGGTCGACTGCTGGGACCAACGGGTGTTAACCACCCATGAGAAGAGTCCCCTGAACCTAGCCGATAACTTCTTCATGGATGTGACTTAGGTTTGACCCTCCCTTCTTTACTATCCTTCGCTTTATTCCTAATCGCTCATCTTGGTGCAGTTCTAGGTGGCTTGTCGGACGGTCACCCAATCTTTGGTTCATAATACCTGGGAGCACCGAGCGGCTGAACAGAGGATACAGGCCCTAGAAACACAGTTGGGTCACAACACCCTTCCTCCGGGCGAAGCGGGTATAGAGCTCCTTCAATCGGAGATTGCTGCTATGAAAACACAATTGGAAGAGGCCGACGCCCGATCAGAGGAGGAACATGCCACCCTGGCTGCGACTTCTTGGGAAATAGACCATTCGGCTAGAGAATGTGGAGTCGCAGAAGAGGTAGGCCCTGAACCGCGGGCCTGTGCTTGCTCTGACCTGGACAAGAAGACAACCGAGGCTAAAGCTCTGGCCGGACAACTGAAAGAGTCTGCGGCTACCCATCACTCGACTCAGCTAGCATTGACCAACATAGAGACTGAGTTGGCCGCTAAGGAAGAGGCTGTCAAGGTCCTAGAGACTCAGTTGGTAGCTCGAGCCGCCGAACTGACTGAGCGGGATGCCGAGATCAATCAGCTAAACGTTGAACTTGCGACCTATAAGGCGGGAGAATCGGCTCGGCTGGAAGCACATCGACTGGAGTACCTCAACTTAGAGCCCTTCCACTGTCAACTGGCTCACCGAACGACCAATATGTTCAAGTATGACATTCAGAGTATGCTCCAACAGCTGAAGGAGGTCGGGCACATTCCTGAGGACCTGCCCCCCAACACAGTGAAGCCCACTCGAGTCCAAGAGGTTATCCCGGCTGACACTTTCCCCCCGTTCACTTAAGTGATCATTCACTGTTTTGGCTCAGACAACTCGGGCTCGTATTAACTTTGACTGTCCCTTGTCTGGGTTCAATGCTAGTTTCTTTTTCATCATCGATTTTTCTCACGCAAATGTGTTCTTGTTCGGCTGCTTGATCGATCAGTTAGTAGGGTTCATCTACCCAAAGTTTAGTCTGTCATTCGTCCATTGATGCTCGGGCCCTTTCCCCTACGCTCAGGATTATTGTAGATATGGCTTATAAGTTAGTTTAGATCCTTCGGACGCTGGGTTATTCGGTCGGTCATGTTAGCTGTGTTGGATCGAGAAACACGATAGAGGGGGGGGTGAATATCGTGAAAACTTTTTCGGATAAGACTTAAGAGAAAATACGCAGCGAAATTAAAAACAAACACGAGGAAGACAAGTATTTTTTACTTGGTTCGGAGTCGCGGTCGGCTCCTACTCCAAGGCCCACGGTCCTTGATCGTTTACTGCGGGCAATTCTATAATAGCACAAAGATTTACAGAATTTGATACAATAGTAGTGCAATAAATAAATGAATACACTTTTCGTTATCCACGCTCGATGTGGATCGCACTTCGGAGCAGAGGGTCGTCGGCGGCGCTGGAATGTCGAGATTGGAGTTTGCCGGAGCAGAGCGCTTGAACGAAAAGCTTAGAGGCGTTGGAAAATTGTTGTTCTGAAGCCTCGGGGTTGAGCCCCTTTTATAGTGCTCCTGGGGGCGCCTGACACGTGCCTTCAGATCGGAGAAACCTCATCCGCAGCTCGGTCAATGCTTATCCCCTTCGAATCAGGCTCGGAGCTGACTAGGGCGCCCGGGAGGTCGCTTATCCCCTTCGAATCAGGCTCGGAGCTGACTAGGGCGCCCGGGACCTCCCGGGCGCCCAGCTTGACTGGGTCCGCTGGCTTCGTGGTTGATTTTGCTTCGACTCCTCTTTAGCTTTGACCTTGGGCGCCCGGGTCCTCCCGGGCGCCTAGCCCAGTGTTGTTTCGTAACTACTTGTTTGGCTTTGACCTTGGGCGCCTGGGACCTCCCGGGCGCCTAGCCCAGCTGCATGCCCCTCTCCTTTGGGGCGTTCTGAGCTGCAGAAACACACTCCTTCGGTCCCTGCATCCAATGTTAGTTCTACAACAAACAAGGCAAGAATATTAGTCCATTTTTACAGCCGTAGCTGTCTTGGTTTTGACTTCGGGCTTCGGGTCTCCCAAATGGAACCCTAGGTCGAATTGACGCCTACTGTCCCCTCGACGGGGAACGCGTCCTCACCTACTCCTCTCAAGAGAATTTACCTTTTGCCAACTGGCTCCTCCGGTTGGACTTTTGCCCGATCCACCTGACTAGGTTTTCGTGCCCAGTCCTTGACCAGGACTTCGTGCCCACCTTCCGAGCAGGTCTTCAGTGCCCAGCTTTACTCACCAGGTCTTCGTGCCCATCTTCCGAGCAGGTCTTCAGTGCCCAGCTTTACTTACCAGGTCTTCGTGCCCACCTTCCGAGCAGGTCTTCGGTGCCCAGCTTTACTCACCAGGTCTTCGGTGCCCAGCCCTCGGCCAGGTCTTAGTGCCCAATTCCTCGAACTAGGTCTTCGTGCCTAGTGTTCCTAGGACTTTCCTGCACACTTGAGTAACTTTATTAGATCACAAATAATACTTAACTTTGAATCCTTTGCTAACATCAAAACAAGGATCGATATGGTGCTTCCTGCACCAACAAGCTGGCCTGCCACGATATCTAGAGGCACTTATTCAACCCCTCAGTCGATAAACCCTCGAGGTTCTAATTGCCCTTGGCTAGGGTTCGATGGTCACCCTTTCAAATAAAGATTACTCGGGCCCTTTAGGGCACGGGTTCGCTTGGGGTCGGCCGTTCGGTTCTCCAAATTGTTCAAGCCAGTTAGGACTCCTGTTTAGCCATTTGGCCATTTTATCCAGCTCGAGTCAGTCTGGGCTCCCTTTCAGTTACTCGGCTCTTTTATAACTCAGTGAGGCGAGTTCAAATGTCGCTGAGCCGACCGGACCGAGCGTGGTCAGCTATGCCTAATCAACACTGGAGTCGGTAGGTTCGTGGGAGCAGACCCACTTATAACTCGCAGGGGTGAGAGTCTGGACGCCTAGCTAAGCTGTCTCGATCGTTGTCCCTCTGTTTAAAATTAACACGATTACATGGGCTACCCAAGTCTTAATCATGGAACAACATTAGATGTATGGCACTCCAGGGTCTTCCTAGCCTTTTTCCTTGAGCATCCTGCAAGTAATATTCTCTCGACCCTAGCTTCCCGACTGTTGGGACCAGGTGCATGTTGACATGGATGCGGGTTCGTAATTTTAAAATTAATTACGTGCAGTGAAAGGTTTAGCATAAATAATTTCTTAAATTATTTAACCACACATCTAAGCATGCAATTTTGTCTTATGTAGACATGATCATATATTTAAAATTTTACAGAAACATAAACTAATTTACGTATTACCTCGCGTAACTCGAAGGAAGGGACGAGATCCAACCGTAAGCGTCCCTTGGAAGCTCCGCCTCTATTCGCGTCCACGCCGAGTAACTTCGGGATGACTTCGCAAAGCCACGAGTTTCGTGTTCTCGAGAACTACTAGATTCTCCGAGAATGTGACAAGAAAATGTTAGTAATATGAGAGAAGTGTCCTAAGGCAATCGCCTTATGATGTAAACATTTATTTTAATAAATGATAATTCACTATTTGAGTATACATGTTTTGTGTATTTGATTGGGATCTTAAACTCATCTACTGAATGTCCGCAATACAACTCACAGCATAAGAGAATTTGTGATGGGATCACAACTAGTGATTATCTCTAATGTGCAATTGTGAAGTATTGAAATTATCCCTAGTCGATGAATTGATAAAAATGGACACTATCAATTCTGTTGAGACTAGCATGGGTTATTCTCTAATCAGCTGATTCTCACTAGCTGGTGACATTGGGATGTCCGGAGATAAACATGGATGCTAGTTAAGGGAACTAGTTCATTGGAGTGACTAGCTGTAAGACTTCATATGGGAATCTACATGTAGATATGTCAATGAAGATCTTACTGCGGCTTAAGTGCGATGTTCCTTTGACTTGCGGTGTTCAAGTCATCTTGGTCATGGAGACTTATACTTTGACATCTTAAGCAAGCATCTCTAAGGAGGTGTGGACCCAGGATGATCGGGTATAAGCCGAAGTGCCCGAAGATGTTTGAACAGCCTACAAAGGATTCACCACTCCTTGCGAGGAGATGTATACCCAGGCCTATCGTCGGATTGTTACTCAAAGCCTCTGGCCAGAGCATATCATGATAAGAGTGTGAGTCTCTTAAATACATGAGAGTAATTAGAAATCCAAAGGACGAGAAAGACACTACTTGGGCTAGGTGTGACGTAGTCAGCCTAGTGGGGACTGACACCATAGACCGTGTCCTGAACCAAGTGGGTATAAGGTGGTGAAGGGAATGAGGCACGATTCATTAGAGCTGCTGAAGGGTTTCAGAATAATTTCTTCTGGGGTCAAACCGTTGATCTTTCGATTAATTGGGGATCATGATGTACTACTAGGTGCCACTCATGATCGTTCTATAATTAAATGGGTTAATTATAGACGGCCAACATAAATCGAAAGCCTATTTAGTCACACGCAATACGAGTAATCCGAGGGATTTAAAACGAGTTGAAAATTGGATTTTCCGATCAAGAGAAACAAGTCGAATCTGAATTAATCAGAGGCGCAATGGAAGCTAAAAATGGCTAAGTCTTTTGAAGGCTTTTTGGGCGAATTAAATGAGTTTAATTCGCGACCAGTTCGGGTCGATTTGGGCCGGCCAAAGAGGGTGTTAACCCTCTTTGGGTGGCCGGCCAAGAGAGAGAATAAAACCAATTTAATTGGTTTAATTAATAAAATAAATCTAGTGTGATTTGTTTTATAAATTATGGATAAATAAATTTGTATAAAGAAATTTATATAAATAAAATTTATAGAAATTTATTCTTTTATGGAAGATTAAAATAATCCATGAATTGGTTTATTTTAATTTTATAAAATCAATTATGAATTGATTTATCCATAATAAGAAAGTTTATAAATTTCTTATAAAATTTATTCCATAATTTAAAGAGAAGAAGAATTAGTTTTATTATAAATTAGTTTATAATAAAACTTGGTTTAAACGGAATAATTAGTTAAGAAAATTTATAGGATAAATTTCTTATAACTAATTCCGTTTAGAGGGAGACTTAGCAAAGATTTGCTACTATATAAAGGACCCAAAGGCTAGCCCTTTATACACATCAATCAATTAATCAATAGTTGATTAATAGTTCCCTCTCTCTCTCTCTCTTTTATTCTTCTCCTTCCCTTCTCCCCACCTAGGGCCGGCGCCCTTCTTGGAGCTTAGGGCCGGCGCCCACTTGAAGCCTAGGGCCGGCGCACAACCAACTCCTCACCTTGAGGTGTTGCCGTGAGCTACAAGGAGAAGAAGAACTCGAAGACGAAGAAGAAGAAGCGGATAGCGACTCCTCTCTTCTCGGAATTTGATTCCGTTACTTCGTTGGTTAGTTTTTCCATTATTTCTCTTATTCTTCTAGTTGTACCTTCCGAGGATCTAGTAGTTCTCGTTGGCACAAAACTCGTGACTTTGCGAAGTCATCCCGAAGAGAACTCGGCGTGGACGCGAATAGAGGCGAAGCTTCCAAGGGACGCTACGGTTGGATCTCGTCCCTTACTTCGAGTTACGAGAGGTACTTAGTAAATTTGTTTACTATTCCGCAATGTTTTATTTTATGATTATGTCAACACACCATAAGATTGCATGCTAGATACGAAGTTAAAATAATTTAGGAAATTATTTTATGCAAACTCTTCCGCTGCACGTAAAAATTTTAAATTTTACGAACTCGTATCCTTGTCGACATGCACCCGGTCCCAACAGTGGTATCAGAGCCGGTTAGTGTTCGACTTAATCATATAATTGTTTTGTGGAAAACTTTGTCATGATCTCAATTTCGGAAAATTTTTCCAATTATGGAAACTTTCAAATTATAATAAATTTTAGAATTAGGAATTTCAAAGTTTGGAAATCGTCATGAAATTTCGCAAACGTTTGAAATTTTCTAGTTTCTAAATTTTTATAATAATTGTGAAAATTTCCCATCTTTGGAAACTTTCCAATTTTGGAAATTTTTCTATTTTAGAAATTTTCCAACTTTGGAAATATGTAAGTTTTCTTTGTACCAGAAACTTACAATTATTCTGAAAACCTATTTTCGAAATCTCGCAATTTTGGGCACTTTCTTTAAGAAAGTCTAGACAAATTCATGGACAGTTAATTGACAATTAAATTTGAATTGGTTTTTAAATTGACAACAAAATTCTTTATTTTGGATTAAGCCTCAGGGAGCCGTCCAATTTAAAGTTAGATGTTGTAATTTAATTTCCCAATTTTTAATTGAGATTGTCATGTTTGATTTGGATTGAGCCTCGGGGAGCCGTCCAATTGGATTTACAACACTTTACTTTTCTTTGGGTATCTGAGCCTCGGGGAGCCACCCTTAGAAAACGATTTGTTGTAATTAATCAATCCATGAATAAAATATGTTTTAAGAGGTAATGCTCTTACATATTGTTGTCTCCAAAATTAATTAGGAAAATGGTTTCCTATAGAGTTTTCTTAAATAAGATTTTCATGAAAATAATATGTAGTTGAATTAAGGGATTTGTCTCTTAATTTAATAAGACTTGATTTAGAGAAATCAAAGTCTTGAACATATTATTTCCGAAATTAATTATGACAATTTAGGAAATTGTTTCCCAAAGCAATTCCTTTAATAAAGTGTGAAATTAGAATTAAGGAAATCCGGTTCCTAATTCAATTCATGAGACTTGATAAATTAAGTCACATACATACTTTATTAAGGAAATCGTTAGTCATGACACATGTCATGAATGTGCTTAGAAAAGATGAGACCAAAACCCCTTACAAAATATTAAGGCAAACACCTTCCATTAATATGGTTAGAATCGGAGTTTTGTTTCTCGCTTGGGTTGATGGACACATCCATGCCCGACTTGAACCTTAACATGTTCAAACCATGGAATTAGTTTATGAATAATATAGTTGGAGTCAGAGGTCAATCCTTAGTTTTGGTTGTTGGACACATCCAAGCCTGACTAAACGGTTGAATGAGCTCCAACCATATTAAAACTATTTCTTGATTAATGGGTCAGCCTTAAGCTTGGAGCATCGATTTGTTGTGCCACAGCCAAGGTCGATGTGAAGAGAGGTGCAGTTGGGTGCTATGTATATGATGCATACTTGATAATGAGTTAACAACCCAATGATTTATGCAAACATTCAATTAGTTGATAGCATAACGTGATAGTTACATATACGTGATATGTAATCGGTATAATTACCTACCTTCATAGCTAAGAAAAACTTGATGGCCACAGCCATGGTGATTCTTACCTATGGTTGGATATCAACCTATTTGGAGATGTTCCTACGATCTCCCGAATTGATAATAAGGGTTATTCAATTTGAAAAATAAATAGGATTTTATTTATGTATGTTGATACATTCTTTAATAAATCTTCTCACATAATCTCAATTTGTATTTCTAGGATAATCACTCGATCATGTCTTCTCTGAACTTGCGTTCCATTTTGGACACCAATAAACTGACTGGGCCAAACTTCATGGACTGGCTTCGAAACCTGAGGATAGTCCTCAAGGCAGAGAAGCTTGCTTATGTCCTTGAAAATCAACTTCCCAACCATCCTCCAGAGAATGCAACTCCAGACCAATTGTTGGCCTATCAGAAACATGTGACCGATTCTGAAATGGCGGGTTGCATCATGCTAGCGTCTATGGTACCTGAGCTGCAAAAGCAGCATGAGCATATGGATGCTTATACCATCATCTTCCATCTTCATGAGTTATTTGAAGAGCAGGCGAGATCCGAAAGGTTCGAGGTCTCCAGACTCCTCTTCACCTCAAAGATGCAGGAAGGCACTTCTGCCTCGCAGTTTGTGTTAAAATGTTGGGGTACATTGAGCGACTGAGCGCACTCGGTTTTGCGATGGATCATGAACTAAGTATTGACTTAATTCTGAGTTGTTTGTCCAAGAGTTGTTCACAATTTGTGATGAACTATCGGATGAACAAACTGGAAACTACCATTCCTGAGTTGATCAACATGCTGAAGACTGTGGAGCCTTCTGTAAAGCCAGATCAAAAAGCAGTACTGTTAGTTGGTTCCTCGAAGAAAGGTTCTAAGAGGAAGGCCAAAGAACAGAACAAAGGGAAGAAGAAAAAGGCCAAGAAAACTGAAAAGAAACCAAAAGGAACTTGCCATCACTGTGGCAAGGAAGGTCACTGGCGAAGAAACTGCAAGATTTATCTTGAGTCCATGAAGAAGAAGGCATCCGATGCCCCATCCTCTTCAGGTATCTTCATTATTGAATGTCACTCTATTTCCTCGGATACCTGGGTACTTGATACTGGGTGTAGCTCACATATATGTAATGACATACAGGGGCTAAGGAATAGAAGAAGGCTCGTCAAGGGAGAAGCGAATTTGCGGGTTGGAAATGGAGCAAGGATTGCTGCTATTGCCATCGGAACATATTTGCTAAAGCTCCCAACTGGACGTGTCTTAGAATTGGATAATTGTTATTTCGTTCCTTCGTTAATAAAGAACATTGTATCTATTTCATGTTTGAATGAAAAGGTTATCATTTAACTTTCAGTAACAATTGTTGTTACATAACTTTAAATGGCGTTCTTTATGGAAATGGAACTTTGTGCAATGGCATCTACACGTTAGATTTATCCAATGACGTTTTCAATATCGAAGTAAGCAATAAACGTGCTCGAATAGATAATCAAATAGACTCCTACACGTGGCACTGTCGTCTTGGCCATATAAGTAAGAAACGCATGACCGAATTACACCGATGTGGAATTTTGGAATCATTTGAACCCGGTTCATTTGATACATGCGAATCGTGCTTAAAAGGCAAGATGACCAAATTACCCTTTCTCGGAAAAGGTAATCCAGTGGGAGAATTGCTTGGTCTAGTACATACCGATGTATGTGGACCAATGTCAACTCTTTCACAAGGAGGCTATAGCTACTTCATCACCTTCATCGATGATCACTCACGATTCGGGTATGTGTTCTTGATGAAACACAAATCTGAAGCCTTTGAGAAATTCAAAGAATTCAGAAATGAAGTAGAGAAACAGCTTGGCAAAAGTATTAAAATACTTCGATCCGATCGAGGTGGTGAATACTTAAGTCAAGAGTTTCAAGATTATCTAAGGGACAATGGGATATTGTCCCAATGGACTCCGCCGTATACACCACAGCATAATGGTGTATCTGAGAGGCGCAACCGAACCCTGATGGACATGGTTAGGTCTATGATGAATCATGCAACTCTTCCAAAATCCTTTTGGGGCTATGCACTTAAGACAGCTGTTTACTTGCTAAACAGAGTCCCGACCAAGGTAGTCTCTACTACTCCATATGAGATTTGGAATAGTAAGAAACCTCACTTAACTCACCTTAAGATATGGGGTTGTCCTGCTTATGTGAAGCGGGTTGTATCAGACAAATTGGATGCTAAGTCTGATAAATGTCTATTTATTGGATACCCTAAGGAAACGAAGGGTTACCAATTCTATCATCCCTTGGAACAAAAGGTGTTTGTTTCAAGGCATGCTGTATTTCTAGAGAAAGAGTTTCTT
>JAGFNQ010001798.1:56397-109690 GCA_024364735.1 Boesenbergia rotunda | reverse complement strand
CATGCAACCTTATCTTGTGTAAGACATGATCATATATTTAAAATTTTGCAGAAACGTAAACTAATTTACTTGTTACCTTGCGTAACTCGAAGGAAGGGACGAGATCCAACCGTAAGTGTCCCTTGGAAGCTCCGCCTCTATTCGCGTCCACACCGAGTATCTTCGGGATGACTTCACAAAGCCACGAGTTTCGTGTTCTCGAGAACTACTAGATTCTCCGAGAACGTGACAAGAAAAACCAAGAGAGAAGTAATCACATCAGAAAACTCACCACCAAGGTTGGCCGGAATCACAATTCCGACGAGGAGGAAGATGACATGCGCCCAATCCCAATGTGATGATGGCCGGAGAGGAAGATCGTCCCAACGGAAGAACTTCGTCACCTCGGTGCTTCTCCTTGTGCTCATGGCAAGAAGAAAGGGGGAGAGGCTTGTGGCCGGCCAAGAGGAAGAAGGGTGGAGAGGGAGAGAGCCCAAGCCAGAATACTTGGATTGATTTCCAAGCCTTGCCTTGGGTCCTTTATAAAGTGGCCTCTCAACCGCCAAGTCTCCTTTTTCTTATGGAATAAATTTTCATAAGATATTTATCATATAAATTTTCTATGACTTATTCCATCATGCCAGGTTTTATCATATTTTAATTTATGATAAAAATCAACCAAGTCTCTTTTTTTTTATGGAAAGAAATTTCTTATCATGGTAAATCAATCCATGATTGATTTTATAAAATAAAATAAACCAATCCATGGTTCATTTTAATTTCCATGAAAAATAAATTTCTTTATATAAATTTCTTTATATAAATTTTTTTATATAAATTTCTTTATCATGGTAAATCAATCCATGATTGATTTTATAAAATAAAATAAACCAATCCATGGTTCATTTTAATTTCCATGAAAAATAAACCAAACCATGGTTTATTATATAAAAATTTATATCATCCATAATTTTATAAAACAAACCACACTTGTTTTATTTTATAAATTGAACCGAAACTTGGTTCTCTGCCTTTATTGTGGCCGGCCAAGAAAAGAGGGTGGGGACCCTCTTTGGCCGGCCTATCCAAGCCATGCCCCAATGAATTAAACTCATTTAATTCATCTATTAAGTCTTCAAAAGACATAGCCATTTTATGCTTCTGATGCGTCTCTGAAAAATTCAGATTCGACTTATCGTTTGGCTCAACCAAACCTAATCTCTCTTGATTGGAAAATCCAATTTTCAACTCGTTTTAAATCCCTTGGATTACTCGTAGTACGTGTGACTAAATAGGCTTTCGATTTATGTTGGGCGTCTATAATTAACTAATTATAGAACGATCATGAGTGACACCTAGTAGTACATCATGATCCCCAATTAATCGAAAGATCAACGGTTGACCTCAGAAATAATTCTGAAACCCTTCAGCAGCTATAATGAATCGTGCCCCATTCCCTTCACCATCTTATACCCACTTGGTTCAGGACATGGTCTATGTGTGTCAGTCCCCACTAGGCTGACTACGTCACACCTAGCCCAAGTAACGTTTTCTCGTCCTACGGATTCTAATTACTCTCATGTATCTAAGAGATTCATACTCTTAACATGTCATGCTCTGGCCAGAGGCTTCGAGTAACAATCCGACGATAGGCCTTGGGTATACATCTCCTCGCAAGGAGTGGTGAATCCTTTGTAGGCTGTTCAAACATCTTCGGGCACTTCGGCTTATACCCAATCATCCTGGGTCCACACCTCCTTGAAGATGCTTGCTTAAGATGTCAAAGTATAAGTCTCCATGACCAAGATGACTTGAACACCGCAAGCCATAGGAACATCATGAACATCACTGACATGTCTATATGTAGACTACCATATGAAGTTTTACTGCCAGGCACTCCAATGAACTAGTTCCCTTAACTAGCATTCATGTTTATCTCCGGACATCCCAATGTCACCAGCCAGTGGAATCAGCTGATTAAAGAATAACCCATGCTAGTCTCAACAGAATTGATAGTGTCCGTATTTATCAATTCATCGACTAGGGACATTTTCAATACTTCACAATTGCACATGTAGAGATAATAACTAGTTGTGAATTCGTCACAAATTCTCTCATGCTGTGAATTGTATTGCGGACATTCAGTAAATGAGTTTAAGATCTCAATCAAATACATAAACATGTATACTCAAATAGTGAATATTCATTTATTAAAATAAATTATTACAATCATAAGGCGATTGCCTTAGGACACTTTTCTAATATCACTAACAAACTCCCACTTAGCCTAATGCCAATCGCTATGGTACCAAATACCACAGGCTCAAACATGACCCTCAAACTTGTTTTGAGGCAAGGCCTTAGTTAAAGGATCCGCTAAATTCCTTTCAGTGGGAATTTTCTCAATTTGTATATCATTCCTACTTATAATCTCTCTGATCAGATGATAGCGGCGAAGCACATGTTTGGATCGCTGATGAGAGCATGGTTCATTTGCTTGTGCAATAGCTCCATTGTTGTCATAGTAAACTGGTATTGCTTCATCAATGGTTGGAACCACACCAAGTTCTGAGACAAACTTCTTGATCCAGACTGCTTTCCTTTGCTGCTTCCAAAGCTGCAATATATTCCGCTTCCGTGGTAGAATCAGCTACGGTGTCATGCTTGGAACTCTTCCAACTTATTGTACCTCCATTCAAAATAAATACGTATCCAGACAGAGATTTGGAGTCATCCTTATCTGTCTGGAAACTGACATCTGTATACCCACGTATTAGCATATCACCTTCTCCATATATTAGGAACACATCCTTAGTTCTTCTCAAGTACTTGAGGATTGTCTTGACAGCCGCCCAATGATCCATTCCTGGATCAGACTGGTATCTTCTTGTGACGCTCAGAGCATACGATACATCGGGCCTAGTACATAGCATTGCATACATGATAGATCCTATCGCGGATGCATAAGGAATCTTATTCATGCAAATACTCTCGTCTTCTGTGCGCGGACACATAGACTTAGAAAGGTTTATCCCATGCCTAATGGGAAGGTAACCTTTCTTGAATTCTGACATGCTAAACCTTTCTAGCACTCGGTCTATATATGTAGACTGCGAAAGACCAAGTAACCGTTTTGATCTATCTCTATAGATTCTAATCCCAAGGATATAGGTTACTTCTCCCAGGTCTTTCATGGAGAAAGTTTTGGACAACTAAATTTTAACTGACTGTAAGACTGATATATTGTTTCCTATAAGTAATATGTCATCGACATATAACACTAGGAATACGACTGCACTCCCACTAACCTTCTTATACACACAAGGTTCATCAGGATTTTGTGAGAAATCAAACTCTTTGATTGTCTCATCAAAACGGATGTTCCAGCTCCTTGATGCTTGCTGTAATCCATATATGGATCGTCGAAGCTTGCATACTTTGGTTTTATTAACTGATGTGAAACCTTCAGGTTGTATCATGTATACATCCTCAAGTAGGTTTCCATTAAGGAAAGATGTTTTCACATCCATTTGCCATATCTCATAATCATAATGAGCATCTATGGCCAGGAGCATCCGAATGGATTTAAGTATAGCTACTGGCGAATAGGTTTCGTCATAATCAATTCCTTATTTCTGACGATATCCTTTTACCACTAATCTAGCCTTAAAGGTAACAACATTACCTTCCATGTCGATTTTCTTCTTGAAAACCCACTTGCACCCTATGGACTTAATCCCTCCAGGTGGGTTAACCAAGTCCCATACTTGATTTTCGTACATGGAATCCATTTTTGACTTCATGGCTTCAAGTTATTTATCCCTTTCTGAATTTTTCAGAACATCTTCATAACTGATAGGTTCATCATCGCTAATGAGTAACACGTCGTTCGATTCACTTATGAGAAATCCGTATCTCTCTGGCATATTACGTGTCCTATCAGACCTACGAAGAAGTGGTGTTGTTTTAGGTTCAACTGATAGCTCATCATTATGAGTTATTGGTTGTGGGTCTAGACTAGGTGTCTCTGTAATGTCTATTGGAGTTCCTTGAACTTCTTCAAGTTCAATGCTACTCCCACTGTTTTCTTGTAAAAGAAATTCTTTTCTTGAAATACAGCATGCCTTGAAACAAACACCTTTTGTTCCAAGGGATGATAGAATTGGTAACCTTTCGTTTTCTTAGGGTATCCAATAAATAGACATTTGTCAGACTTAGCATCCAATTTGTCTGATATAGTCCACTTCACATAAGCAGGACAACCCCATATCTTTAGGTGAGATAAATGAAGTTTCTTACTATTCCACGTCTCATATGGAGTAGTAGAGACTACCTTGGTCGGGACTCTATTTAGCAAGTAAACAGCTGTCTTAAGCGCATAGCCCCAAAAGGATTTTGGAAGAGTTGCATGATTCATCATAGATCTAACCATGTCCATCAAGGTTCGGTTACGCCTCTCAGATACACCATTATGCTGTGGTGTATATGGCGGAGTCCATTGAGACAATATCCCATTGTCCCTAAGATAATCTTGAAACTCTTGACTTAAGTATTCACCACCCTGATCGGATCGAAGTATCATAATACTTTTGCCAAGCTGTTTCTCTACTTCACTTCTGAACTCTTTGAATTTCTCAAAAGCTTCAGATTTGTGTTTCATTAAGAACACATACCCGAATCGTGAGTGATCATCGATAAAGGTAATGAAGTAGCTATAGCCTCCTTGTGCAAGAGTTGACATTGGTCCACATACATCAGTATGTATTAGACTAAGCAATTCTCCCACTGGTTTACCTTTTCCGGAAAAGGGTAATTTGGCCATCTTGCCTTTTAAGCATGATTCGCATGTATCAAATGAACCGGGTTCAAATGATTCCAGAATTCCACATCGGTGTAATTTGGCCATGCGTTTCTTACTTACATGGCCAAGACGACAATGCCACGTATAGGAATCTATTTGATTATCTATTCGAGCACGTTTGTTGCTAACTTCGATATTAAAAATGTCACCGGATAAATCTAATGTGTAGATACCATTGCACAATGTTCCGGTCCCATAAAGAACATCATTTAAAGTTATGTAACAACAATTGTTACTAAAAGTTAAATGGTAACCCTTTTCATTCAAGCATGAAATAGATATAATGTTCTTTATTAATGAAGGAACAAAATAACAATTATCCAATTCAAAGACAAGTCCAGTAGGGACCTTTAGCAAATATGTTCCGATGGCAATAGCAGCAATCATTGCTCCATTTCCAACTCGCAAATTCGCTTCTCCCTTGACGAGTCTTCTTCTATTCCTTAGCCCCTGTATGTCATTACATATATGTGAGCTACACCCAGTATCAAGTACCCAGGTGTACGAGGAAATAGAGTGACATTCAATAACGAAGATGCCTGAAGAGGATTGGGCATCGGATGCCTTCTTCTTCAAGGACTCAAGATAAACCTTGCAGTTTCTTCACCAGTGGCCCTCCTTGCCACAGTGATGGCAAGTGCCTTTTCAATCCTTTTGTCCTTAGTTAACTTATTGGTGTCCAAAATGAAACGCAAATTCAGAGAAGACATGATCAGGTGATTATCCTAGAAATACAAATTGAGGTTATGTGATGAGAATGCATCAATATACATTAATTAAATCCTATTTATTTTTCGAATTGAATAACCCTTTTTATCAATTCGGGAGATCGTCGGAACATCTCCAAATAGGTTGATATCCAACCATAGATAAGAACAACCATGGCTGGAGTCCATCAAGTTATTCTTAGCTATGAAGGTAGGTAATTATACCGATTACATATTACACATATGTAACTATCACATTATGCTATCAACTAATTGAATGTTTGCATATATCATTGGGTTGTTAACTCATTAACAAGTATGCAACAATATACATAGCACCCAACTGCACCTCTCTTTACATCGACCTTGGCTGTGGCACAACAAATCGATGCTCCAAGCTTAAGGTTGACCAATTAATCAAGAAATAGTTTTAATATGGTTGGAGCTCATTCAACCGTTTAGTCAGTCTTGGATGTGTCCAACAACCAAAACTAAGGATTGACCTCTGACTCCAACTATATTAATCATAAACTAATTCTATGGTTTGAACATGTTGAGGTTCAAGCCGGGCATGGATGTGTCCATCAACCCAAACGAGAAATAAAACTCCGGTTCTAACCATGTTAATGGAAGGTGTTGGCCTTAATATTTTGTAAGGGGTTTTGGGTCTCATCTTTTTCTTTTAAGCACATTCATGACATATAATTATGTCATGTACTAACGATTTCCTTAATAAAATATGTATGTGACTTAATTTATTAAGTCTCATTAATTGAATTAGGAACCGGATTTCCTAATTCTAATTTCATACTTTATTCAAGGAATTGTTTTGGGAAACAATTTCCTAAATTATCATAATCAATTTCGGAAATAATATGTTTAAGACTTTGATTTCTCTAAATCAAATCTTATTAAATTAAGAGACAGATTCCCTTAATTCAACCACATATTATTTTCATGAAAATCTTATTTAAGGAAATATACTCTATAGGAAACAATTTCTTTATTAATTTTGGAGACAATAATATGTAAGAGCATCACCTCATAAATCAAATAAGGAAATTATCGTTTGAGAATCACCTCAAAAATTTCCAAGATTTGATCACATATTTTATTTATGAAAAATTAATATCAATAACTTAATTTGGACGGCTCCTCGAGGCTCAATCCAAAATAAGAATTTATTGATAATATAATTCGGATGGCTCCCCGAGGCTCAATCCAAATTAAATATTTGACAGCTTAAATTCAATTTAGAAAATTTAATTATAACAACTAACTTTAAATTGAACGGCTCCCCGAGACTCAATCCAAAATAAAAAATTTTGTAAATAATTTAATTTCCAATTATGAATTTAAATGCCAATTAATATTCTCATAATTTGTCTAGACTTTCTTAAAAGAAAGTGCCCAAAATTACGAGCTTTCAATAAATGGAAAGTTTCCAAAAATAAAAAAATTTTAGAATAATTGTAAGTTTCTGGTACAAAGAAAACTTACGTATTTCTAAAATTAGAAAATTTCCAAAATTGGAAAGTTTCCAAAAATGGAAAGTTTTCACAATTATCATAAAATTTCGGAAACAAGGATATTTCTAAAGTTTGCGAAATTTCATGAGGATTTCCAAACCTTGAAATTCCTAAATCGGAAATTTACCATAATTGGAAAATTTCCCAAAATTGAGATTATGACAAAATTTTCCGCAAAACAATTATATGATTATGTTGAACACTAACCGACTCTGATACCACTGTTAGGACTGGGTGCATGTTGACATGGATGTGGGTTCGTAATTTTAAAATTAATTACGTGCAGCGGAAGGTTTAGCATAAATAATTTCTCAAATTATTTAACCACACATCTAAGCATGCAACCTTATCTTGTGTAGACATGATCATATATTTAAAATTTTGCAGAAATGTAAACAAATTTACTTGTTACCTCGCGTAACTCGAAGGAAGGGACGAGATCCAACCGTAAGCGTCCCTTGAAAGCTCTGCCTCTATTCGCGTCCACGCCGAGTATCTTTGGGATGACTTCGCAAAGCCACGAGTTTCGTGTTCTCGAGAACTACTAGATTCTCCAAGAACGCGACAAGAAAAACCAAGAGAGAAGTAATCACATCAGAAAACTCACCACCAAGGTTGGTCGAAATCACAATTTCGGCGAGAAGGAGGAAGATGACATGCGCCCAATCCCAAGGTGATGATGGCCGGAGAGGAAGATCGTCCCAACGGAAGAACTTCGTCGCCTCGGTTCTCCTCCTTGTGCTCACGGCAAGAAGAAAGGGGGAGAGGCTTGTGGCCGGCCAAGAGGAAGAAGGGAGGAGAGGGAGAGAGCCCAAGAAAGAATACTTGGATTGATTTCCAAGCCTTGCCTTGGGTCCTTTATATAGTGGCCTCTCAACCACCAAGTCTCCTTTTTCTTATGGAATAAATTTTCATAAGAAATTTATCATATAAATTTTCTATGACTTATTCCATCATGCCAAGTTTTATCATATTTTAATTTATGATAAAAATCAACCAAGTCTCTTTTTTCTTATGGAAATAAATTTCTTATCATGGTAAATCAATCCATGATTGATTTTATAAAATAAAATAAACAAATCCATGGTTCATTTTAATTTCCATGAAAAATAAATTTATTTATATAAATTTTTTTATCATGGTAAATCAATCCATGATTGATTTTATAAAATAAAATAAACCAATCCATGGTTCATTTTAATTTCCATGAAAAATAAACCAAACCATGGTTTATTATATAAAAATTTATATCATCCATAATTTTATAAAACAAACCAAACTTGGTTTATTTTATAAATTGAACCGAAACTTGGTTCTCTCCCTTTGTTGTGGCCGACCAAGCAAAGAGGGTGGGGACCCTCTTTGGCGCCATCCAAGCCATGCCCCAATGAATTAAACTCATTTAATTCATCTATTAAGTCTTCAAAAGACTTTGCCATTTTACGCTTCCGATGCGTCTCTGAAAAATTCAGATTTGACTTATCGTCTGGGTCAACCAAACCTAATCTCTCTTGATTGGAAAATCCAATTTTCAACTCGTTTTAAATCCCTCAGATTACTCGTAGTGCGTGTGACTAAATTGGCTTTCGATTTATGTTGATCGTCTATAATTAACCAATTATAGAACGATCATGAGTGACACCTAGTAGTACATCATGATCCCCAATTAATCGAAAGATCAACGGTTGACCTCAGAAACAATTCTGAAACCCTTCAGTAGCTATAATGAATCGTGCCCCATTCCCTTCACCATCTTATACCCACTTGGTTCAGGACATGGTCTATGTGTGTCAATCCCTACTAGGCTGACTACGTCACACCTAGCCCAAGTAACATTTTCTTATCCTACGGATTCTAATTACTCTCATGTATCTAAGAGATTCATACTCTAAACATGTCATGCTCTGGCCAGAGGCTTCGAGTAACAATCCAACGATAGGCCTTGGGTATACATCTCCTCGCAAGGAGTGGTGAATCCTTTGTAGGTTGTTCAAACATGTTCGGGCACTTCGGCTTATACCCAATCATCCTGGGTCCACACCTCCTTGGAGATGCTTGCTTAAGATGTCAAAGTATAAGTCTCCATGACCAAGATGACTTGAACAATGCAAGTCAAAGGAACATTGAACTTAAGCTGCTGTAAGAACTTCACTGACATGTCTATATGTAGACTACCATATGAAGTTTTACAGCCAGTCACTCCAATGAACTAGTTCCCTTAACTAGCATTCATGTTTATCTCCGGACATCCCAATGTCACCAGCCAGTGAGAATCAGCTGATTAGAGAATAACCCATGCTAGTCTCAATAGAATTGATAGTGTCCATATTTATCAATTCATCGAATAAGGACAATTTCAATACTTCACAATTGCACATGTAGAGATAATCACTAGTTGTGAATTCGTCACAAATTCTCTCATGCTGTGAATTATATTACGGACATTCAGTAAATGAGTTTAAGATCTCAATCAAATACATAAACATATATACTCAAATAGTGAATATTCATTTATTAAAATAAATTATTACAATCATAAGGCGATTTCCTTAGGACACTTTTCTCATATCACTAACACCATATAGCTTCCTGGCCACCTCAAAGGTTGCCATAAGCTCATCTTTCATGGTGGAGTCCGCCACGCTGCCGCTGCATGACACCCCTCCAAACTATGGATCTACCTACTAATGTAAACACAAAACCCCGAGGAATACTTTTATTTTCCCCCTATCCAACTAGAAGTCTATATCCATATAACCCACAGTAAATTGGTCTGCCTGGTAAACTAGCATATAATCGTTAGTCCTTCTCAGACACTAATATATGCTTTTACCGCAATCCAATTTCCTTGACCTGGGTTACTCCAATATCTGCTAATCATGCCCACGACACAACAGATATCTGGTCTCGTTTTTAGCATACATGAGGCTTCCTATAGCCGACGCTAATGGAACCGCCATTACCTACTCTATCTCATTTGATGTTCTAAACATATCTCCTTAGATAAAGTAGCTCCATAGCTGAAAAGTACAAAAGCTTTCTTGGAGATTTTCATGCTAAAACGAGCTAAGACAGTGTCTCTGTATGAAGCTTGGGATTAACACATCATCCTTCTGTTGTGATCCCTTAGAACTTTGATCGCCAAGGATGTGTCCTGCTTCTCCTAAGTCCTTCATATCAACTGTTTGGACAACCATACCTTTACGTCTGATAATACTTTCTCATTGTTGCCAACTAACAAAATATTATCTACGTATAGTACAAGAATTCTACTACGTTTCCGTTACATTTCTTACATACATAAATCTCATCCGTCCTTTGAGCACATCCATATGACAGAATCATCTCTTCAAAGCGGATGTTCCTTGTCATAGGTCCAGGGATCTTGATTCATGGTCGCCAGGGACCATGTCCAAAGACTCTCCCAAGAACATGAATCCTAAGGTTGACTAATAACCCTCCCACTACGACGAGGTACCACCAGTGTATCTATAAGATGTGTATACTGAAAGACATGATTTTCTTTATAAGAATTATCAGATTCAGATAAATTATCAGAATTAATTTTATCAGAATTAATATTTTCAGAATTAATATTTTCAGAATTAATATTAGAAATTTCTGAATTGATATTCTGAATTAAACAATTAATTTCTGATATTTTAGTTGTATTCACATTTTGTAATTTATCATGCAAAATATTTAATCTACTATGCAGTAAATTTAATTTTTCAGAAAAATTAACGGAATTATCTAATGACAGTGCAGGAAATTGTACGACTTTTGGAATGTAAATCTTACGTACCTTCGCCGGACATTTGTTTTTGTAATGCCCGTATTTTTCGCACTTGAAGCATCTGATATGGCTTTTGTCCCTCCGACTTCCTAGCGCTGGTGCCTCCTTCGCCACCGGTGATGTAGACCGAATCTTACGAGTAGGGCACTGATTTTTATAGTGCCCTCTCTCCCTGCACGTGAAACAAATAATATGCAATTTAAAATTTGACATTAAAATAAATGTACCTGATTCACCCCTGAGCTCCCCCTCAACTCCTGGCATCGTTGCTCCGTCGGCGGTTAGTCCGGTGAAGAGCGGCTCGGCTCTGATACCAATTGTAGGACCGGTGCCGTCGATAGAGGGGGGTGAATATCGACCGTGGAAATTATTCGCGGAAACCTCGTGAAAAACTCGTTCGTTCTAGACTTAGAAAATTAGTAGCGCAGCGGAAAAGAGAAAGCAGAAAAATAAATGCAGAACAGAAGGACACGCGGGATTTATTTACTTGGTTCCCGACCCCCCTGGGTCAGTACGTCCATGGCCTATGTACTCGGCGTGAGTCCACTATTGGTCTCCTTTCCGAAATTTCCAGAGGCGGAGAAAACCCGTCTTACAGTTTGCAATTACAATCAAAAAGATATTGAAAGTTAAAGTGCGGAATAATTAAAAGCAAACCGAACACAAATATGAAACTTGGCCGATCTGGACCTCCGAAGTGCCGCGCACTTCCTCCTGGAGCCTCCCGGTCGTAGAGCCTTGTTTCTAACGCGTTGTCGTCGGTCGGAATGATCAGAATTGCTCTGGAATGTTGTATCTGAAGCTGAGGGGTCGAAGCCCCTTATATAGGCCTCCTGGGGGCGCCCTGGACGCTGAGGGCGCCCCGGAAGACTCGGTCAAGCTTTATCCCTGCGTCTTCCTCGCCGCAGCTGATAACAGCTTTGACCAGGGCGCCCCGGATCTTCAGGGCGCCTATCTTGAACCCAGTCAACGCTTATCCACTTGCTTCGGACTCGCAGCAGCGAACCAGGTTGCTGGCCAGGGCGCCCTGGTGCATGAGGGCGCCCTGGCTAGGGCTTTCAGCAGGCTGCTCCATCTTCCAATCTTGGTACCTGCAAGATATACAACCACAAAGCATAGATATATATAATAGTGGTCTTAAGGACTTGGTTCGGACTTCGGATTTGCACGAAACCCTAGGTCGAACCGGCACGAGTTCCTATCCCCGAGAACTCGCCCTTCACCTACTCCTTTCAGGAGACGGTTGCCACCCAGTCCTTCGGATGGACTTTTGCTTAGTCTCCGATTACTCCGGATCTCGAGACGCTCGAACCCTGACTCGTCTCTACTCTTGTCCTTAGTCATCGCTCAGCTAAGTTGCTCAGTCCCTTGGACCAAGACTTAATTTCCTAGCAGTCCTTCGCCAGGTGCCTAGCAGCCCTTCGCTAGGTCTTTGTTACCAAGCGGTCCTTCGCCTGGTGCCTAGCAATCCTTCGGTAGGTCTTTTATGCCTAGCAACCCTTCGCTAGGTCTTAGGGTTATGATACCTAGCAGCCCTTCGCTAGGTCTTAAGGTTACGATACCTAGAAGCCCTTCGCTAGGTACCTAGCAGCCCTTCGCTAGGTCTTGAGGTTTCGATACCTAGCAACCCTTCGCTAGGTGCCCAGCATCCCTTCGCTGGGACTTAGGGTTTCGATGCCTAGATTGACTAGGACTTTTCTTCAGCTAAGGTTACTTCTCTTCTCCCCTTTGTCTGTTCAATGTATCACTGACCTAAGTATATTGTCAAACATTAAAACACTTAAAGAGGAACATCATTGATGCAACTTGCACCAACAATCTCCCCCTTTTTGATGTTTGACAATAACTTAAGTTAGATTGGTTTAAGGGGCTAACTTACCATCCTTGGGATCAAACTAAAACATGACCTTAGTTTTGTAAAATATTTTGATCAAATGGTCCTTTAGTAAGAATTCAAAAAAAAATTCTAACTTAAGCACACCTCCCCCCCTTTGTCATACATCAAAAAAACAGAAGTACTTGCGCCAACAATGAGAGTATTTTGAAGATACTTTAGTATAAAATGTTGAAGACATAGCATAAAACTAATACTTAAGTATTATGAGCTCAGAAAACTTTATACAATATTTTGAAAAAGAATTTTTGAAGGTACAAATATTTTGAAAGATGATAAGTAATTTTTGAAAAATATAAGTACCTTTGAAAAATGTATTGAGTTTTTGAAAACTAGGTACTTTTGAAAGAATGCTATTTTGGAAAATATGAATATTATGCATATTTTGCAAATACTAACTATTTTTGGCAAAGATGAGACTTTGAAAAATATAAGTAATTTTTGAAACATTATATCTTACTTGACTAGGATTCTTTTCCAGTCTGACACAATCCTAGGAAACCTTGTTAACTACAAGGACAATTTCCTAAGTGTCCTGGAAATTTTTCAAACTCAAGTAAAAAAAACATGATAATACTTTTGAAAATATATGCTAGTGCAATTTGAAAAATGTGTGAACTTTTGAAGACTCAATATTTTACTTGACTTGGTTTATTTTCCAGTCTGACACTATCTTGGGAAACCTTGTTGACTACAAGGACATTTTCCTAAGTGTCCTGGTCATTTTTCAGAGTCAGGTAAGTATAAATGGAATTTCTTTTTTTTTTAAATGATAATACTTTTGAAAGCATATGTTACTGGATTTGAAAATACAGCGCATGAAATCATTTGAGATATTCAATAATTTTTTTAATTTGATCTCCCCCTAAACTTGACCCAGTCCCGGGAAGCTTGTTGACCACAAGTACTCTTCTTCTGAGTCTTAAGGTTTGATTCAGATCAAAAGAATAATAATTTTCAAAATAATTTAAACCTTGTTAAACTCCCCCTAAATTTTACACGTCCTAGGAGTCCTTGAAGATCATAAAGTGGACCTTTCCTTTGTGTCTTTAGGGTTTATCAAAGTCAAACAACCGATAATCCGAAAAATATTTTTAATAAAAGGAACAAAACACTCCCCCTGCATCCAACACCGTTTGACTCTATCTAAGTGCCTTAAGGAACTTTAGTGTTGTCCTAAGAGGCTTGTGTCTAATTGAGTGAGTCAAACAATTTTTGAAAGGATATAATTTTGGAAAAAGTATAATATGTATATTCAAACAGACAAGCATGAATTCCATAAAAACATTATTATGTTGAAGCACTATTTTAAAAATATATTTTTAGAAAAATATTCTAATGATTTTGAAAAATAATTTTGAAAAACATTTTTCAATTTATTAGTCCTTAACATCTCACCTATTTTAGATGTATCAATACAACAAGCATGATTGCCTTATAGGTGTATTGTGAGATGCTTAATTTATTTTTCTTAATTTATTAACTCTAAGAATTAATTGAAGCTTGTGTTAGATTTGAATTTGACAAGAAGTAACTTGAATTTGAATTTCAAAAATTGGCTTCCAGGTCTTGGCGAGGCACTAGGCCTTCTTTGGCCATAGTCTTATGGGATCATCCACCCTTTCCTTGACAAAGCCTTTTAATGAAATTTCATTTTCAAAAGTACTTTTTGAAAAAATTCTGGTCTAACTAGTTTGAGTTTTGGATCGGTAGCTTTGGCTAGTTTCACCAGTCTAAAGAGACCAAGTATACTTGATCTTATTAGAGTTGACTTCCCTAACGTACTATCATCTCACCGCCACCCAATACTAGGTTGATCAAGTTTCAATTATTCTTTTTCCTATAGCCGTTCTAATATATGCATAAAATTTAAATATGAATGGCATGTCATATATTTTAAAAGAATAGCAAATGCATGTCATGGCAGTTATGCATGAGTCAAACAAGTCAAATAATTTTATTTAAGTTTCTAAAATGTATCAAATTCCCGATTTGATACATGTCGAGTGAACCCGCGAATATGTCAACCCACTTTGACATATTTAATGTTATTAATTTTAATTGTTACACTTTGGGTGAAATTTTACTTTAGTTTGACTTTAAGTTATTTAAGATTTTAGTTGGATTCAGGTTAATTACAAATTAATTGAGGTTGAATTAATTAGAAATTAATTGAGTAGGATTAATATTAAGTTAATTTTAATTGAAGTTATAATTCAATTTTATTTTGAATTTAATTTGGATTTAATTTGAATTAAATTGAATTATTTGAATTAATTTGAATTTATTTGAACTTAATTGACTTATTTAAGATTTAATTAATTAATTTAAATTTTTTAGAATTAATTAATTTGAATTTGAATTATTTAGTATTAATTAATTTGAATTTAATTAGGATTTAATTCTAATTAAAATTTGAATTTCGAATTTAATTTAAGTTTGAATTTCGAATTAATTTAAGTTTGAATTGTGAATTTAATTAATATTTAATTAGAATTTAATTAAGATTTAATTTGAATTTAATTTGAATTTAATTAAGATTTAATTTGAATTTAATATATAATTTAATTTGATTTTAATTAAGATTTAATTTGAATTTAATTAAGATTTAATTTGAATTAATTTAATATTTAATTGAATTATTTGAATTTATTCGAATTTAATTTGAATTTAGTTGAATTAATTTTATTTGAATTTAATTTGGATTTAATTTGAATTAAATTTGAATTAATTTGAATTAATTTGGATTTAATTTGAATTAATTTGAATTAATTTGAATTTAATTAAGATTTAATTTAAATTAATTTGAATATTTAATTTGAATTAATTTGAATTTATTTTGGATTTAATTTAGATTTAATTCGAATTATAATGATTAATTAATAATTGTGGGTTTAAATTTATCATTTTCATTATTTCAAAAATTTCTTCTTCATCTTTATTTTTCTTTTCAAGTTTTTCTAATAATTTTGATTTATTTGAATTTTTGTAATTTTTATTAATTATGGCCTTTATATTGATAGTTCTATATCCTCCTCAAGATTAGATTTTTCAATATTCTCACAGTAGGTGGAGTAAAGTAGGCCACTAGTTATAGTTTTATAGTAATATTCAATATTATCTATGATTAAGTTATTATCTAGGAGAATTTTATCTTCAAAATTATCCTCAGATATATTTTCAATATGTTTAAGATTTTCAGGATTAATTACGGATTTATCTTTAAGATATTCAAATTTGAATTCGGTTTTATCCTTAGGATATTCAAATTTGAATTCGGATTTATCCTTAGGATATTCAAATTTGAATTCCGAATTATCCTTAGGATTAATTTTGTCTGAGTTATGATTATCAGAAATAATTTTATCAGAAAAATTATCAGATTCAGATAAATTATCAGAATTAATTTTATCAGAATTAATTTTATCAGAATTAATATTTTCAGAATTAATATTTTCAGAATTAATATTAGAAATTTCTGAATTGATATTCTGAATTAAACAATTAATTTCTGATATTTTAGTTGTATTCACATTTTGTAATTTATCATGCAAAATATTTAATCTACTATGCAGTAAATTTAATTTTTCAAAAAAATTAACTGAATTATCTAACGACAGTGCAGGAAATTGTACGACTTTTGGAATGTAAATCTTACGTACCTTCGCCGGACATTTGTTTTTGTAATGCCCGTATTTTTCGCACTTGAAGCATCTGATATGGCTTTTGTCCCTCCGGCTTCCTGGCGCTGGTGCCTCCTTCGCCACCGGTGATGTAGACCGAATCTTACGAGTAGGACACTGATTTTTATAGTGCCCTCTCTCCCTGCACGTGAAACAAATAATATGAAATTTAAAATTTGACATTAAAATAAATGTACCTGATTCACCCCTGAGCTCCCCCTCAACTCCTGGCGTCGTTGCTCCGTCGGCAGTTAGTCCGGTGAAGAGCGGCTCGGCTCTGATACCAATTGTAGGACCGGTGCCGTCAATAGAGGGGGGGGTGAATATCGACCGTGGAAATTATTTGCGGAAACCTCGTGAAAAACTCGTTCATTCTAGACTTAGAAAATTAGTAGCGCAGCGGAAAAGAGAAAGCAGAAAAATAAATGCAGAACAGAAGGACACGCGGGATTTATTTACTTGGTTCCCGACCCCCCTGGGTCAGTACGTCCAAGGCCTATGTACTCGGCGTGAGTCCACTATTGGTCTCCTTTCCGGAATTTCCGGAGGCGGAGAAAACCCGTCTTACAGTTTGCAATTACAATCAAAAAGATATTGAAAGTTAAAGTGCGGAATAATTAAAAGCAAACCGAACACAAATATGAAACTTGGCCGATCTGGACCTCCGAAGTGCCGCGCACTTCCTCCTGGAGCCTCCCGGTCGTAGAGCCTTGTTTCTAACGCGTTGTCGTCAGTCGGAATGATCAGAATTGCTCTGGAATGTTGTATCTGAAGCTGAGGGGTCGAAGCCCCTTATATAGGCCTCCTGGGGGCGCCCTGGACGCTGAGGGCGCCCCGGAAGACTCGGTCAAGCTTTATCCCTGCGTCTTCCTCGCCGCAGCTGATAACAGCTTTGACCAGGGCACCCCGGATCTTCAGGGCGCCTATCTTGAACCCAGTCAACGCTTATCCACTTGCTTCGGACTCGCAGCAGCGAACCAGGTTGCTGGCCAGGGAGCCCTGGTGCATGAGGGCGCCCTGGCTAGGGCTTTCAGCAGGCTGCTCCATCTTCCAATCTTGGTACCTGCAAGATATACAACCACAAAGCATAGATACATATAATAGTGGTCTTAAGACTTGGTTCAGACTTCATATTTGCACGAAACCCTAGGTCGAACCGGCACGAGTTCCTATCCCCGAGAACTCGCCCTTCACCTACTCCTTTCAGGAGACGGTTGCCACCCAGTCCTTCGGATGGACTTTTGCTTAGCCTCCGATTACTCCGGATCTCGAGACGCTCGAACCCCAACTCGTCTCTACTCCTGTCCTTAGTCATCGATCAGCTAAGTTGCTCAGTCCCTTGGACCAAGACTTAATTTCCTAGCAGTCCTTCGCCAGCTACCTAGCAGCCCTTCGCTAGATCTTTGTTACCAAGCGGTCCTTCGCCTGGTGCCTAGCAATCCTTCGCTAGGTCTTTTATGCCTAGCAACCCTTCGCGAGGTGCCTAGCAGCCCTTCGCTAGGTCTTCTATGCCTAGTAGTCCTTCACTAGGTGCCTAGCAACCCTTCGCTAAGTCTTAGGGTTATGATACCTAGCAGCCCTTCGCTAGGTGCCTAGCAGCCCTTCGCTAGGTCTTAAGGTTACGATACCTAGCAGCCCTTCGCTAGGTGCCTAGCAGCCCTTCGCTAGGTCTTGAGGTTTTGATACCTAGCAACCCTTCGCTAGGTGCCTAGCATCCCTTCGCTGGGACTTAGGGTTTCGATGCCTAGATTGACTAGGACTTTTCTTCAGCTAAGGTTACTTCTCTTCTCCGCTATGTCTGTTCAATGTATCACTGACTTAAGTGTATTGTCAAACATTAAAACACTTAAAGAGGAATATCATTGATGCAACTTGCACCAACACTTGGGGCTGGTTGGTGCACGGCAAGAAGGGGAGAAGAGAAGGAGAGAAAAAGAGGGAGAGAGCCTATGCCTTCATCTCTTTGATTCACACACCCAAGCCTTGCCTTGGGTCCTTTATATAGTGGCCTCTCAACCAACAAGCCTCTCAAATATGGAATAACATATTCCATCATGCCAAGTTTGATTTTATATCATGGTTAAAATCATATTTTAATTCATGATAAAAATCAATCAACTCTCTTCTCTCCTATGGAATAAATTTACTTATCATGGTAAATCAATCCATGATTGATTTTATAAAATAAACCAATCCATGGTTCATTTTAATTTCCATGAAAAATAAACCAAACCTTGGTTTATAAAAATTTATATCATCCATAATTTTATAAAACAAACCACACTTGGTTTATTTTATAAATTGAACCAAAAACTTGGTTCTCTCCCTTTGTTGTGGCCGGCCAAGCAAAGAGGATGGAGGCCCTCTTTGGCCGGCCCATCCAAGCCAAGCCCCAATGAATTAAACTTATTTAATTCATCTATTAAGTCTTCAAAAGACTTAGCCATTTTACGCTTCCGATGCGTCTCTGATAAATTCAGATTCGACTTATTGTTTGGCTCAACTACACTTAATCTCTCTTGATTGGATTATTCAATTTTCAACTCGTTTTAAATCTCTCGGATTATTCGTAGTGCGTGTGACTAAATAGGCTTTCGATTTATGTTGGCCGTCTATAATTAATCAATTATAGAATGATCATGAGTGGCACCTAGTAGTACATCATGATCCCCAATTAATCGAAAGATCAACGGTTGACCTCAGAAACAATTCTGAAACCCTTCAGCAGCTATAATGAATCGTGCCCCATTCCCTTCACCATCTTATACCCACTTGGTTCAGGACATGGTCTATGTGTGTCAGTCCCCACTAGGCTGACTACGTCACACCTAGCCCAAGTAACGTTTTCTCGTCCTATAGATTCTAATTACTCTCATGTATTTAAGAGATTCATACTCTGAACATGTCATGCTCTGGCCAGAGGCTTCGAGTAACAATCCGACGATAGGCCTCGGGTATACATCTCCTCGCCAGGAGTGGTGAATCCTTTGTAGGCTGTTCAAACATCTTCGGGCACTTCGGCTTATACCCAATCATCCTGGGTCCACACCTCCTTGGAGATGCTTGCTTAAGATGTCAAAGTATAAGTCTCTATGACCAAGATGACTTGAACACCGCAAGTCAAAGGAGCATCGCACTTAAGCTGCAGAAAGAACTTCACTGACATATCTATATGTAGACTACCATATGAAGTTTTACAGCTAGTCACTCCAATGAACTAGTTCCCTTAACTAGCATTCATGTTTATCTCCGGACATCTCAATGTCACCAGCCAGTGAGAATCAGCTGATTAGATAATAACCCATGCTAGTCTCAACAGAATTGATAGTGTCCGTATTTATCAATTCATCGACTAGGGACAATTTCAATACTTCACAATTGCTCATGTAGAGATAATCACTAGTTGTGAATTCATCACAAATTCTCTCATGCTGTGAATTGTATTACGGCATTCAGTAAATGAGTTTAAGATCTCAATCAAATACACAAACATGTATACTCAAATAGTGAATATTCATTTATTAAAATAAATGATTACAATCATAAGGCGATTGCCTTAGGACACTTCTCTCATATCACTAACAAGACGAATCTCCATTCAGATTAATTTTTAATCTGTAGACATGGAGAGGTCTCTCAAGGATGACCAAATATTCGCTTAGGAATCCCGCCAAGCCATACCCAACAATTGGTATCAGTGCTGAGGTTTCTGGCTTTGTGTGTTTAAGGATTGGTTAATTTTTTGCATTTTCATACATTTTATTTTGCTGGATGATATGTGGATGTGTGTAGGCTAAATTTGTGTTGCAAGCACTAGATTCCAACTTATCATGGCCAAATAATTGATGTGTGTGATGGTTGTGCAAATTATTGTATTTAATTAAAACTCGGGGTTGACGTGGCTAGGTATATAATTTTTGTAATTAAATACGGCACATGTTTAGCGGAGCTATTTATTTTACTTTTGATCTAGTTTTCATGTACACTCCTTCGTGGAATATAGGATCGATGATGTAAATAATTAGCTAGTCATTTCGGCTCGGAGATCCCTCAAGGTAGCTTGCGTAGAAGGAAGGGAGGAGCGGACGAAGTGACGACACGACTGGAGGCGCATTGGAGACCAAGGGCCATGAAAGTTGGGAAATCTATGATTTTCTGTAATTTTCATATATTGGTTATGTGCTTGGTTGTGTGGTTGTGCTAGTAAAATTCCTCGACATAAATTACTAAGTGGGAGAGGGACCCTAAGGGTCCCACGGCTTCCATTACAATCCGATAAGTGATGCGAACAAGTCTGCGCCTGCGCGTCGGCTCTGAGTGCCTTCCTCCCCATCGGATGGACTTGTTCTACAGATCACTGGGTCGGAAAAGACTATAGAAAATTGTTAAAGAGCGTGTGTACTTCTCCATCGGAAGGCACATAATCGGAAATAATTTTCTTAGTGTCATGTAATGGTGCACACTTAGATGCGAATAATAGTATCCTCCCCATCAGAGTCACTGTTATTATTTTGCAGAGCCGAAGTGAACCAACTATTGATCATACATGTCAAAAAGTTAGGTTGACAAGATAGTAAGATTGATGGGTAAAACTTTCTCTTACGAATGTAGGGATTCGTATACGTCCACACCATCGTGGCATGCGAATTTCTCGGTGTATAGGGGTGTTGGTTGATTTCGAAAATTTATTGTTTTGAGGAATCAATTTATTTTCGATTTCTAAACTAGTGTATGTTGTGATTCTCAGGTTTGTCATAATGACCTTTAACCCACTAGCAACAATTCTTAAGGAAAATAAACTTACTGGCCCAAACTACATAGACTGGAAGAGGAACCTTGACATTGTCCTCACTGCTGAAGAGTACAAATTTGTACTCTTCGAGGAATGCCCGGAAAGGCATAGAGAGGCCTCTGGTGAAGAGTTGAGGGAGAGTTACAAGAAGTGGGTTAAGGTAGATAAGATGGCGCGGTGCTACATTCTGGCATCTATGTCGAATGTGCTGCAACATCAGGATCAGGCCATGCCCACTACTAGTAACATGATTCTGAACCTCAAAGAGCTCTTCGGGCACCAAGGTCGAGCTGCTAGGCAGGTCGCGATGAAGAGTTTGATGACGACCACTATGGTCGAAGGGACACCCATAAGGGATCATGTCCTAAAGATGATGGCTCACCTCAATGAGATTGAGGTACTGGGAGCATAGATCGAAGGGGAAACCCAGGTCGATATTGTACTCCAGTCTCTACCTAGGAGTTTTGAGCAATTCAAGCTCAATTACAATATGAACAAATGTGAATATACGTTGGGTGAATTCCTAGGAGAACTCCAGGCGGCTGAGGGCCTCTTTCGTCAGAAGTCGCAGGCCTTAGTAACTCAAAGGGTTTCTTCTTCTATGCCGAAAGGCAGAAAGAAGAAGAAACAAGGAGGGTTCAAGAAGGCAGCAGCATCGCAGGGACCTCGGACTGGCGTGAAGAAGTCGAAAGGCAAATGCTTCACGTGCAATCAAACTGGGCACTGGAAGGCGGTCTGTCCCCGTCAACAAGGCAAAGGTATTTCTACAGCCTTAGTCGTTGAAACATGTTTAGCGGTGCTATCTACCTGTACCTGGTGCGTAGATACGGGAGCCACTGACCATGCCTGCAATACTTTGCAGGGGTTCCAGGAAACCCGACGGCTAGCTGATGAAGAAATCGTAGTCTACATGGGCGATGCTACAAAAGTGGCAGCAGTTGCAGTGGGAGTTTTGTATTTTTCTTTTGAGAGAAATAAAGTATTAGTTCTAAGAGAATGTCTTTTTGTACCCTTGTTTTGAAAGAATTTAATTTCAGTTTCTATGTTGATAAAGGATGGATATTCTGTTGCTTTTGATAACAAAGTTGTTATAAAAAGAAATAGAGAGATTATCTGTTCGGGTACTATGGTTGGCAATCTGTATACTCTAGAACCAATAACTCCCACAATGCAAATTGAGGTTAATAGCTCATCATCTAACTTAAATAAGAGAAAGGAGTGTTCTAAGATGAATCAGACGTATCTTTGGCACCTTAGGCTTGGTCATATTAACCATAGTAGGATTCAGAGGTTGATAGCTGATGGGCCCCTGGGTTCATTGGTGGTGGAAGATCTCCCGACCTGTGAGTCCTGCTTGGAAGGTAAGATGACCAAGAGGCCTTTCAAGGCTAAGGGGTATAGGGCCAAAGTTGTGCTAGAACTAATTCATTCTGATTTGTGTAGTTTTATGTCAATCCAGGCTAGAGGCGACTTTGAATACTTCGTCACTTTCATTGGCGATTATTGAAGCTATAGATACATTTACCTGATGCACCGCAAGTCTGAATGCTTTGATGAGTTCAAAGAATACAAGGCTGATATGGAGAAACATCGAGGTAAAAGTATCTAGACACTACGATCTGATCGTGGTGGCGAGTACCTCTTTGGAGACTTTAGGACCTACCTATCAGAGGCTGGGATTCAGTCCCAGCTAACTGCACCCGGTACACCCCAACTGAACGGAGTTGCAGAAAGAAGGAATAGGACTCTTATGGGAATGGTTAGGTCAATGATGAGCTATTCAGACTTAGCTGATTCGTTTTGGGGAAACGCTCTGGAAACGATATAGTACATACTGAACTTGGTTCCATCTAAGTCAATCCCTTCTACTCTAACAGAACTGTGGATTGGGCGCAAGCCCAGTCTAGGACATGCTCGGATTTGGGGTAGTCCTACACATGTGCTGAAGGGAGATACTGATAAGTTGGAATCTCGTATGGAGGTACGTCTGTTCGTAGGCTATCCTAGAGGAACGAAGGGTGGTCTGTTCTATAGTCCTAAGGATCAGAAGGTAATCGTGAGAACGAATGTCAGATTCTTAGTAGAAGACTATGTGATGAACCATAAGCCCAAGAGTAGACTAGTGCTTGAAGAGTTAAGAGGGGACGTTCCGACCTTAGGACCAATTGTACAAGAGGACACACCACAAGTCACTACACCGCGTGTCACTGAGGATACACAGGTGGTACCTCGTCACAGTGGGAGGGTTGTCAGACAGCCTGAGAGGTTCATGTTTTTGGGAGAGTCTTCAGACATGGTCTCTGGTAATCATGAACCGGATCCCTGGACCTATGACGAGGCCCTCCAAGATAAGGATACAGATTCTTGGCAAAGGGCGATGAACTCTGAGATAGAATCTATGGATTTTAATCATGTCTGGGAGTTAGTAGAACCACCCAATGGTGCAAAAGCCATTGGATGTAAGTGGATCTACAAGAGAAAGAGAGGATCAGACGGGATGATTGAGACCTTCAAAGCTAGGCTTGTTGCGAAAGGGTACACCAGAAAGGGGGTATCGATTATGAGGAGACCTTTTTGCAAGTAGTCATGCTTAAGTCAATCTGGATTC
Source organism: Boesenbergia rotunda (assembly GCA_024364735.1). NCBI lineage: Eukaryota > Viridiplantae > Streptophyta > Magnoliopsida > Zingiberales > Zingiberaceae > Boesenbergia > Boesenbergia rotunda. The sequence continues at coordinate 85,841 of JAGFNQ010001798.1, read as the reverse complement.
TCTTATCTATTGAAGCTCATATGGACTATGATGTATGACAGATGGACATCAAGACAGCTTTCCTTAATGGAAGTCTTGAGGAGACCATCTACATGCAGCAACCAGAAGGGTTCATTGTAAAGGGCAAAGAGCATCTAGTGTGCAAGCTTAATCGATCCATTTATGGATTGAAGCAAGTTTCACGATCATGGAACATCCGCTTTGATGAAATAATCCAGTCTTATGGATTTACTCAAAGCCCAGATGAGTCATGTGTATTCAAAAGATGTGACAGAAACGTTGTGGTGTTTTTTGTACTTTACGTAGATGACATTTTGTTAATTGGCAACAATGTCAAAGATTTATCAGACGTAAGGGTCTGGCTATCAAAGCAGTATGATATGAAGGACTTAGGAGAAGCGGGACACATCCTTGGGATCAAGGTCATAAGGGATCGCCTGAAAAGGATGTTGTGCTTATCCCAAGCTTCATATGTTGACACTGTCTTGTCTCATTTTAGCATGAAAAACTCTAATAAAGGTTTCCTATCCTTCAGGCATGGAGTTCCTCTATCCAAGGAGATGTGTCCGAAAACATCAAAGGAGATAGAGGAAATGAAGGTGGTTCCTTATGCTTCGGCAGTAGGAAGCCTCATGTATGATATGTTGTGCATGAGACCTGATATCTATTTTGCCGTGAGCATGGTTAGCAGATATCAGAGTAACCCTGGACAGGGATATTGGACTATGGTAAAGCATATATTGAGATACCTAAGATGGACTAGGGATTATATGTTGGTTTACCGAGTAGACCAATTAGTCCCTGTGGGTTATACGAACTCAGATTTCCAGTCAGATAGGGACAAGAGTAAGTCTACCTCAGGGTTTGTGTTTACTTTAGGAGGTGGAGCCATTGTTTCGAGGAGTGTCAAGTAGAAATGCATGGCGGACTCCACCATGGAAGCTGAATATGTGGCAGCCTCAGAGGCAGCCAAGGAAGTTGTATGGCTCAGGAACTTTATCATGGACTTGGATGTGATTCCTGGTTTGCCCAGATCTATCACAATCTTTTGTGATAACAGTGGTACAATTGCAAACTCAAAGGAACCATGAGCCCATAAGGTGAGTAAACACATAGAGCGCAAGTACCACCTGATACGAGAAATTGTAAAGCAAGGAGAAGTGGTCGTCGCTAAGATTGCATCAGAAGACAACCTGGCAGATCCTTTCACTAAAGCTCTTCCAGCTAGAGCTTTTGATCGGCATGTGGAGGATATGGGAGTCAGATCTATGGCAGTGAGAGAACAACAAAGTCTTTAAGTATAAGTGGGAGATTGTAAGATGTGTATACTGAAAGACAAGAATTTCTTTATATGAACATCATCATTTTGAAAAGAGAATCACAACTACACTAGGTGCTTGTTTATATTAGTACATGCATGAAGTCCTTTACTACGCATTGTAGATAACATGGTATATGGTGTTACACGGAAGATCATGTTATCAGTCCCTTACCTAGTATAAGTAGAGGCTCACAACCGAGATGGAATTGGACAAACCATTGGAATGGTTGTAGTGTAATTAGGTGTGGTTGGTCTTGACCATAGTATTACACTAGTGTGCTTTGAGTACATTGAGCCAAGAGGTTATCCAATTTGTACTGACTCGATAATTAGATAGGACCTCAAGACATTATTATGGAGTACGATCCCTTAATCCCGATATAATAACGGGCATATATTATTAATTATTATTTCTTTGATTTACCAATGGGCAAGATCTATTTTGTTAGATCGATAGGCCAGAAAAGTTGGGAGATAATATTAATAATATGATGTGCTATTAATTATTGACGGAATCTGTGTCCTAGTGAGTCGGGTTGATGATGCTCCCTTGATGAGCTCAAAAGGCTCATTATGCTAAACCCTGCAGGTGGATTTGATCCGGCATGATGATAAGGTTGAGTGGTACTAGACAAGGATCCAGAAGTTAATTTATTTAAATTGTCAGTAATTTAATTTAATTAATGGGCATTCGAGATCTTAAACACAGGGGGATGGATGACTTGTAATATGTGGAGCTCATATGAAAATATGGGGGTTGGTGAGGAAGTTCAATTAAGATCCTTTTGTGGAATGGATCTTAATTAATGGAGCGGGTTTAGATCCATTGGTGGGCCAAGATCCAACTCCTCCTCTTGGTCGCTACCTGATGGACCCAAAATACTAGATTAAATTGTCATGAAAGTGTGGGCTCATCAGATTTAAATATAAATGAATAAAATGCTAGAAACCCTTTTTACAATCAAAGAATATGAAAACGTAGTAAAGGGGCCACAGGTCGTATTTTTCTCGGGGACTAGTTGTCGTGTTTGATTCGAACTTGTATTTATGTGTCGTTTGTGTTTTTGGGTTTCAAACAAGTAATTGGATTTTGGTTTGTAATTGAAAATGAAATTGCAATGGAAAATAGAAACCTTGATTTGATAAACTAAACAAGAAAATTGGCACTAAAAAAAAACTCAACTAATAGAAACCTAAGTAAGCACTTACCAATTTTTTATGCGAAATCGTTTTCTATTTTCAACTAACCAAAAGAAATGCTAAACAATTAAGTAAAGGCAGAATTGGTAGTTTTTGGAAACAAATAAGCTAAGATAAATCAATGTAAGGGAAATTCGAAATTACACAAACAATAAGCATTAACTAGCTAAGATGTTTTTGGAAGCCAATCACTGCCCACAAAATTCAGAATTAGGTAAATTCAAACTTATTGATTTCAAACACAATCTTATCCCATCAAAAACAAGCTGACTTTGGATGCAAAAAGGTGCAAATCAATTGGCACGCAAGGGAAATCCTTTGTGCCAAAAACTAGCTCCAAATGGTGATATAAGTAAACTTTCAGCTCAATTGTTTAAGCTGAGTGGTTCAATTGGAAAACAATGGTATTAAGAGAGAACTAAGCAAGACTAAGGTAAGGAATTGAAACTGAAATCAGAACTTGAAAAGCACAAATTCAGAAATCGAATTGCTGAAGTTCAGATTTGATATGCAGAAATTTAGCACTAGCTGAGCTGAAAACCTGAAATGAATTGTAAGAAATTGAAATTAAGCTCTAAGTTAACCAAGCAAGCATATTTCTGACTTGAATGCAGGAATTTACCACTATAAAAGAAGGAAACGATGCAGAGAACCAACACTCTGATATAAATCAGAAACTAAAAGGAAATTTACTAAATTTGAATGGCACGCATCAATAGAACTGCAGGAAATACACTTAAGTGCTATGCTATCTAATGCAACCTATCTATCTACTGTGAGAGCATAAATCAACAACTAAACAACTCGGAAACATTCAGAAAACAAGCAATTTGAGACAAACTCAGAAACTGAAAGGAAATTGCAGAAATTAAATGGCACACAAGCTTGGAGTTGGCACGCAACAATTTAAGCTACAATTAAACTGAAATTTAACTAAGTTGATCACTAAACAAGTTCCTATATTACTCTACTTGCAGAATTGATGCTAAATTACAGCTAACAAGTTAAAAATCGAAAAATTCAGTAGCTGAAACAGAATTTCAGAACAAAGCTTGCGGCAGAATCGAAAACTACAGCTAAATAAATGAAAATTAAGTGTCTAAGCTACTCCTCAATCCCTCCCGAGCTCAGAATCTTCTTGGTTGTCAATCAAGAGTTGGATTCGAACCCCTAGGCTCAGCAAATCGGTGGAAAACAACTTCAATCCATCAATTTTGCTCAAACTGCTCCAAATGGGAAAATTCCAATCCGAGCCCTTTAATCTCAACTTGCTGAGCTGCGATGAAGATTTGGAGACGACCTGAGCTCACCTGAGAACCCCTACAAGTGGCTCAGGTGATCTGAATTTGAGTGTAGCTGAGATTCAAGCTCCCGGACCACAGAGAATGCGAAACCCTCAACAAGCTCTGTCCGAATGAAGTTTGAGTTGAATTTCGGATCGAGATTGCCTTCCAAGGATTCAGATGATGAATTTCAGTAGGAATCGAGGTGGTCGCGCCTTGGATTGAAAAAGAAATGAAGAACAAAGGAAGAACACGAAGAACTGGAGACTTACGGTGAAGACGCGACAACGACTGAAAGCAGGAAATTTTTGATTAAATACATTAGCAATGGACGGTCCAGATTGATTTGGCTGAATCCAACGGCTGATCTTGCTCAGATTTGATCCAAATTTTGATGATGATGATCTGGGGTCAGGATCTGCCTAGTGGTAGCTCGGATCCTCCAGATGTGCAACAGATGGTCCAGATCAACTTAATCTTCGAATGGACGATCTATAGCCCTCCAAGCTTGATCCAACGGTTGATTGAGCTCTGATTTGGATGAAACCTTCAGATCTTGATCAGGGTGCTTGATCAACCCTAGCCCTAGCTCGGATTGCTTCAGATAGTCCCGGATGGCTCAGATCTAGCCGCTTTTGAATCGGACGGCCCGGATTAATCGTAAGCTTGATAATTCGATCCGGCTCACTTCCGACTCAATTTTGACCCAATATGCCTTAGGTCCATGAACCTTTCATGCCTACAAAAATATATCAGAAAATTAGTGGCCAAATAATCCAAAAATATGCATATTTGCAATTTAGTCCAAAATAAGGGTAAATTCTAAAACCTAGGGCAATTTCACAATTAAGCAATAAAAATATAGGTCAAACATGGATTTAAGCAGCTTAAATAATCAATAAAATAGTATCTATCACTACCTTAGCCCTATACATACCCTAGGAGATCATGATACCAAGGCTTGATCAATCCAATTGGAAAACCCTTGGCCTATCTCTCTTTTCTCCCTCTCATTCTCTCTCCAATGTTGGTCGGCGCACACCAAGAAGAGAAGCTCTCTTTGCTTCTTGCTCTCTCCTTCTTCTCTCTCGGCGTGGGATACCAGGAAAGGGGAGATCATCTTCCTTTCCAGCTGGTGGCCGGATCTCGCGGGAGGAGGCTGGAGATTGGTCGGTGATGTGGAGGAGGGCGCAAGGGCGCCGGCGGTGAGGGAGGGTTGTAGAGAGTGAGCGGCGGGTTTGGGGAAGAGGAAGAGCCTTCTTCTTCCTTCTTCTCGGTCCACTTCACCTTCCTAACCCTTTGTTGGATGGAGAGCTGGTGGCCGACGACCTTGTGAGCCCTTGTTTGGCCGACGGCGCACGCGTGGAAGGAAGAGAGCCCGGCGGTGCAAACCCTAGTTTAGGGTTTTCGGCTAGGGCAATGAGGAGAGATTTTTGGAGGCCTTGGTGATCTCGGATCCCGGTAGATCGTCACCCACATGACGTCCGGGAAGGGGGGGGCATAAGGTAGATGGCCGCGAGGTGATTATGAAGGTATATTTCTTTCCCAAGCTCCCTTATGTCATTATGTGCCATGTTATGTTTGCTTCGTCATTTTATGTTAGTTAGTTTATTATTTTGATTTTGTATCATAGCCAATAATTTACTAACTGGACCCCGACCATAAACACAAAAGCCGACGATCCACTCATCACCTTTTCCGCGGTCGAACGGTCAAGCAAATTACAAGGCTGATTTTGGTAATTAGCCGAGTTGTAATTTAGATCATTCGATACGACACGAGATGGTCGTTGGGAGATGGGTCTCCATTCAGATTAATTTTTAATCCATAGACATGGAGAGGTCTCTCAAGGATAACCAAGTATTCGCTTAGGAAACCTGCCAAGCCTTACCCAACAGTATCTTCTGTGACACGCGGTGCAATGTATAGTTGGTACTAAGGTCAAAACGTCCCCTCTTAATTCTTCAAGAACTAGTCTACTCATGGGCTTGTGGTTCATCATATAGTCTTCCTCCAAGACTCTGGAATTTGTGCTAACGATTACCTTCTAATCCTTATGACTATAGATCAAACCACCTTTCGTCCCTCTATGATAGCCTACGAGCAAGCGCTCTTCTGTATGAGATTCCAACTTATCAGTATTTCCCGTCAGCACATGTGCTGAACTATCCCAATCTGAATATATCTTAGACTAGGCTTTCGCCCAGTCCACACTTTTATGGCAGTAGAGATTACTGACCTAGATGGTATCAAGTAAGTACACTGCCATTTCCAGAGCATATCCCCAGAATGAATCCAGCAACTCGAAGTAGCTTATCATTGTCCTAACCATTACCATAAGAGACATTTTTCATCGTTCTACTGCACCGTTCTGTTGGGGCGTACCAGGTGCAGTCAATTGGGATTGACTCCCAACCTCTGATAAGTAAGTCCTAAACCTCTCCCAAGAGGTACTTGCCACCTCGATCTGATCGTAGTGTCGCAATACTTTTACCTTGATGTTTCTCCGCGTCAGCCTTGAACTCTTTGATCTTATCAAAGTATTCAGACTTGCAGTACATCAAGTAAATGTACCTATACCTTGAATGATCGTCCATGAAATAGACGAAGTATTCAAGGCTACCTCTATCCTAGATAGACTAAGGACCTACACAAATTAGAATGAACTAATTTTAACATATATATGGCTCTATACCCCTCGGCCTTATAAGGCCCTCTTGGTCGTCTTACCTTCCAAGCAAGACTCAAAGGTCGGGAAGTCTCCCACCACTAATGAACCCGAGGGCCTATCGGCTATCGACCTTTGAATCCTACTAAGGTTAATATGACCAAGCCTTAGATGCCAAAGTCATGCTTGGTTAATCTTGGAAGGAACTTTTCTCTTATTTTGATTAGATGATGAGCTATTAGCTACTATATGCATCATGGGAGACTTTGGTTCTAATTGCTTAAATTGCTTATCTATGTTCCTAAACAGATAATCTTTCTATTCCACTTTTCATAACAAAAGGCAATAGAATATCCATTATTTCAGAAACTGAACCAAAGTTCTTTCTAAAAAATTAGGTACCTAAAAGCAATTTTCTTAAAACTAAAACTTTATTTTCCTAAAAATAAATGACTCCCACTGCAATAGTAGCCACCTCCGTAGTATTTCCCATGTAGATAGTAATCTGTTCCTCAACTAGACATTGGGGTTCCTAGAAGGAACCCCTACAAAGAATTGCAGACATGTTTGGTGGCATCCGTATCTACACACCAGGTACCGGTAGATGACACCGCTAAACATGTTACAACGATAAAAGAAAAAGATATACCTTTCTCATGACGACGGGGACAGTTCGCCTTCTAATATCCAGTCTGCTGGCTTGTGAAACACTTGCCTTTCAGCTTCTTCACACCAGCCTGAGGTCCCTGCGATCCAGCCGCCTTCTTGTACCCATCTTGTTTCTTCTTCTTCCTGCCTTTCAGCATAGAAGTAGAAATCTTCTGAGTGACCAAGGCATGTAAACTCTGATGAAAGAGCCCCTCTGCCGCCTAGAGTTCTCCTAGGAGTTCCCCCAACATATACTCATGCCTATTCAAGCTATAGTTGTGTCGGAACTGCTCAAAACTCCTAGGCAGAGACAGGAGTATAATATCGACCTGGGGTTCCCCATCGATCTGTGATCCTAGTACCTCAATCTCATTGAGGTGAGCCATCATCTTCATGACATGATACCTAACGGGTGTCCCTTCGACCATAGTAGTCGTCATCAGGTTCTTCATCACAATCTACCTTGTTGATGCAGTCTGACCCTGATTGTTATTTTGGTGTTGGCATCGATTTTAGTTTTGGTTGATGATTATTATGATTATGGTTAAGTACTGATCGGGGATTAGGCATGTTATGGAAAATCCTAGCTTGGAGGGCTAGGTGTTGGAAAATCCTAACTTGGAGGGTTAGGTATGAAAAATCCTAGCTTAGAGGGCTAGGTGTTGAAAAGTCATAATTCGGAAGTGTTGGGTGAAAAGTCCTAGCTTGGAGGGATAGGAGAAAAGTCCTAACTTGGAGGGTTAGGTGAAAAGTCCCAACTTGGAGAGTTAGGTGAAAAAGTCCTGGCTTGGAGGTTCAGGTCCTAGCTTGGAGGGCTAGGTGTGGAAAGTTCTAACTCGGAAGGTTGGGTGAAAAGTCCTAGCTTGGAGGGCTAGGTGAAAAGTCCTAACTTGGAGGGTTAGGTGAAAAGTCCCAACTAGAGGGTTAGTGGAAAAACCCTGGCTTGGAGGGTCAGGTCCTAGCTTGGAGGGCTAGGTTGGATGAAACCCTAGCTTGGAGGGCTAGGTTGGAGCCCCTGGATCGGTCTGGTGACCGATAAGGGAGTTGGCACGGTGCTCCTTCGTGGATCGGTCTGGTGACCGATCCAGCGATGACTGATCGGTCTGGTGACCGATCAGGAAGTATGCGTTTCACCCACTACTTGGCTCCTGATCGGTCTGGTGATCGATCAGGGAGCATACAGTGAGGTTGAGTTCCCTTGCTGATCTGCTCTTGATCGGTCTGTGGGCCGATCAGGATCACTGTGCAGATAGTTCTGTAGAACGATCCAGCGTCGCAGGTTCCTCTCTATGATCGATCAGGACGGAGCCTGATCTGTGTGGTCATGACCAGATCAGTCTGGTGACCGATCAGGAGGTTCCCTGATCGGTCCAGTGACCGATCAGAAGGTTTAGACTGTGAAGCTCAGAAATCGCCCGATAAAGGGGTGGATCAGTCGGGTGATCGATCCACAACCTGGGATCGGTCTGGTGATCGATCCAGGAGAGTCCCAAAGAAACCGCGATTTCTGATTGAGCGTTGGGGACCAATCAAGACGAAGCCTGATTGGTCTGGACCCAGCCTGATCGGTCTGGTGACCGATCAGGAGGCTCTCTGATCGGTCCGGTGATCGATCACTTTAATTCAAAATGCACTGTCTGACGCTCTGAACGCGTCTGAACATATCCGATTCTCTACGCTTAACATCTGATACATGATTTTCTGCTTGATATGTTGTGCTAACACTCTGATTAAGCTGCAGGTGACAGGGAAAGATTCAAACACTCAAGGAGAGTCAATGGAGGCCTTTCCTTGGAGCAAGTTTGTCTATTTTTCCATCTCAGGTTGCAACGGGCACTGGCGTTGGCTGGAGCTGCTGACTGGGGCTGGTCTGAGGGAAGCTCAGGGAGTCCAAAAGAGCTCAGTGGTGGTTGGTGGTTGCAGGTGAGCAGCTGGAAGCTGCAGGGAGATGTTGTCACCTGGCGTTCAAGAGAGAAACAAAAGGAGCGATGTGAAGCAGAGCAAGAAGAAGTTGTTGTTGCCTTGGTTTTGAGCTGAGATTACTTGCTGCGTGCTTGTGCTCCTTGTTGATCATCCACTCTTGAGAGAGCTACTCTGATCTTTAAATGAACCAGCCCTTGCTTGAGCACTTAAAGGAAGGAACAAGAAGCTTCGAGTCCGACAGCGAGAAGACACGGGGAAAGGGTTCTTGCGTGAGATCGTCGCTGGGTGGAGCTCAGAGGGAGCTTGTTGTGTTCTTGTCTTTGCTAAGTGCTGAGTGAGATCCTTCTTGTGTTTCTTTGTGCTTAAACTATATCCTTGATTGAAACCCTGTGGAGAGGTTTCTCCACCGAGAAGGAGGTTGCTTACTATCTGGTGTTCACCGGGACTTGATCTGCCGATGATCAAGGGATCGCCCACCTTAAGGGCATGCCAAGGAGTTGGGGCAAGTTATCCCCGAACCTTGTAAACCCTCCTTGTTAGCGATCATATTGACTGTTCTAGTTTGTTTTTGTTTTCTACATTTCTGCACTTCTCTACTTTCATTGTTTCCGCTGCGATGCTACTAACGAATTGAGTGCAGAAATCTGATAAAAGCTCTAAGTCCAAGTGTTTGGCTATATTCACCCCCCCCCTCTCTAGCCATCCGGGTTCCAACAAGTGGTATCAGAGCTTGGGGCTCTATTTTTGCGGATTAACAACCGAGAGCTATCATTCATGGCTTTGAGAGAAGGTTTCTCCACCACCCGACCTCTCTTCTTTGATGGCGCTGACTTTCAATATTGGAGATCAAAGATGGAGTACTATCTTAAGATGGACATCAACACTTGGTTCGCTGTGAAGGAGGGTTTACCCCTTCAAAGGATGATGAAGGCAAGAAACTTGAATCATGGCGGTGGACGGCTGAACAAACTCGAAAGAGTGAAACCGACGCGAAGGCGATTGTCACTCTACAATGCGGCATGAACAAAGACCAACTCATCAAGGTTGGTCCTTTCACAAGTGTAAAGGACTTGTGGAACAAGCTCATCGAACTCCACGAGGGCACCCGATATTCAAGAATTGCCAAGAGGGACTTGTTCCTCAATCAACTTCAAAATCTCTCCATGAAGGAGAATGAATCGATAAGTGAGCTATATAGCCGGTTCAAGGAAGTCCTCAATGGGCTTCATTCGATTGATGAAAAGGTTGAGAATCGCGACCTTGTGAGGTATGTGCTAAAAGCATTTCCAAGGATTGCTTTGTGATCATCCATGGTGGATGCCTACAAAGTATCCAAGGACTTATCAATTGTTAAGTTAGATGATTTGTTTTGTGAAATGGAATTGCATGAAATGGCTAACAAAGGCCCCAAGGAGAAGGGGATTGCCTTAGTTGCAGGGGACCGATCGAACAAGAAGAAGAAGGAGAAGAAGAAGGAGAAGGAAGTCACTTCATCTTCATCCTCTTCCGAATCCAATTCCGAGGAAGATGGCAGCGGCTCCTCATCCTCCGAGATGGCAAATTTTGTGAGAAGGATGATGAGAAGGGGTCGACGCTTCAAGAGTAGAGGTAACTCTAGTGAAGTTAAATTTGATAAGACTAATGCTTCTTGCTATGAGTGTGGTAGGAAAGGGCATTTCAAGAATGAATGCCCAAAGCTAAAGAAGAAGGAGGAGAAATCCAAAAAGAAAGAAGAAACATCCAAGAAGAAGAAGAAGGCCTTGAAGGCCACTTGGGATGAATCCTCCTCAAGCTCATCCGTTGAAGAGAAGGAGGAGAAGAGTACACGGCATGTGGCACTCATGGTATTGGGAGATCAAGAGAGCAGTGATGAATCTTCCAACTCCTCAAACGCGGCTTCATCATCTTCGGATGAAGAAGAGGTAACTTCTCCCAAACTTGAGAAATGTTATAGAGCTATTGCATGTTTAACCAATATGCTAAAGAAGTCAAAAAACAAGGTTAAATCATTGCAATTGGAAATTGAACAATTAAAAGCATCTAGGGATGATAACATAGATGACTTGCATGTTGAATTGTTAGAAGATGAGATTAAGTCATTGAAACTTGAGGTTGAAAATTTGAAATCCTCTAGTGTTGAGGATGTTGATAATTTCCATGATGAATCATTAGAGGAAGAAAACCAATCATTAAAGAGTGAAGTTGAGAGACTCAAGAATATTCTTGAGAAGTTCTCAACTAGCTCTAAGACCCTAGACATGATCTTGAATGCCCAAAGGGCAGTCTACAATAGGACCGGTATTGGTTACCGACCCAAAGAACCTTCATTCGTGTCCTTGATGTCTAGGACTGATATGAGGCAATCTAGGACACACAAGGTTCAAAAGAAAGTTGTCAAGGCATGGGTGCCTAAGTCTTGTTTAGTTGGTGCTTTAGGTCCCAAGGTTTGGGTACCTAAAACTTCTATTTTTCGAATTGTGTAGGTTATGATTGAGGGGGAGCATCTATCAACATGGTTCGTTGATAGTGGATGCTCCAAACACATGACCGGGGATAGATCATTGTTTACCACACTTCACAAGAAAAGTAGAGGTAATGTTTTATTTGGTAACAATGGTAGTCTTAAGGTTATAGGAATAGGAGACATTCAAATATCCGAATGTCTTAGAATTTCAAGTGTCCTTCTAGTCAAGGGGATGACATTTAATCTCCTAAGTGTCAGTCAATTGTGTGACATGGGCTACACAATTGATTTTCAACCAAGTCAATGTCTAGTTAGACAACATGACACCTTGGACACGGTACTAGTAGGAACAAGAGTAGACAATATTTATCAAGTTTCATTTAAAAGTGCTACTAATGCTTTTGCTAAGTGTTTCATGTCAAAAGACAAAGAGTCCACCCTTTGGCAACGGAGGCTAGCACATGTTAACATGAAGAACATCCGGAAGTTAGCCAACAAGGGATTAGTCCGTGGCTTACCAAGCATCAAGTATGAAAAAGACAAAATTTGTGATGCATGTCAAATGGGTAAGCAAACAAAATCTGCACATAAAGATAAAAGCACTGTAAGTACATCTACTGCTTTAGATTTACTTCACATGGATCTATTTGATTGTAGTACTATCATATCATTGAATGGAAGTAGATATTGCTTTGTTATCATTGATGACTTTACTAGATATACATGGACTTATTTTCTTAAATATAAGGACCAAACCTTAGATGTTTTCATTTCTTTTTGTAGAAGGGTTGAAAATGAAAAATCATCAACAATTAAGACAATTAGAAGTGATCATGGAGGTGAATTTCAAAATCAATGATTCTTAGAATTTTGTCAAGATAGAGGGTATAGACATGAGTTCTCCACTCTTAGAACACCACAATAAAATGGTGTTGTAGAGAGGAAGAACCGTGTTTTACAAGAGGCTGCACGAAGCATGCTTAATGAGTACTCACTCCCGAGTTACTTATGGGCTGAAGCTGTAAATACAGCTTGCTATGTGCAAAATCGAGTCCTCATTCATAGGTTCTTAGGAAAGACTCCCCATGAACTTTGGTTTGGGAAACCACCTACGGTTAAACATCTTAAGGTGTTTGTGTTAGTGATATGAGAGAAGTGTCCTAAGGCAATCGCCTTATGATTGTAAACATTTATTTAATAAATGAGAATTCACTATTTGAGTATACATATTTGTGTATTTGATTGGGATCTTAAACTCATCTACTGAATACCCGCAATACAATTCACAGCATAAGAGAATTTGTGATGGGATCACAACTAGTGATTATCTCTACATGTGCAATTGTGAAGTATTGAAAATATCCCTAGTCGATGAATTGATAAAAACGGACACTATCAATTCTGTTGAGACTAGCATGGGTTATTCTCTAATCAGCTGATTCTCACTGGCTGGTGACATTGGGATGTCCGGAGATAAACATGGATGCTAGTTAAGGGAACTAGTTCATTGGAATGACTAGCTGTAAAACTTCACATGGTAGTCTATACATAGACAGGTCAGTGAAGTTCTTACCGAAGCTTAAGTGTGATGTTCCTTTGACTTGCGGTGTTCAAGTCATCTTGGTCATGGAGACTTATACTTTAACATCTTAAGCAAGCATCTCCAAAGGAGGTGTGGACCCAGGATGGTTGGGTATAAGCCGAAGTGCCCAAAGATGTTTGAACAGCCTACAAAGGATTCACCACTCCTTGCGAGGAGATGTATACCGAGGCCTATCATCGGATTGTTACTCAAAGCCTCTGGCCAGAGCATATCATGTTTAGAGTATGAGTCTCTTAAATACATGAGAGTAATTAGAAATCCAAAGGACGAGAAAGACACTACTTGGGCTAGGTGTGACGTAGTCAGCCTAGTGGGGACTGACACACACAGACCATGTCCTGAACCAAGTGGGTATAAGATGGTGAAGGGAATGAGGCATGATACATTAGAGCTGCTGAAGGGTTTCAGAATAATTTCTGAGGTCAACCGTTGATCTTTCGATTAATTGGAGATCATGATGTACTACTAGGTGCCACTCATGATCGTTCTATAATTGATGAATTATAGACGGCCAACATAAATCGAAAGCCTATTTAGTCACACGCACTATGAGTAATCCGAGGGATTTAAAAGGAGTTGAAAATTAGATTTTCCGATCAAGAGAAATAAGTCGAATCTGAATTTATCAAAGGCGCGTCGGAAGCTTAAAATGGCTAAGTCTTTTGAAGGCTTATTGGGCGAATTAAATGAGTTTAATTCGCGAGGGCTTTGGCTTGGTGTGGCCGGCCAAAGAGGGTGTCCACCCTCTTTGGTTTGGCCGGCCACCAAAAGGAGAGAAAACCAATTAATTTGGTTTAAATTATAAAATAAATCAAGCGCGATTTGTTTTATAAAATTATGGATAAATAAATTTGTTTTCATGGAAATTAAAATAAACTTTAAATGGTTTATTTTTATTTTATAAAATCAATTATGAATTGATTTTTCCATGATAAGAAAAATTTATATAATAAATTTATTCTTTTTATGGAAATTAAAATGAACCATGGATTGGTTTATTTTATTTTATAAAATCAATTATGAATTGATTTTTCCATGATAAAGAAAAATTTATATAATAAATTTATTCTTTTTTTGGATATTAAAATAAACTTTAAATGGTTTATTTTTATTCTATAAAATTAATTATGAATTGATTTTTCCATGATGAGAAAATTTATATAATAAATTTTATGAAAATTTATTCCATAATTAAAAAGAGAGATGTATTTGTTTTATTATAAAATTAGTTATAATAAAACTTGGCATAACGGAATAATTAATAAGAAAATTTATAAGATAAATTTCTTATGAAAATTTATTCCGTTAATTCCATTAAAGGGGAGACATGGCAAGGGAGAGGCTACTATATAAAGGAACCAAGGCTAGGCTTGAATTCCTCAATTGAGTTATCAAGAGATTAGTAGCTCCCTCTCTCTCTCTAACTCTCTCTCTCTCTCTAGGGCCGACCCCTCTCTCTCTCTAGGGCCGGCTCTCTCTCCTCCCTTAGGGCCGGCGCACATCCCAAGGGTGGCCGAGAGCTTCATCCGCCAAGAAGGTGCCGAAGAAAAAGAAACGGATTGCGACTCCTTCTTTCCTTTCCCGGAATTTTGATTCCGTTACTTGGTGGTTAGTATCCATCTTTCTCTCTTGTTTTTCTAGTTGTGCCTTTGGAGAAGCTAGTAGTTCTCGTCGGCATAAAACTCGTGGCTTTGCGAAGTCATCCCGAAGAGAACTCGGCGTGGACGCAAATAGAGGCGGAGCTTCCAAGGGACGCTACGGTTGGATCTCGTCCCTTACTTCGAGTTACGCGAGGTACTTAGTAAATTAGTTTACTTTTTTGCAAAATTTTAATTTATGATCATGTCCACACATCATAAGGTCGCATGCTAGATACGTGGTTAAAAATAATTTGAGAAATTATTTATGCTAATTCTTCCGCTGCACGTAAATATTTTAAAATTTACGAACCCGTATCCTTGTCAACATGCACCCGGTCCCAACAGTTTGGTTGTAAGGTGTTCATCCTAAACACCAAGGACCACCTTGGAAAGTTCATGGCAAAGGCTGATGAAGGGATACTAGTCGGGTATTCCCTAGTTAGCAAAGCCTATCGAGTCTACAACAAGAGATCTAGATTAGTTGAAGAGTCTTCTGATGTTGTCTTTGAAGAAATTCCAAAAGTTAATGGTCAACCAGAAGATGAAGTCCAATTTGAACTTAGGAGACTAAATTTGAATGAGAGTCCAAATGGTGTTGATGGTGATGAATCCGATGACGGTGAGCCTAGACAACCCATTGATCAGCCGGATCCTGAGGCTGAGCTTGTGTCTAGTGAACCCATTCAAGAAGCACCACCAACACCTAGGCGAACTAGATTAGCCTCTAGTCATCCCCAAGACCAAATTGATGGAGACATCCACCACGGGGTTAGAACTAGATCATTCTTCCGGAATGAGGCTAATGAAGTTGCTTTATTTTCCGAAATTGAACCTAGAAAAATTGATGAAGCATTAAATGATCCCGATTGGATCATTGCAATGCAAGATTCAATTCGAAAGGAGTCAAGTTTGGGACTTAGTCCCTAGACCTAAGAAGACCACCATCATTGGGACCAAATAGGTCTTCAAGAACAAATTGAACCATAAGGGAGAAATCATCAGAAACAAGGCACGCTTAGTAGCCAAGGGCTATAGTCAAGTTGAAGGCCTTGATTATGATGAGACCTATGCTCCCGTGGCACGATTTGAGTCCATCCGATTGATGCTTGCATTTGCAGCACATCGAGGTTTCAAGTTATATCAAATGGATGTCAAATCGGCCTTTTTAAATGGTTTAATTAGAGAAGAGGTCTATGTCGAACAACGTCCAGGGTTTGAGAGTACCGAATTTCCTAACCACATATTTAAGCTCAAAAAGGCACTTTATGACCTTAAACAAGCACCCCGAGCTTGGTACGAGCGGTTTTCGACATTCCTAATTGAGAAGGGCTTCGTTAGAGGTCAAATAGACCCTACACTATTTCTACGGAGAGATGGTAATAATATTTTTGTAGCCCAAGTATATGTCGATGACATAATTTGTGGCTCAAATAACAAGGGCTATTTAAATGAATTCATTGGACACATGGAAAGTGAATTTGAAATGAGTCTAGTGGGAGAGTTGACTTTCTTCCTTGGATTTGAAATCAAACAAACCCGAGATGGGATCCATGAGCATCAATCGAAATATACACAAGAAATGCTTCGTAAATTCAATATGAGTGATTCAAAAGAGGTAACCACTTCCATGGCTACAAACACAAGATTAGACAATGATGAGAGTGGTAAACCTGTTGATTTGACTCAATATCGGAGCATGATAGGTAGTTTGCTATACCTCACAGCTAGTCGACCTGATATTCTTTTCGCTGTGGGTATGTGTGCAACGTATCAAGTTTGTGCCAAGGAATCTCACTTAATCGCTGTTAAGGGAATTTTGAGATATCTTAAAGGCACAAGTGGAGTCGGTCTTTGGTACCCCCGTACCGAATCTTTTGATTTAATTGGCTATACCGATTCTGACTACGCTGGATGTAAGTTGGATCGAAAAAGCACAAGTGGGGGCTGCCAATTCCTAGGTTCATCTTTAGTTAGTTGGTCAAGTCGGAAGCAACATTGTGTTGCTCTCTCCACGACCGAGGCAAAATATATCGCCATGGGAGAGAGCATATCACAATTGTTGTGGATGATTCACACTTTGGAGGACTATGGATTAAGTTACAAAAGTGTGCAAGTGTTGTGTGACAACATTAGCACAATTAACCTAACCAAGAATCCAGTCCATCATTCTAGGACCAAACATATTGAAGTACATCACCACTTCATTAGGGATCATGGTGCTAGGGGAGATATTGTACTCTCACATGTAGAGTCCAAGTCAAACCTCGCTGACATTTTCACTAAACCACTCCCCGAAAATGAGTTTAGCTTCTTGAGAAGGGAGTTGGGAATGTGTCACGCTTCATAGTTTTCAAAATGCATTCAAAACCCTTCATGATAAGTTCTAATTGTTGGGAAACAATTGGGTAACTTTGGGGACATCTCACACAAACTATAAGGTTTACCAAAACATTTTTGTTTGCTAGAAATGGGGTGAGATGCTAGGATCAACTCAATTTCTCAAAATGTCAATTCATCCCTTGAGAAATTAAGTTGACGAGATACAAATCACTTCGATGATCAAGTATGGGAAAAAACAATGCATAATATATGTGTATTTGGCTCCATGATCATACTTAGACATTCCAATCAAGGAAACTTGATTGGAAACTTGAATTTGGCACAATCTTGGTTAAAACTTGTTTGAATGATTGTTGATTGAGTTTGACTACACTTGGATGGAGCAAAGTGTTTGTTCAAACCATAAAGACCTTTGATCCTTGTTTAGGGATCAATTTTAGTCAAGGAATCACTTCCAAGTTCGATATCTTTCATCAGATTCCTTCAAAAATCGTGTGAAAGTCTGAAACTAAATGTTTCAGATCATATTTGGGAGTATCAGGAACCTTGATCGGTCGCTGGACCGATCAGGCATAGGGCTGATCGGTCCCAGGACCGATCTAGTTCCCTCCTACGTTGATCGACCCACAGATCGATCAGAGGGGTCGACAAAGACTTAACGAAATCCTGATCAAACACTCTGTGCTTGCCTGGATCGGTCCCCGGACCGATCTGGCACCCTGTGGTGATCGGTCCACAGACCGATCAGGAGGGCTTCCCGAATATCATCCGGCCCTACTGTTCACTTCCTGATCGATCAGCCGATCAATCAGGATCCTGCCTGATTGGTCACCTGATCGATCAGGATCCTGCCTGATCTGTCACCCGACCGATCAGGATCAGGCCAGAGCCTAATCGGTCTGGACGTTCTCAGATCGAACGGTGATCCGTTCAATCGCATTAAAGTCTGGTTGGTGGACCAATTCACCAACCAAATAACTTCACGAAAAACCTCTCATTACCGAACTCTAGCGTCGAACCTCACTACCTTGCGTCTCTTCACTTCGTGTGAGAGCCTTCCTCATCTCCTTCTTCCTCTTGCGAGTGCGCGCGTGCGGTTCTGAGAGGGTTCCTACGAGCTCTTCCTTCTTCCTGCGAGTTTCTCTCTCACTGAAGGGCTTTGCGATCATCTCTTGCGCCGAGAGCTTCTCCTGCGCAAGCCTTTTCCCTTCCAGACTTCAAGAACATCACCAATGGCACCAAAGTGAGTTTTTGGCTTAGTTATTCTTGCAAAGCGGTTCATAGTATATGTATTTGCACTAATCATGGTCTTTATTTTGATGTTCTTGTTTTGGTCGTGACCCACCTTTGTCATATCCTACCTTTGATCAATTCTACTTTTGATTAAACTATGTTCTTATGATCGATTGCATCTTATGTTCACATGATTATTGTGTTGTGATCAAATCTTGTGTCTGTGATTCAACCTGTGTCCTATAATCAAATCACTCTTGCTCATTTGACTTAACCTATGTGCATGATCTATTCCATTCTTTAGAAAATCATCTAAGGGAAAGGAACCCATAGAGGGCAGTGTTAGTGATATGAGAGAAGTGTCCTAAGGCAATCGCCTTATGATTGTAAATATTTATTTGAATAAATGATAATTCAATATTTGAGTATACATGTTTGTGTATTTGATTGGGATCATAAACTCATCTACTGAATGTCCGCAATATAATTCACAGCATAAGAGAATTTGTGATGGGATCACAACTAGTGATTATCTCTACATGTGCAATTGTGAAGTATTGAAAGTATCCCTAGTCGATGAATTGATAAAAACGGATACTATCAATTCTGTTGAGACTAGCATGGGTTATTCTCTAATCAGCTGATTCTCACTGGCTGGTGACATTGGGATGTCCGGAGATAAACATGGATGCTAGTTAAGGGAACTAGTTCATTGGAGTGACTAGCTGTAAAACTTCATATGGTTATCTATACAGATATGTCAACGAAGTTCTTACTGCAGCTTAAATGCGATGTTCCTTTGACTTGCGGTGTTCAAGTCATCTTGGTCATGGAGACTTATACTTTAACATCTTAAGCAAGCATCTCCAAGGAGGTGTGGACCCAGGATGATTGGGTATAAGCCGAAGTGCCCGAAGATGTTTGAACAACCTACAAAGGATTCACCACTCCTTGCGAGGAGATGTATACCCAGGCCTATCGTCGGATTGTTACTCAAAGCCTCTGGCCAGTGCATATCATGTTTAGAGTATGAGTCTCTTAAATACATGAGAGTAATTAGAAATCCAAAGGACGAGAAAGATACTACTTGGGCTAGGTGTGACGTAGTCAGCCTAGTGGGGACTGACACACATAGACCGTGTCCTGAACCAAGTGGGTATAAGATGGTGAAGGGAATGGGGCACGATTCATTAGAGCTGCTGAAGGGTTTCAGAATTACTTCTGAGGTCAAACCGTTGATCTTTCGATTAATTGGGGGTCATGATGTACTACTAGGTGCCACTCATGATCGTTCTATAATTGGTTGATTATAGACGGCCAACATAAATCGAAAGCCTATTTAGTCACACACACTACGAGTAATCCGACGGATTTAAAACGAGTTAAAAATTAGATTTTCCGATCAAGAGAAATAAGTCGAATCTGAATTTATCAGAGGCGCAATGGAAGCTAAAAATGGCTAAGTCTTTTGAAGGCTTATTGGGCGAATTAAATGTGTTTAATTCGCGATCGGTTCGGCTTGGTTTGGCCGGCCAAAGAGGGTGCCAAACCCCTTTGGTTTGGCCGGCCACATCATGGGGAAGAAACCAATTTATTTGGTTTAATTAATAAAATAAATCTAGCGCGATTTGTTTTATAAATTATGGATAAATAAATTTGTGTAAAGAAATTTATATAAATAAATTTATAGAAATTTATTCTTTTATGGAAATTAAAATGATCCATGGAATGGTTTATTTTAATTTTATAAAATCAATTATGAATTGATTTTTTCATAATAAGAAAGTTTATAAATTTCTTGTAAAATTTATTCCATAATAAAAGGAGATATAGATTTGGTTTTATTATAAAGTTAGTTATAATAAAACTTGGCTTAAACGGAATAATTCATAAGAGAATTTATAGGATAAATTTGTTATGAAAATTCCGTTAAGAGGGAACTTGGCAAGGGAGATGCTACTATATAAAGGAACCAAAGGCAAGCCTTTAATTCCAATTGAGTTATCAAGAGATTAGTAACTCTCTCTTTCTCTCTTAATCTCTCCTTCTCCCTTCCCCTTAGGGCCGGCGCCCACATCCCCTCCTCCTAGGGCCGGCGCCCAAGCTACTCCACCTAAGGCCGGCGCCTCCTCCTCCTAGGGCCGGCGCAAGCTTCCATCAAGAAGGAACCGAAGAAGAAGAAGAAGAAGCGGATCACATCTCCTACCTTCCCGGAATTTAGATTCCGATTCTATGTGGTTAGTTTCCTTTCTTCTCTCTTGATCTTCTAGTTGTGCCTTTAGAGAATCTAGTAGTTCTCGTCGGCACAAAACTCGTGACTTTGCGAAGTCATCCCGAAGAGAACTCGGCGTGGACGCGAATAGAGGCGGAGCTTCCAAGGGACGCTACGGTTGGATCTCGTCCCTTACTTCGAGTTACATGAGGTACTTAGAAATTAGTTTACATTTCCGTAAAGTTTTAATTTATGATCATGTCCACACATCATAAGGTTGCATGCTAGATACGTGGTTAAAATAATTTGAGAAATTATTTTATGCTAATTCTTCCGCTGCACGTAAAAATTTAAAATTTTACGAACCCGTATCCTTGTCAACATGCACCCGGTCCCAACAAGCAGCTCGATGGTCAAAGGCCCGTCATCATCTACATCTCCTTCAGGACCTCCTCCGCCTCCACACACTATGTAGCGCCCGCCCCTTTACCGTTAGGCGGCGCGTTACCTTTAACTTTTTTTTTCTTACTTATATCATTGCGTATGAATCTAGCATTGCAGCGGAAATAAAACATAACTAAAAGCATGTGCAACGATAAGGAAGTAATAACATCATATAACATCTAATAGCATCCATACTTAAATAACCTCCAAAAGAACTAGCAAGTATCATGCATAAAGTATCAACATATGTCTTATTAGAAATAAGAACTAAGTTTATAGATAGCACTAAAGTGGATCGATCAGTCAAGTCACCACCACACACATTAGCCCTTCCTGCAGCTGTCCATTCCTCAGAAATTTCTATGTTGATATGCAACATAAGCAAACAACTATAAGTATAAAACATAGTAAGCTCTTTCCTACTCACTAAATCCGTACGTCGCATGCATTTTAAAACATATAACATTTCATGGATATCATACAATTCATAAGGCACATAAGATACATGAAGACATATAAGCATAGAACATGTGCATTTCGAAACATTAGGATGCTCTTTAGAAAACATAGTAAATAATACTTTAAAATCATATACATCATCTTCTTTGGGGTCCCCGGCTTTGTACCCATTCTTTCTTTTACGTGCATACCCCTATGTAGGATGCGAGGTAGCTAATCCCGACCTACAGGGTCTACATTCTAGGCTTACTATCTTTCAGCCTAGGGACAACATCATCGGTGGTCCGGAACCGTGGATCTTTTTCAAGATCCGGTACAAGCCAATCTTTAAAGTAAAATACATACATGCATGCTTTTCTTTTCTTTCTTTCTTTCATATAGAACATGCATTCCTTTCTTTCTTTCATATTGCATGTACTATAGACGTTCAATCATTCATAATCATAAGCAGACTTTCATATATAGAACATGCATTTTTTCTTTTTCTTTCTTTCTTTCATATTTCATGTACTATAGGCATTCAATCATTCAAAAACATAGACATACTTTCATGGCATAATCATTAGCATAAATAGCAAGACATGGAAGGACCTTTCATTTAGCACATGTAAGTGAAGAAACCATCATGCTAGTTTCATCAATACATCATACATATAACATGCTTGTCTTAATCAAGGCAATATGTTAGTTTAATCTTTCTTTTCTCATCTTAATACATGCTGGCCGAAACTTCATAGCAAGGATATCATAGCATAAAACCCACATAGCATTGGAATAAAGGCATACATTACATAAGAGGTCATCTACAAGTACACTGATAGTCTAGACTCCACTAAACACTAGTTTAGGTGCATGAATTGTACTTGAACTTATTCTTAGCCTTTATTCTAGTAATTGACCAAAATTCACAGCATGGATAACATAGTATAAAAGTCATATAATCATGGAAATAAAATATACGTTACACATGGAATCATATACAAGCACAAGGGTAGTCTAGGCTTCATGAAACACTAGTTTAGGAGCATATTTTGTGCTTGAGCTTATTTTTAACCCTTATCCCAGTATTTGTCCGAAATTCACAGCTAGATAACATGGCATGAAAGTCATCCAATCATGGAAATAAATCATAATTTACATGAGAGATCATTAGCATGTACAAGAGTAGACTAATCTTCACTAAACCTTAGTTTGGGTGCAGGAATCGTACTTGCACTTATTCTTAACTCTTGCCCTTGTAATTTGCCGATATTCACAGTATGTAAAACATGGTATAAAAGTTCATATAACATGTAAACAAAAATATATTTTACCATTAAGGTCATATACAAGCATAAAGGTAGTCTAGGCTTCATTAAACACTAGTTTAGGGGCATGCTTTGTACTCGAGCCTATTCTTAACCCTTATTCTTGTAATTTGTCGAAACTCACAGTAGGGATTTCATAGCATAATCATTCACATAACATGGGAATAAAAGAATATTTTTCATAAGAATTCATTCACAAGTGCAAAAGTAGTTTGTACTTCACCAAACACTAGTTTAGGTGTATGATCTAGGGTCCTACTTGGATTATCATGCATATGGGTACATGTAGCATTTTTCTAAACATCAATACATAGAATGGAGCATGAGTTTAGACTCAAAAAACTTAGATAAGGTACTGACCCTAAGGTATAAAATTATTTCCATCATGAAATAAAACACCCAATCACATGCATATCACTTGGTTTAACTATAACTTCATGAAGGTCTATAAAAATCTGTTTGAAGGCATAATTTAAGGTCCCTTGGCCGAATGTTACAGGTGTCCCTTAGCCTAGATTCTACAAAATTTCTTGGCCTAAAACATTTATATAGCAAGGAAACAATCATTAGAACAATAGCCTACTTCATGCATCAACATTTCTCCATTTCATGACTTGGCCAAATTCTTCCAAGTTCTTTACATCATGGAGGGCATTCAAACACCATGTATCCATCATATATTCATTATAAAAGGTAGTAACAATTTCATGAACTCTTCCTTTAAGTTTTTGGCCCTCAAGGTTTTCTTCCATTCTCTTTCACCCAACATCACAAGCAAACATAAAAATCATAAAAACACATAAAAAAGCCATTATGTTGCAGGTGAGGGAGTCTTACCACTTGTGCTTATGTTCCCAAAATATCTCCAAATTTTGGAGAAGAAAAGACCTCTTAAACTCTAGCACTCCTCTTGTTCTTCTCTTCTTTTGGTCCGATTTTCTCTAGGAGGTGAATGACTTGAAAATGGTAGCAAGGGCCACAAGGATTTCGGTGGGGAAGAGGAGGAAGGAGAAGAGTTTGGTGGAGAGAAAAGGGGAGGGTTTCTTTGTCGAAATGCCTTAGGCATTTTCTCCTCTTCATGGCCTTTTATGATGAGTAAAGAGGCAAGCACCTCTTTAATGGTGTCTCTTCAATTTTTTTGTGTCTCTTCATCTTCTTTCCCACTTATCTACAATTCCCCATCCTCTTCTAATAGCACTCCCTTGCTGGGTGACTTGGTTACATGAATATTCTTAAGGCTTTGCTTTTCTTTGAGGTCCAAGGTTCAATCCTTGGCACCTCCTCTTCTTTTTGCTTTATCTTCCTTTTATTATTTCTTTTTTTTCCAAGCTCGCATAACCAAAGCCCACCTAGAGAATTCTACTTATTTAATTTATACACATGCATATGCATATCATTATTCATTCATACATGTGTAGGATACTCAAGCATAATATTAAATATAATACCTAAACACAATTATCTCACATCCACTACATGTCAAGATAATGCCTAACATTTCTTTATTCACAACTTTTCCCACTAAATTCATAATATTATTCTTGGCCACATGTTCAATTATTACATCATTCTAGAGGGAAATTTGGGGCGTTACACACTAGGTTTCAAAACATTCATTATGCTCTAGATTTTCTATGGCACAACTTCAAACTGATGCCATGTCGGACTGTGGATCAAACCTTTATCTACGAACATTGTCCCTCAGTTCGGCGAATTATTGAACATTATAATCTTCAATCCATTCTATACCTTGAGAGGCCAATCAATCTTGATTTGGTTTCTGAATTCTATAACAACATGGTCAGTGGGGAGGGTACGGGATGGAAAACTCGTGTTGCCAGTGTCGACCTTTCTTTTAATCGATCTATTTTCAGTGACATTCTTGGCTGTCGCCGGTCAGAGAATGATTTTTCTCTCTATCCTTATCTTCCTGATCCTCTTCCGGTACCCTTTGATGGAGCCACTCCTGATTCCATCTACGAGTATTTTCTAGGCCATCTCAGGCCAAGGGGTTCCGGTGAGTGCACCCGTGATTTTCCCACAATTTCTGCTCTTTATCTTTCCCCCATTGAGTATGTTTTGTTTAAGGTCATCACAAATTGTCTCCTTCCGACTACTTCAAAACACCTAGATGAGATTCACCCGTTCCACTGCTTGATGCTCTACGGGATGCATCAGCAGTTAGACTTTGACCCAGTGGCTTCAGTCTATTTCTCCATCATAGTCCACAGTCTGATGTACGGCCAGACGGTCTACATGCCGTTTGGCCACATCATTACTGCTTGGCTCTAGTCCGTAGGTATCGATGTTTCACAAGGCCGCATTGTGCCCATGGTTCGTTACGACTGCCGTCTGGATCGTCGCATGCTCGCTCAGTCCAACATTGTTGTCGGGCCGTAGGGGCTAAGGTGGAAGAATCAACGACATGTGGGGGAGTTATCAGGAGTTGTCCCTGATCAGGAGCCATCCACTAGTGCTGAGGATTATGATGAGTGGGCTTGTAACGCCCGCTTTTTTTTTTAAAACGGCATTACGCTAACGTACTTAGGGCATGTGAACATCGTAAGGCAGCGGAATACTCAAATCTTACACATACATGCACCTAACTATCCTTCCTAACATGGTGACATTGAACTTAGCATAGTAACTTCATACTTAGCATCATAGCATACTTAACATCATATCATACTTAACATCATATCATAAAGTCACCTAAGTCATTCAGTAAGCACATAAGTAGCAAACGTAAAGTTTTAGCTTAAGACTTGTAAATGTATCTCTTCCTTGGCCAAGTCACTACCACACACATATCCTTGCCCCTCCTGCTGCTTCCCCCTATTGTCCTCTTGCTTGATCTGCGGTACAAGGAAATAAGACTATAAGCACATAGGCTTAGTAAGACTCTTTCCTACTCACTAAAACCATTCGTCACTTAAACATAAGCACACAAAACATTTACATAACTTGGTGCTTGGCATGAATCATAAGCATAAGACTTCAACCATTCTTAACGATATCTACACATGGCATACATATAGACATAAAGGAACATACTTAACATGGCATGACACATGGCATACATATAACATAAAAGCATAATTAACATGGCATGATACATGGCATACATACAAACATAAAAACATATTTAACATGGCATAATTCCTAGCATGGCATATGAGCATCTTCTTAACATAAACATAAACATAAACATAAGACTTTCCCTATCATGCATAATTTCTTAACATGAAACATAAGCATAAAACATTACTATCCTGGCATAATGCATAACATGAATGAATACATGAGGCAAATACATATACATAAGGATGCTTACTTTTAAAACCATAGTTTTAAATACTTAAACATCATCATAACATCATTGGGGGTCCCCGGCTTGTACCACATACATACATCATAAGTGCGCATCCCTAAGTAAATACGAGGTAGCGAGCCCCGACCTACTAGGGTAAGGACAGCATAGTCGGTAGTCCCAGAACCGGGGCGTTCTTAAGGTGCCCATCCCTGTTGCACAGCTTCGGTAGTGCCAGAACCGTGGACAGCATAGTCGGTAGTCCAGAACCGGGGCGTTCTTAAGGTGCCCATCCCTTGAACCCATACTTCGGTCCGGTACAAGCTCATTCATAAAGTAAAATACTTCATATGTTTCATCATTCATACATCATGGCATGCATCTTTATTCATAAAACATGGCATGCATCTTCATTCATAAACATAACATGTGTAACGACCCGGCCCGTCTACCGGCCCATTTACCGGTCCTCATGACCGTCGTACCGTCAACCATCGACCGTGTCGTCATTCATAAACATGGCATGCATCTTTATTCATAAAACATAGCATGCACTTTCATTCATAAACATAACATGTATCTTCATTTATAAACATAACATGCATCTTCATTTATAAACATAACATGCATCTTCATTCATAGAACATGGCCTACTTACATAAACATCATTCTTATTTCTAGTGCTTGCATGATCATGGCATATAAGGTAAGCATTGCATTATATTCATTGAGCATGACATGTTTGCATAGACAATTATCCTAATCCATAGAGTTTGCATGATCATGATATATATAAGGTAAATATTGCATTTCATACATAAGCATGGTATTCATCCTAAGCATACATAAGTAGGACTTCCATAAACATACTACCTACCATTCAAGTGCATGGCATAGAACACAAGATATTCATAAATAAACCCTATTAAGTATGACATCCAATCATAAACATACAAACATAAAACATGGTGCTTAGGTTTAGGGGTATAGGTAACTTAATTTCTACCACATGCTTGAACCTTTATATATACTTCATAAATAAGTATAAACCATCATTCTTCAAACCCTAACTCCCTCCAAATCCTATTTACCTTGCTTGGCCGAAACCTATAAGGAAGGGTTCCATCATTCAATTAACATGTAAGATAGCATAGGGTAAAGAAACAACCATACATTACCTATAAGACCATGGGAAGCCATTAGGGCTCATGATTAGGGTTATCCCTAACCTTTAGCCCTCCTTCTTAGGGCTGGCCAAAACCCTACAAGGCCATGGTTGCATGGAAAAATTCCATAAAATCCCCAATCAAACATTAAACACCAACCATACCCTACCATAGTGGCCGGGCCATTGGACCCCTTACTTAAGATAAGCCCTAACTTCATGCCCTAGAACCCTCTTGGCCGAAACTTCTAGGGTCACAAGACCTTGTGAAAATTCACACAATTCACTTTAAACCTCCTTTTGAATCATGGGGATACCCAAAGTACATACTTGAAATGTTAGGCCCAATCCTAACCAAGGAATCATGGTGAGAGTCCCAAACCCTAAGGGGTCTTTAGGGTACTCCAAAAATTCCCCAAAAATTATATTTATTCTATATTCATCATGGTAACACATTAGAAAGCATGAGAGGGATTTTTGACATCCTCTTGGACCCAAATCCCATAGTAGCCGAAACCTTTAGGGTTAGGTTCATGGGTTTTCTCTTTTTTTTTCCAACATAAAATCGCATACAAGACTTTCATATCATGTTAAACTTCAAGAAAAGCTATTATACCATAGGTGAGGGAGTCTTACCTTGGGTTACCTTTGGTTCTTAGACCTTAAAGGAGAAGGAACTTGTAAATCCCTTTGACACTTGAACTCTCCTTGCCCTTGTAGCCTTGGTAGAGACCCTAGATCTTCAAAATGGAGGCTTATGTGAACTTTTCTCAAGGGAGAAGGGAGCTTGGAGGTTTCAGCTAGGAGGGAAGGAAGAAGAAGAGAAAACAAATGTAACGCCCGTCTTTTTTTTTCTTCATAAAACGGCGTTACGCTAAACATACATGTGCATATAAAACATCTTAAGGCAGCGGAATCATAAATTCTTTTTCACAAGTTTTTAACCATGCAATTAGTGCTTAAATCATATACACATATCTAGCATCATGATATCACTTTACGTAACCCATTCATAAGCTTTCATGAGCATTTCAGGTAACCTATTACCAGCATGCATAGCATCATGATTATCTACTTTCCATAATTCATTCATAAGCCTTTCAGGTAGCAAGTAGTTTATCCATAACTTCATAAGTAGTAGGTTGTTTCATAGGCATAGCTATCATAAGTAAAGCATAACCATCATAAGTATCATAAGATAACAAAACATGCAAACAGTGAAACGAGAGAGACTCTTGGCCATGTCACTACCACACACACATGGTCTTGCCTCTCCTGCTGCTTCCTTTGAAATCTCTTGCTTAATCTGCGGTATAAGAAAATAAAACTATAAGCACGGAGGCTTAGTAAGACCCTTTTTCCTACTCACAAAATCCATACGTCGTATAAACATGAACATAGATATCATCATGGCATCAACATGAACATAAATATCATCATGGCATTATAGTCTAACATGATCATGAATAAAATCATGGCATTATAATTTGGCATGAATATAAATTAAATCATGGCATCATAAATTAGCATGAACATAAATAAAATCATGGCATCCTAACTTAGCATAAACATAAATAAATCATGGCATCATAAATTAGCATGAACATAAATAAAATCATGACATTCCTAACTTAGCATAAACATAAATAAATCATGGCATCATAAATTAGCATGAACATAAATAAAATCATGGCATCCTAACTTAGCATAAACATAAATAAATCATGGCATCATAAATTAGCATGAACATAAATAAAATCATTTGCATAAACATACCTTGCATAAACTTACTTTGCATAATATTCTTATCATAAATATAATGCATAACATGGATGGATGCATGTGGCAAATGTATATATATATAAGGATGCTTAATCTTTAAAATCATGCTTTTAAATACATTAACATAATCATAACATTCATTGGGCCCTAGCTTGTACCACATTCATACATCATATGCGCGCATCCCTAAGTAAATATGAGGTAGCTAATCTCGACCTACTAGGGTAGGGACAGCTTCATCGGTAGTCCCGAACCGTAAGGACAGCTTCATCGGTAGTCCCGAATCGTGGACAGCTTCATCGGTAGTCCAGAACCGTGGACCTTACTTAGGTCCGGTACAAGCCCATTCATAAATAAAATATCTTCACATGCTTCTTCATTCATAAACATTCATAGCTATTCATTCATTCATCATTTCATTTCATTTCATTTCATTTCATTT
>JAGFNQ010001798.1:0-56094 GCA_024364735.1 Boesenbergia rotunda | reverse complement strand
ATGCGCACTTGATCTTCTCATGCTTCGGCCAATCTAGCAGCTCTAGTGTACTTTCCACTGTCTTAACCACGCCTGAGCGTCCCATGGTTCGCCAGTACCCGAGAAGTTTTCCGGTTTCAGCCTCAACCACTGGATCAGGTAAGCCTCTTGTCGTGCTACAGTGGTCGGGCCTGTCAGCGGGGTCTGCGTAACTGTGGGCGCTATGGGTATAGCGGTCTGATTCACTGGGGGAGTAGTGGAATTTTCTTGCTGATTCACCAAGGTGTTAATGGTTTGCTGCTGCTCAGTAACTTGTCGCTGGAGCTGGGTCACCAATTGCATCAGGTCAGGCGGTGGAGCTGTCTCGTTAAGTCGGTTACTCTGTCTTCTGGCCATGTTTTTCTTCACCAAAGACAAATGTGGATGATATGAGTTATTGTTATTCCTACCCCCCATATTAAATTCTAAATTATTTAATTCATAAAAAATATCATTCATAGTTACATATCCTAAAGAAATTTTCATCATAAACATCATTCATACTTGCATATTCTAGAATCATAAATATCATCTATACTGGCAATTTCTAGAATCATTAGAGAACATAAGGTATGCATAGAGGTACTTACTTGGAAGCGGCAGGAAGAGGACTTGATGTGTGTGTAGTGAGATGGTAACTGCTCTGATACCAACCTGTAATGCCCGTTTTTTTTTAAAACGGCGTTACGCTAACGTACTTAGGGCATGTGAACATCGTAAGGCAGCGGAATACTCAAATGTTACACATACATGCACCTAACTATCCTTCCTAACATGGTGACATTGAACTTAGCATAGTAACTTCATACTTAGCATTATAACATACTTAACATCATATCATACTTAACACCATATCATAAAGTCACCTAAGTCATTCAGTAAGCACATAAGTAGCAAACGTAAAGTTTTAGCTTAAGACTTGTAAATGTATCTCTTCCTTGGCCAAGTCACTACCACACACATATCCTTGTCCCTCCTGCTGCTTCCCTCTATTGTCCTCTTGCTTGATCTGCGGTACAAGGAAACAATACTATAAGCACATAGGCTTAGTAAGACTCTTTCCTACTCACTAAAAACCATTCGTCACTTAAACATAAGCACACAAAACATTTACATAACTTGGTGCTTGGCATGAATCATAAGCATAAGACTTCAACCATTCTTAACGATATCTACACATGGCATACATATAGACATAAAAGGAACATACTTAACATGGCATGACACATGGCATACATATAACATAAAAGCATAATTAACATGGCATGATACATGGCATACATACAAACATAAAAACATATTTAACATGGCATAATTCCTAGCATGGCATATGGGCATCTTCTTAACATAAACATAAACATAAACATAAGACTTTCCCTATCATGCATAATTTCTTAACATGAAACCTAAGCATAAAACATTACTATCCTGGCATAATGCATAACATGAATGAATGCATGAGGCAAATGCATATACATAAGGATGCTTACTTTTAAAACCATACTTTTAAATACTTAAACATCATCATAACATCATTGGGGGTCCCCGGCTTGTACCACATATATACATCATAAACGCGCATCCCTAAGTAAATACGAGGTAGCGAGCCCCGACTTGCTAGGGTAAGGACAGCATAGTCGGTAGTCCCAGAACCGGGGCGTTCTTAAGGTGCCCATCCCTGTTGCACAGCTTCAGTAGTGCCAGAACCGTGGACAGCATAGTCGGTAGTCCAGAACCGGGGCGTTCTTAAGGTGCCCATCCCTTGGACCCATACTTCGGTCCGGTACAAGCCCATTCATAAAGTAAAATACTTCATATGCCTCATCATTCATACATCATGGCATGCATCTTTATTCATAAAACACGGCGTGCATCTTCATTCATAAACATAACATGTGTAACGACCCGGCCCGTCTACCGGCCCATTTACCGGCCCATTTACTGGTCCTACCGTCAACCATCGACCGTGTCATCATTCATAAATATGACATGCATCTTTATTCATAAAACATAGCATGCACTTTCATTCATAAACATAGCATGCACTTTCATTCATAAACATAACATGCATCTTCATTTATAAACATAACATGCATCTTCATTTATAAACATAACATGCATCTTCATTCATAGAACATGGCCTACTTACATAAACATCATTCTTATTTCTAGTGCTTGCATGATCATGGCATATAAGGTAAGCATTGCATTATATTCATTGAACATGACATGTTTGCATAGACAATTATCCTAATCCATAGAGTTTGCATGATCATGATATATATAAGGTAAACATTGCATTTCATGCATAAGCATGGTATTCATCCCAAGCATACATAAGTAGAACTTCCATAAACATACTACCTACTCTTCAAGTGCATGGCATAGAACACAAGACATTCATAAATAAACCCTATTAAGCATGGCATCCAATCATAACATAAAACATAAAACATGGTGCTTAGGGTTAGGGGTATAGGTAACTTAATTTCTACCACATGCTTGAACCTTTATATATGCTTCATAAATAAGTATAAACCATCATTCTTCAAACCCTAACTCCTCCCAAATCCTATTTACCTGGCTTGGCCGAAACCTATAAGGAAGGGTTCCATCATTCAATTAACATGTAAGATAATATAAGGTAAAGAAACAACCATACATTACCTATAAGACCATGGGAAGCCATTAGGGCTCATGATTAGGGTTATCCCTAACCTTTAGCCCTCCTTCTTAGGGCTGGCCGAACCCCTACAAGGCCATGGTTACATGGAAAAATTCCATAAAATCCCCAATCAAACATTAAACACCAACCATACCCTACCTTAGGGGCCATTGGACCCCTTACTTGAGGTAAGCCCTAACTTCTTGCCCTAGAACCCTCTTGGCCAAAACTTCTAGGGTCACAAGACCTTGTGAAAATTCACACAATTCACTTTAAACCTCCTTTTGAATCATGGGGATACCCGAAGTACATACTTGAAAGGTTAGGCCCAATCCTAACCAAGGAATCATGGTGAGAGTCCCAAACCCTAAGGGGTCTTTAGGGTACTCCAAAAATTCTCCAAAAATTATATTTATTCTATATTCATCATGATAACACATTAGAAATCATGAGAGGGATTTTTGGCATCCCCTTGGACCCAAATCCCATAGTGGCCGAAACCTTTAGGGTTAGGTTCATGGGTTTTCTCTTTTTTTCCAACATAAAATCGCATACAAGACTTTCATATCATGTTAAACTTCAAGAAAAGCTATTATACCATAGGTGAGGGAGTCTTACCTTAGGGTATCTTGGTTTTAGACCTTAGGTTTGGGAGAAGGATGAAGACCTTTGTGCTTTTTAACCACCTCTAGCCTTTGTAACCTTGAACAAGAATCTTGCATCTTGAAGGAGTGGACTTCTTGTGGACTTTTTCCCAAGGAAAACCCCTCCTATGGGGTTCGGCTAGAAGGAGGAAGAAGGAGAAGAAATGTGGCTTGGTGGATGAGGAGAAGAGAAATGAACCTTAATGGTTAAGTTTTCTCTTATTTATGCACCATGAAGAGGGGTAAGTGAAGAGACATGGTGTCTTCTCTCATGTGACTCTTCACTTCCTCTAGCCTTAACAAGAATTTACTTCATTCCCTCATAGCACTCCCTTGCTAGGTGAATTGGTTAGTGCATGCATGGTTGTAGACTAGGTCTAAGGTTCAATCCTTGGTGCATGCACTTTATTTTTATTTTCTTTTTATTTCATTTTTTCCTTATTTTCGAAAATTCCCTAAAATCCCCCCATAATCATGCTAAAATTCCAAATTACAATTCTTTTATATTTATATTAATTTCCACCAAATTAAAACCCATTTTTGAAGCCCATATAAGGCCCATTAGTACTTAACTTCTCAATTTAAATGAGAAAATCATGGATCTCCAGCCTCGGGTTCGTACTAATATCTCTAGGTTCCTCAGAAAATTATCTAGACATGATCAATATTTTAAGGAAAATATTAAGATAATTTTCCGGGTCGTTACAATAACCATGTCTTTATTAATGATCGAATATGATACAAAATGTCCCTAGTCAATCATCACATAATTGACTCTAGGGCTCCTACTAACATCATCAAGTGCCCTTGGCTGTCGAGGATCAAGAAAAGGTTAGCTTCATCACGGCGGACGACACTTACTGCTACACTATCATGCCATTCAGATTGAAGAACGCTGGAGCCACCTACCAGCGTTTGATGAACAAAGTCTTCCGGTCCCAGATCGGAAGAAATGTGGAAGTGTATATCGATGACATCCTCATCAAGTCTTCCCAAGCCGAGGGATTGGTGGCGGATGTCGAAGAAACCTACCAGACGTTGCGGAGGTATGGGCTTAAGCTGAACCCAACCAAGTGTCTCTTCGGTGCTCGGAGAGGCAAATTCTTGGGCTATATTGTGACCGAGCGGGGCATAGAAGCCAACTCGGGCAAAGTCAAGGCTCTACTGGACATGCCCCCGCCAAGGAATCTACGCGAGGCCCAGCGGCTCGCTGGGCGAATCACGGCCCTATCTCGGTTCATTTCCCGCTCGACCGAGCGAGGGTTGCCTTTCTTCAGAACCCTCCGCAAGGCCACTAAATTCCAATGGGATGCCGATTGTGACAAGGCATTTGAAGAATTGAAGGCTTACCTTGCTGAGCTGCCCGTGTTGGCAAAACCGGAGGTTAGGGAGATTTTGTATGTGTATCTGGCTGCATCGACTGACTCGGTCAGCCTTGTTTTGGTTATGCAGGAAGCGACTGAGTAGCAGCCTGTGTACTTCTTCGCCCATTTATTGAAGGGAGCTGAGTGCCGCTATACGACACTCGAAAGATTGATGTATGTGCTGTTGTTGAGTGCTCGGAGACTCCGTCCTTATTTTTTAGCGCACCCTATCGTGGTGCTGACGAACAGCAACCTAGGTCGAGTGGCCTCAAATCCCGAAGCATCTGGGTGACTGATTAAGTGGGCCACCGAGCTAAGCGAGTATGATATCCAGTATCTGCCTCAGCCTGCTATCAAGGCTCAGGCCCTGGCTGACTTCTTAAGTGAGCTGCATTCGGACGAGATTGAAGAAGCATGACAGATATATGTGGATGGTTCGTCGGCTCGGTCGGGAAGTGGAATTGGTATTCTGATGGTCTCCCCGAGTGGAGAAAAGATGCACCTGTCTGTGCGACGGGAGTATCAGGCTACAAATAATGAGGCCGAGTATGAGGCCCTCCTAGCGGGATTACAAGTGGCCAAGCATGTAAGGGGCGTCCCAAGTGATGCTCTACTCGGATTCTCAACTAGTTATGCAGCAAGTGGCGGGACGATTCGAGTTCAACTGTGATCGACTGCAGGCCTTCGTAGAAGCCTATGAGAAGCTTAAGGCCAAATTCAAAGAAGTGCAAGTGAGGAAGATCCCACGAGAAGAGAACTTCAAGGTAGATGAATTGGCTAAACTAGCCAGTTCAGTTGGCTCATGGGTGCTTCCTCAGGCTGGCGGCCCAGCGTTGCTAGTCATGCAGATAGAAAGGCAGGCCGACCTGGAGTTAGAATCCGACTGGCGGACCCCGATCATCACCTACCTCACCCGGGGAACTTTACCAGCTGACCGTGAAGAAGTTCGGTGGCTCAGGAAGCATGTGTCCAGATACACAATGGTCGGCGACGTCCTCTACAAGAGATCATTTTCTCGGCATCTCCTCAGATGCCTAAATGAAGAGGATGCCGACTATGTCTTGAGGGAAATTCATTTGGGGATCTGCGGGCACCATGATGGAGCTCGCGCGACGGCCAGAAAGGCAATAATGTCGGGCTATTATTGGTCGACCCTGCAGAAGGATGCCAATGAGCTGATTGCCACCTACCGGTCTTGCCAGAAGCATCATTGTCTACCACACCGACCCACGGAGACGCTAAAAGCATCAGCCGTCTCCTGCCTGATCGATCAGTGGGGCATGGATATTGTAGGGTCATTCCCGATTGACGTGGCCCAGAAGAAGTTTCTGTCGGTGGCCGTTGATTATTTTTCCAAGTGGATAGAAGCTGAGGCACTAGCGAGCATCACTGAGCAGGCGATAATGAAGTTCTTGTGGCGGGACATACTGTGTCGGTATGGGATCCCGCACAAACTCGTCTCTGACAACAGGAGACAATTCCTGGGTAGGAGGATACAAGAATGGTGTGTCAAGTACGGCATCAAGCAAGCTTTCACCTCTATAGCCTACCCTCAAAGTAATGGCCAGGCGGAAGTGGCCAACCGAGAGATCCTCAGAGGATTAAAGACGAAGCTCGACCACGTCGGTGGAACATGGGTAGAGGAGCTCCCGAGCATCCTGTGGGCCTTGAGAACCACGATCAAAGAAGCGACTAGGTGCACTCCTTTCCAATTAGTCTATGGGAGTGAGGTTGTGATCCCGGTCAAGGTCGGGTGCGAATTAGACCGGAGGGCGGCCTGCAACGAAGATAACACGGAAAGGCGACGTATGGAGTTGGATCTGGTCAATGAAATCCGAGACAAAGCAGCGACTCGGTGTTGGGACCGGGTGCATGTGACAAGGATACGAGTTCGTAAAATTTTAAATTTTTACGTGCAGCGGAAGAATTGCATAAAATAATTTCCTAAATTATTTTAACTTCGTATCTAGCATGCAACCTTATGGTGTGTTGACATAATCATAAAATAAAACTTTGCGGAAAAGTAAACTAATTTACTTATACCTTGTAACTCGAAGAAGGGACGAGATCCAACCGTAGCGTCCCTTGGAAGCTTCGCCTCTATTCGCGTCCACGCCGAGTTCTCTTCGGGATGACTTCGCAAAGTCACGAGTTTTGTGCCGACGAGAACTACTAGATTCTCGAAGGCACAACTAGAAGACAAGAGAAAAGATAGGAAACTAACCACCAAGTTAACGGAATCAAAATTCCGAGAAGGAGGAGATGTGATCCGCTTCTTCTTCTTCTTGTTTGGCTTCTCCTTGGTGATCCTTGCTCACGCCAACCACTTGGAGGGATGAGGGTGCGCCGGCCCTAACTTGGACAAGGGGAGCCGGCCCTAATCTTCAAGGAGGGCGCCGGCCCTAAGGGGAAGAGAGGGAGAAGAGAATAAGAGAGAGAGAGGGAGAGAGTTAATCTCTTGATCGCTATTCGATTAGAACTAAGGCTTGCCTTTGGTTCCTTTATATAGTAGCATCTCCCTTGCCAAGTCTCCCTCTTAACGGAATTAACGGAATTAGTTATCATAAGAAATTTATCCTATAAATTCTCTTATGAATTATTCCGTTTAAACCAAGTTTTATTATAACTAACTTTATAATAAAACTAATTAGTTATCATAAAAATTTATCCTATAAATTCTCTTATGAATTTTATTATAACTAACTTTATAATAAAACTAATTAATCTCCCTTTTATTATGGAATAAATTTTATAAGAAATTTATAAACTTTCTTATTATGGAAAAATAATTCATAATTGATTTTATAAAATTAAAATAAACCATTTCATGGATCATTTTAATTTCCATAAAAAGAATAAATTTCTATAAATTTATTTATATAAATTTCTTTACACAAATTTATTTATCCATAATTTATAAAACAAATCGCACTAATTTATTTTATTAATTAAACCAATTAAATTGGTTTCTTCCCTTTAATGTGGCCGGCCAACCCAAGGGGTTTGCACCCTCTTTGGCCGGCCAAACCAAGCCGAACCGATCGCGAATTAAACTCATTTAATTCGCCCAATAAGCCTTCAAAAGACTTAGCCATTTTAGCTTCCATTGCGCCTCTGATAAATTCAGATTCGCTTATTTCTCTTGATGGAAAATCCAATTTTCAACTCGTTTTAAATCCCTCGGATTACTCGTAGTGCGTGTGACTAAATAGGCTTTCATTTATGTTGGCCGTCTATAATCAACTAATTATAGAACGATCATGAGTGACACCTAGTAGTACATCATGACCCCAATTAATCGAAAGATCAACGGTTTGACCTCAGAAGAATTATTCTGAAACCCTTCAGCAGCTCTAATGAATCGTGCCCATTCCCTTCACCATCTTATACCCACTTGGTTCAGGACACGGTCTATTTGTGTCAGTCCCCACTAGGCTGACTACGTCACACCTAGCCCAAGTATGTCTTTCTCGTCCTTTGGATTTCTAATTACTCTCATGTATTTAGAGACTCCACTCTAAACATGATATACTCTGGCCAGAGGTTTTGAGTAACAATCCGACGATAGGCCTGGGTATACATCTCCTGCAAGGAGTGGTGAATCCTTTGTAGGCTGTTCAAACATCTTCGGGCACTTCGGCTTATACCCAATCATCCTGGGTCCACACCTCCTTGGAGATGCTTGCTTAAGATGTTAAAGTATAAGTCTCCATGACCAAGATGACTTGAACACCGCAAGTCAAAGGAACATCGCACTTAAGCCGCAGTAAGAACTTCATTGACATTTCTATATAGATTCCATATGAAGTCTTACAGCTAGTCACTCCAATGAACTAGTTCCCTTAACTAGCATCCATGTTTATCTCCGGACATCCCAATGTCACCAGCCAGTGAGAATCAGCTGATTAGAGAATAACCCATGCTAGTCTCAACAGAATTGATAGTGTCCGTATTTATCAATTCATCGACTAGGGATATTTTCAATACTTCACATTTGCACATTTAGAGATAATCACTAGTTGTGATCCCATTACAAATTCTCTTATGCTGTGAGTTGTATTGCGGACATTCAGTAGATGAGTTTAAGATCCCAATCAAATACACAAGCATGTATACTCAAATAGTGAATTATCATTTATTAAAATAAATGTTTACAATCATAAGGCGATTGCCTTAGGACACTTCTCTCATATCACTAACAAACTCCCACTTGGCCTAATGCCAATCGCTACGGTATCCAATACCACAGGCTCTAACATGACCCTCAAACTTGTTTTGAGGTAAGGCCTTAGTTAAAGGATCCGCTAAATTCCTTTCAGAGGGAATTTTCTAAATTTGTATGTCATTCCTACTTATAATCTCTCTGATCATATGATAGCGGCGAAGCACGTGTTTGGATCGCTGATGAGACCTTGGTTCCTTTGCTTGTGCAATAGCTCCATTGTTGTCGCAGTAAACCGGCACTGCTTCATCAATGGTTGGAACCACACCAAGTTCGGAGACGAACTTCTTGATCCAGACTGCTTCCTTTGCTGCTTCCGAAGCTGCGATATATTCCGCTTCCGTGGTAGAATCCGCTACGGTGTCTTGTTTGGAACTTTTCCAACTTACTGCGCCTCCATTCAAAGTAAATACGTATCCAGACTGAGATTTGGAGTCATCCTTATCTGTCTGGAAACTGGCATCTGTATACCCACGTATTACCATATCTCCTTCTCCATATATTAGGAACACATCCTTAGTTCTTCTTAAGTACTTAAGGATTGTCTTAACAGCCGCCCAATGATCCATTCCTGGATCCGACTGGTATCTGCTTGTGACGCTCAAAGCATACGATACATCGGGCCTAGTACATAACATAGCATACATGATAGATCCTATCGCGGATGCATAGGGAATCTTATTCATGCAAATCCTCTCGTCTTCTGTGCGCGGACACATAGACTTTGAAAGGTTGATCCCATGCCTGATGGGAAGGTAACCTTTCTTGGATTCCGACATGCTAAACCTTTTTAGCACTCGGTCTATATATGTAGACTGCGAAAGACCAAGCAACCGTTTTGATCTATCTCTATAGATTCTAATCCCAAGGATATAGGTTGCTTCTCCCAGGTCTTTCATGGAGAAAGTTTTGGACAACCAAATTTTAACTGTCTGTAAGACTGATATATCGTTTCCTATAAGTAAGATGTCATCGACATATAATACTAGGAATACGACTGCA
This sequence comes from Boesenbergia rotunda, assembly GCA_024364735.1. Lineage (NCBI taxonomy): Eukaryota > Viridiplantae > Streptophyta > Magnoliopsida > Zingiberales > Zingiberaceae > Boesenbergia > Boesenbergia rotunda. The sequence goes on along the minus strand of JAGFNQ010001798.1, from coordinate 46,179 downwards.
CTCCCACTAACCTTCTTGTACACACAAGGTTCGTCAGGATTTTGTGAGAAATCAAACTCTTTGATTGTCTCATCAAAACGGATGTTCCAGCTCCTAGATGCTTGCTTCAGTCCATATATGGATCGTCGAAGCTTGCATACTTTGGTTTTATCAACCGATGTGAAACCTTCAGGTTGTATCATGTATACATCCTCAAGCAGGTTTCCGTTAAGGAAAGCTGTTTTCACATCCATTTGCCATATCTCATAATCATAATGAGCTGCTATGGCTAGGAGCATCCGAATGGATTTAAGCATAGCTACTGGCGAATAGGTTTCGTCATAATCAATTCCTTGTTCTGACGATATCCTTTTGCCACTAATCTAGCCTTAAAGGTAACAACATTACCTTCCATGTCGGTTTTCTTCTTGAAAACCCACTTGCACCCTATGGGCTTAATCCCTTCAGGTGGGTTAACCAAGTCCCATACTTGGTTTTCGTACATGGAATCCATTTCCGACTTCATGGCCTCAAGCCATTTGTCCCTTTCTGAACTTTTCAGAACATCTTCATAACTGATAGGTTCGTCATCGCTTATGAGTAACACGTCGTTCGATTCACTTACGAGAAATCCGTATCTCTCTGGAATATTGCGTGTCCTATCAGATCTACGAAGAGGTGGTGTAGTTTTAGGTTCAACTGATAGCTCATCATTATGAGTTATTGGTTGTGGGTCTAGACTAGGTGTCTCTGTAATGTCTATTGGAGTTTCTTGAACTTCATCAAGTTCAATGCCACTCCCACTGTTTTCTTGTAAAAGAAATTCTTTTTCTAGAAATACAGCATGCCTTGAAACAAACACCTTTTGTTCCAAGGGATGATAGAATTGGTAACCCTTCGTTTCCTTAGGGTATCCAATAAATAGACATTTATCAGACTTAGCATCCAATTTGTCTGATACAATCCGCTTCACATAAGCAGGACAACCCCATATCTTAAGGTGAGTTAAGTGGGGTTTCTTACTATTCCATGTCTCATATGGAGTAGTTGAGACTACCTTGGTCGGGACTCTGTTTAGCAAGTAAACAGCTGTCTTAAGTGCATAGCCCCAAAAGGATTTTGGAAGAGTTGCATGATTCATCATCGACCTAACCATGTCCATCAAGGTTCGGTTGCGCCTCTCAGATACACCATTATGCTGTGGTGTATACGGCGGAGTCCATTGGGACAATATCCCATTGTCCCTAAGATAATCTTGAAACTCTTGACTTAAGTATTCACCACCCCGATCGGATCGAAGTATCTTAATACTTTTGCCAAGCTGTTTCTCTACTTCATTTCTGAACTCTTTGAATTTCTCAAAGGCTTCAGATTTGTGTTTCATCAAGAACACATACCCGAATCGTGAGTGATCATCGATAAAGGTGATGAAGTAGCTATAGCCTCCTTGTGCAAGAGTTGACATTGGTCCACATACATCAGTATGTATTAGACCAAGCAATTCTCCCACTGGATTACCTTTTCCGGAAAAGGGTAATTTGGTCATCTTGCCTTTTAAGCATGATTCGCATGTATCAAATGAACCGGGTTCAAATGATTCCAAAATTCCACATCGGTGTAATTCGGTCATGCGTTTCTTACTTACATGGCCAAGACGACAATGCCAAGTGTAGGAGTCTATTCGATTATCTATTCGAGCACGTTTGTTGCTAACTTCGATATTGAAAACGTCACTGGATAAATCTAACGTGTAGATGCCATTGCACAAAGTTCCATTCCCATAAAGAACGCCATTTAAAGTTATGTAACAACAATTGTTACTGAAAGTTAAATAATAACCCTTTTCATTTAAACATGAAATAGATACAATGTTCTTTATTAACGAAGGAACGAAATAACAATTATCCAATTCTATGACACGTCCAGTCGGGAGCTTTAGCAAATATGTTCCGATGGCAACAACAGCAATCTTTGCTCCATTTCCAACTCGCAAATCCGCTTCTCCCTTAACGAGTCTTCTTCTATTCCTTAGCCCCTGTATGTCATTACATATATGTGAGCTACACCCAGTATCAAGTACCCAGGTATTAGAGGAAATAGAGTGACATTCAATAACGAAGATACCTGAAGAGGATGGAGCATCGGATGCCTTCTTCTTCAAGGACTCATGATAAACCTTGCAATTTCTTCGCCAGTGACCCTCCTTGCCACAATGATGGCAAGTCCTTTTGGTTTTTTTTCAGTCTTTTTGGCCTTTTTCTTCTTTCCTTTATTCTGTTCTTTGGCCTTCCTCTTAGAACCTTTCTTCGAGGAACCAACTAACAGAACCGCCTTTTGATCCTGCTTTACAGAAGGCTCTACAGACTTCAGCAGGTTGACTAACTCAGGAATGGTAGTTTCCAGCTTGTTCATCCGATAGTTCATCACAAATTGTGAATAACTTTTGGGCAAACAATGCAGAATTAAGTCAATACTTAGTTCATGATCCATTGCAAAACCGAGTGTGTTCAGTCGCTCAATATACCCCAACATCTTTAACACAAACTGCGAGGCAGAAGTGCCTTCCTGCATCTTAGATGTGAAGAGGAGTCTGGAGACTTCGAACCTTTCGGATCTCGCCTGCTCTTCAAACAACTCATTAAGATGGAAGATGATGGTATAAGCATCCATATGCTCATGCTGCTTTTGCAGCTCAGGTACCATAGAGGCTAGCATGATGCAACTTGCAAGTTCAGAATCGGTCACATGTTTCTGATAGGCCACTAACTGGTCTGGAGTTGCATCTGCTGGAGGATGTGTGGGAAGTAGATCTTCAATGACATAAGCAATCTTCTCTGCCTTGAGGACTATCCTCAGGTTTCGAAGCCAGTCCATGAAGTTAGGCCCAGTCAGTTTATTGGTGTCCAAGATGGAACGCAAATTCAGAGAAGACATGATCGAGTGATTAACCTAGAAATACAAATTGAGCTTATGTGAGAAGAATGATTAAAGAATGTATCAATATACATAAATTAAATCCTATTTATTTTTCAAATTGAATAACCCTTTTTATCAATTCGGGAGATCGTAGGAACATCTCCAAATAGGTTGATATCCAACCATAGGTAAGAACAACCATGGCTGTGGCCATCAAGTTATTCTTAGCTATGAAGGTAGGTAATTATACCGATTACACATCACATATATGTAACTATCACTTTATGCTATCAACTAATTGAATGTTTGCATAAATCATTGGGTTGTTAACTCATTAACAAGTATGCAACATTATACATAGCACCCAACTGCACCTCTCTTTACATCGACCTTGGCTGTGGCACAACAAATCGATGCTCCAAGCTTAAGGCTGACCCATTAATCAAGAAATAGTTTTAATATGGTTGGAGCTCATTCAACCGCTTAGTCAGGCTTGGATGTGTCCAACAACCAAAACTAATGATTGACCTCTGACTCCAACTATATTATTCATAAACTAATTCCATGGTTTGAACATGTTGAGGTTCAAGTCGGGCATGGATGTGTCCATCAACCCAAACGAGAAACAAAACTCCGATTCTAACCATATTAATGGAAGGTGTTGGCCTTAATATTTTGTAAGGGGTTTTGGGTCTCATCCTTTCTTTTCTAAGCACATTCATGACATAGAATTATGTCATGACTAACGATTTCCTTAATTAAGTATGTATGTGACTTAAGTTATCAAGTCTCATTAATTGAATTAGGAACCGGATTTCCTAATTCCAATTTCATACTTAATTAAAGGAATTGTTTTGGGAAACAATTTCCTAAATTGTCATAATTAATTTCGGAAATAATATGTTCAAGACTTTGATTTCTCTAAATCAAATCTTATTAAATTAAGAGACAAATCCCTTAATTCAACTACATATTATTTTCATGAAAATCTCATTTAAGAAAACTCTATAGGAAACCATTTTCCTAATTAATTTTGGAGACAACAATATGTAAGAGCATCACCTCTTCAAACATATTTTATTCATGGATTTAATTAATTACAACAAATTGTTTTCTAAGGGTGGCTCCCCGAGGCTCAGATACCCAAAGAAAAGTAATGTGTTGTAAATCCAATTGGACGGCTCCCCGAGGCTCAATCCAAATCAAACATGACAATTTCAATTAAAAATTGGGAAATTAAATTACAACAACTAACTTTAAATTGGACGGCTCCCCGAGGCTCAATCCAAAATAAAGAATTTTGTTGTCAATTTAAAAACCAATTCAAATTTAATTGTCAATTAACTGTCCATGAATTTGTCTAGACTTTCTTAAAAGAAAGTGCCCAAAATTGCGAGATTTCAAAATAGGTTTTCAGAATAATTGTAAGTTTCTGGTACAAAGAAACTTACATATTTCCAAAATTGGAAAATTTCTAAAATAGAAAAATTTCCAAAATTGGAAAGTTTCCAAAGATGGGAAGTTTTCACAATTATTATAAAATTTCAGAAATAGAAAATTTCAAACGTTTGCGAAATTTCATGAGGATTTCCAAACTTTGAAATTCCTAAATCTAAAATTTATTATAATTTGAAAGTTTCCATAATTGAAAATTTTTCCGAAATTGAGATCATGACAAAGTTTTCCACAAAACAATTATATGATTAAGTCGAACACTAACCGGCTCTGATACCACTGTTGGGACCGGGTGCATGTCGACAAGGATACGAGTTCGTAAAATTTTAAATTTTTACGTGCAGCGGAAGAATTGCATAAAATAATTTCCTAAATTATTTTAACTCGTATCTAGCATGCAACCTTATGGTGTGTTGACATAATCATAAATAAAACTTTGCGGAAAAGTAAACTAATTTACTAATACCTCTCGTAACTCGAAGTAAGGGACGAGATCCAACCGTAGCGTCCCTTGGAAGCTTCGCCTCTATTCGCGTCCACGCCGAGTTCTCTTCGGGATGACTTCGCAAAGTCACGAGTTTTGTGCCGACGAGAACTACTAGATTCTCGAAGGCACAACTAGAAGAACAAGAGAAAAGATAGGAAACTAACCACCAAGTAACGGAATCAAATTCCGGAAGGAGGAGTGTGATCCGCTTCTTCTTCTTCTTGTTGGCTTCTCCTTTGATCTTGCTCACGCAACCACTTGGAGGGATGAGGGTGCGCCGGCCCTACTTGGACAAGGGGAGCCGGCCCTAATCTTCAAGGAGGGCGCCGGCCCTAAGGGGAAGAGAGGGAGAAGAGAATAAGAGAGAGAGAGGAGAGAGTTAATCTCTTGATCGCTATTCGATTAGAACTAAGGGCTTGCCTTTGGTTCCTTTATATAGTAGCATCTCCCTTGCCAAGTCTCCCTCTTAACGGAATTAACGGAATTAGTTATCATAAGAAATTTATCCTATAAATTCTCTTATGAATTATTCCGTTTAAACCAAGTTTTATTATAACTAACTTTATAATAAAACTAATTAGTTATCATAAGAAATTTATCCTATAAATTCACTTATGAATTATTCCGTTTAAACCAAGTTTTATTATAACTAACTTTATAATAAAACTAATTAGTTATCATAAGAAATTTATCCTATAAATTCTCCCCTTTTATTATGGAATAAATTTTATAAGAAATTTATAAACTTTCTTATTATGGAAAAATCAATTCATAATTGATTTTATAAAATTAAAATAAACCATTTCATGGATCATTTTAATTTCCATAAAAAGAATAAATTTCTATAAATTTATTTATATAAATTTCTTTACACAAATTTATTTATCCATAATTTATAAAACAAATCGCACTAGATTTATTTTATTAATTAAACCAATTAAATTGGTTTCTTCCCTTTAATGTGGCCGGCCAACCCAAGGGGTTTGGCACCCTCTTTGGCCGGCCAAACCAAGCCGAACCGATCGCGAATTAAACTCATTTAATTCGCCCAATAAGCCTTCAAAAGACTTAGCCATTTTTAGCTTCCATTGCGCCTCTGATAAATTCAGATTCGACTTATTTCTCTTGATCGGAAAATCCAATTTTCAACTCGTTTTAAATCCCTCGGATTACTCGTAGTGCGTGTGACTAAATAGGCTTTCGATTTATGTTGGCCGTCTATAATCAACTAATTATAGAACGATCATGAGTGGCACCTAGTAGTACATCATGACCCCCAATTAATCGAAAGATCAACGGTTGACCTCAGAAGTAATTCTGAAACCCTTCAGCAGCTCTAATGAATCGTGCCCCATTCCCTTCACCATCTTATACCCACTTGGTTCAGGACACGGTCTATTTGTGTCAGTCCCCACTAGGCTGACTACGTCACACCTAGCCCAAGTAATGTCTTTCTCGTCCTTTGGATTTCTAATTACTCTCATGTATTTAGAGACTCGCACTCTAAACATGATATACTCTGGCCAGAGGTTTTGAGTAACAATCCGACGATAGGCCTGGGTATACATCTCCTCGCAAGGAGTGGTGAATCCTTTGTAGGCTGTTCAAACATCTTCGGGCACTTCGGCTTATACCCAATCATCCTGGGTCCACACCTCCTTGGAGATGCTTGCTTAAGATGTTAAAGTATAAGTCTCCATGACCAAGATGACTTGAACACCGCAAGTCAAAGGAACATCGCACTTAAGCCGCAGTAAGAACTTCATTGACATTTCTATATAGATTCCATATGAAGTCTTACAGCTAGTCACTCCAATGAACTAGTTCCCTTAACTAGCATCCATGTTTAACTCCGGGCATCCCAATGTCACCAGCCAGTGAGAATCAGCTGATTAGAGAATAACCCATGCTAGTCTCAACAGAATTGATAGTGTTCGTATTTATCAATTCATCGACTAGGGATATTTTCAATACTTCACATTTGCACATTTAGAGATAATCACTAGTTGTTTTCCCATCACAAATTCTCTTATGGTGTGAGTTGTATTGCGGATATTCAGTAGATGAGTTTAAGATCCCAATCAAATACACAAGCATGTATACTCAAATAGTGAATTATCATTTATTAAAAATAAATATTTTATAATCATAAGGCGATTGCCTTAGGAGACTTCTCTCATATCACTAACACTCGGATGTTTGCGTATAGGCAGAAGATGAAACAGAAGTACGACCGGAGGGTGCTGCCCAGAGCATTTCAATTGGGCGATCTTGTCTGGAAAAGAATCAAACCCGTAGGAGATGTAAGCAAATTGGAGCCGCAATGGGGAGGACCCTTCAAGTTTGTTTAAAAGCTCACCTCGGGAGCATATTACTTAGAGAATGAGAAGGAAAAAAGGTTGGATCGATCCTGGAGTGCGATCCACCTTCAACCCTATCGGGTTGCCGAGTGAAAAGTGATGATGTAAATGTAAAACACACCCGGCATTGGAAGAATGTGGTCCTTTCCCCGCTCGCAGATGTACTGGAGCGTCCCACGCTCCCTGAGTCCTGCCCGATTGTGTGTTCCAATTTCCCACAGCTCGGCTGCTCAGTAAGACGTGTGGCGTCCCACGCTCCCTGAGTCATGCCCGACTGTGTGCGCTATATTTCCCGCAGCTCAGCTGCTCAGTAAGACGCGGAGCATCCCACGCTCCCTGAGTCCTGCCCGACTGTGTGTGCCAATTTCCCGCAGCTCGGCTGCTCAGTAAGACGCGTGGCGTCCCACGCTCCCTGAATCCTTCCTGACTGTGTGCGCTATATTTCCCACAGCTCGGCTACTCAGTAAGAGGCGTGGCATCCCACGCTCCCTGAGTCTTGCCCGACTGTGTGTGCCAATTTCCCGCAGCTCGGCTGCTCAGTAAGACATGTGGCATCCCACGCTCCCTGAGTCCTACCCGACTGTGTGCGCCAATTTCCCGCAGCTCGGTTGCTCAGTAAGACGTGTGGCATCCTACGCTCTCTGAGTCCTGCCCGACTGTGTGCGCCAATTTCCCGTAGCTCGGCTGCTCAGTATGACCCGTGGCGTCCCACGCTCCCTGAGTCCTGCCTGACTGTGTGCACCAATTTTCCGCAACTCGGCTACTCAGTAAGACGCGTGGCATCTCACGCTCCTTGAGTCCTGCTCGACTGTGTGTGTTATATTTCCCGCAGCTCGGCTGCTCACTAAGATGCGTGGCGTCCCACGCTCCCTGAGCCCTGCCCGACTGTGTGCGCAAACTCTTGCCTCGCCAGCAAATTATAAGTGGACCGGCTTCCACGCCCCACTCGATTCAGTGTCTCCAATCGGACGCGTGGCAGCCCACACTCCTGAGAATCGGCTTGAGTCAATGGTCAGATGCCCATCTTCTAACATGGCACATTCATCCCTCGGCACGGCACCTAGCCCGGCGCGTGGCTGCCCGCGCCCCCTACTCATTATTCTGCCGAGCATGCGAAGTTCTCGAAGTTCTAAGATAAGAACATTCCTCCAACGGCTAGCCCACCTGGTTGCCCCATAAGTAGGGTCCAGGCGGAGGCCAGGCGACATGACAAAACCACAAGGGTGGTGACTCGGCCATGACGCTACGAATGGTCTAGCTCGACAACTTCATTCAATCAATATTTAGATGCTCTCCCAGTCGCAAATCACTCACTCATACCCCAGTTGGCGGTATGCTTAAGAGTATCCTATCCTGACATGGGTAACGTATGAAGTATTTGTTAGTGATATGAAAGAAGTGTCCTAAGGCAATCGCCTTATGATTGTAAACATTTATTTTAATAAATGATAATTCACTATTTGAGTGTACATGTTTTTGTATTTGATAGGATCTTAAACTCATCTACTGAATGTCCGCCATACAATTCACAGCATAAGAGAATTTGTGATGGGATCACAACTAGTGATTATCTCTAAATGCGCAAATGTGAAGTGTTGGAAATATCCCTAGTCGATGAATTGATAAATACGGACATTATCAATTCTGTTTAGACTAGCATGAGTTATTCTCTATTCAGCTGATTCTCACTGGCTGGTGACATTGGGATGTCCGGAGATAAACATGGATGCTAGTTAAGGGAACTAGTTCATTGGAGTGACTAGCTGTAAGACTTCATATGGGAATCTACATGTAGATATGTCAATGAAGATCTTACTGCGGCTTAAGTGCGATGTTCCTTTGACTTGCGGTGTTCAAGTCATCTTGGTCATGGAGACTTATACTTTGACATCTTAAGCAAGCATCTCCAAGGAGGTGTGGACCCAGGATGATCGGGTATAAGCCAAAGTGCCCGAAGATGTTTGAACAGCCTACAAAGGATTCACCACTCCTTGCGAGGAGATGTATACCCAGGCCTATCATCGGATTGTTACTCAAAGCCTCTGGCCAGAGCATATCATGTTTAGAGTGAGAGTCTCTAAAATACATGAGAGTAATTAGAAATCCAAAGGACGAGTAAGACATTACTTGGGCTAGGTGTGACGTAGTCAGCCTAGTGGGGACTGACACCATTGACCGTGTCCTGAACCAAGTGGGTATAAGGTGGTGAAGGGAATGGGGCACGATTCATTAGAGCTGCTGAAGGGTTTCAGAATAATTTCTTCTGAGGTCAAACCGTTGATCTTTCGATTAATTGGGGATCATGATGTACTACTAGGTGCCACTCATGATCGTTCTATAATTAGTTAATTATAGACGGCCAACATAAATCGAAAGCCTATTTAGTCACACGCACTACGAGTAATCCAAGGGATTTAAAACGAGTTGAAAATTGAATTTTCCGATCAAGAGAAATAAGTCGAATCTGAGTTAGTCAGAGGCGCAATGGAAGCTAAAAATGGCTAAGTCTTTTGAAGGCTTTTTGGGCGAATTAAATGAGTTTAATTCGCGGCGGTTCGGGTTGGTTTGGCTGGCCAAAGAGGGTGCCAAAACCCCCTTTGGTGGCCGGCCACAATAAGAGGAGAAAACCAATTAATTTTGGTTTAATTAATAAGATAAATCCAGCGCGATTTATTTTATAAATTATGGATAAATAAATTTGTATAAGGAAATTTATATAAATAAATTTATAGAAATTTATTCTTTTATGGAAGATTAAAATAATCCATGAATTGGGTTTATTTTAATTTTATAAAATCAATTATGAATTGATTTTTTCATAATAAGAAAGTTTATAAATTTCTTATAAAATTTATTCTATAATTTAAAGAGAAGAAGAGTTTGTTTTATTATAAATTAGTTATAATAAAACTTGGTTTAAACGGAATAATTCATAAGAATTTATAGGATAAATTTCTTATGATAATTAATTAGTTTTATTATAAAGTTAGTTATAATAAAATTCATAAGAGAATTTATAGGATAAATTTCTTATGATAACTAATTTGTTTTATTATAAATTAGTTATAATAAAACTAGGCTTATACGGAATAAGCAATAAGAAAATTTATAAGATAAATTTCTTATAACTAATTCCGTTAATTCCGTTAATTCGGTTTAGAGGGAGACTTAGCAAAGCAGTTGCTACTATATAAAGGAACCAAAGGCTAGCCCTTATTCCTAACTCAATTTATCATAGAGCTCTCCCTCTCTCTCTTAATCTCTTCTCCTCTCTCTCTCCCTCTCTTGCCTAGGGCCGGCGCCCACCCTAGTGGTTTAGGGCCGGTGCACCAAACAACTTCCCCCTTTGAAGTTGGCGTGAGCAATCAAGAAGAAGGAGAACCCGAACAAGAAGAAGAAGAAGCGGATAGCGACTCCTCTCTTCTCGGAATTCGATTCCGTTACTTCATTGGTTAGTTTCCTAATTTTTCTCTTGTTCTTCTAGTTGTGCCTTCCGAGAATCTAGTAGTTCTCGTCGGCACAAAACTCGTGACTTTGCGAAGTCATCCCGAAGAGAACTCGGCGTGGACGCGAATAGAGGCGAAGCTTCCAAGGGACGCTACGGTTGGATCTCGTCCCTTACTTCGAGTTACGCGAGGCACAAAGTAAATTAGTTTACTTTTTCCACAATGTTTTATTTTATGATTATGTCAACACACCATAGGATTGCATGCTAGATACGAAGTTAAAATAATTTGAGAAATTATTTTATGCAAATTCTTCCGCTGCACGTAAAAATTTAAAATTTTACGAACTCGTATCCTTGTCGACATGCACCCGGTCCCAACAGTATTTTGGTCCGAGTGGCCCGCAGGGACAAAAGACCTGATACCCTCGGTACCCATAGGGACACACAGTAACTGGAAACTAAGTAGGGAACTTCTCACTCAGGTTAATAACGCCGCTCGGATTCTTGACGCACAAACATTGCAAGAAAAAGTAAAGGAAAAGGGTCGCATGTTATTATCATAGGCGATTACAAAGTAGGAGGTTTAGTTCCTCTCTAGCCAAGAAAGATAAAGAAAGCATGTCTCGGTAGTAACTGCCTGCTCCCAGTTCATGAAGTTCGGCTGTGTTGAGGCAATCGACCCTTAAATGATTGGAAGACCATGGTTTTGATGTGTGTGGTTGAATATGTTTAAGGTTAGAGTGTTATGTTGTATTTTATGTGTGTGATTGAGTTTGCAGGACTTGGAGAATCACGCATGGTGGATATATCTGAGGGACGAGAACCGAGGGAGGAGAGCTCCAAGGGCAAGCCGGGAAGTGGACTTCAAGAGCACACGTGAAGGGTGGCATGGAGGTAAGCCAAGGGAAGGCTTGCGTGTGCATCCGAGGGACGATAGCCAGAGGAAGAGGACTTCAAGGGGCGAGCCAAGGGAGCAGACCTGAAGGCACACGCGAAGGAGAAGGTCCGGTGTGGCTGGAGCTGAGCTGTGAGGAAGGGCAGTCGACTGGCCTTGGGGCAGTCGACTGCCAAAATCCACAGAAAGTTTGCGGCCTCGGACCAGTCGACTGGCATTTGGGCAGTCGACTGGTATACCCCAAAAACTAGCCGTTGGCTAGCAATTAATGCTAGGCCAGTCGACTGCCCCTGGGGCAGTTGACTGGTATGGGGTTGGACAGACTGCGAGTTTGTCCTTTTCACCTATAAAAGGAGCACCTTTTTGCACGTGCACGGTACAGTTCCGTACAGTGTCGAAGTTCTCCTCGTCTGAAGAGCATTTTTCATTTCCTCTCTTGTATTCCACTGTATTCTGAAAAGAGAAAGATCGACTGTAAAGGTTTCTCCACCTCAAGGAGAGTTTTCGATAGTGAAAAGTGGTGCTCGCGGCGTGGATCCTTGGACTAGTCACCCATCTGGGTGGATACCAAGTAAACGATAAGTGTTAGCATTGTAATTGTTTTTCATTTGCATATTATTTCCGCTGCGCTAACAAATTTGCAGAGATCCAATCCGAAAAAGTGCATTCACCCCCCATCTGCACGCCTTATATGATCCTTCAGTTGGTATCAGAGCAAGTGCGTTTCGGAAGAACTAACCGTCAACCGGAACAAATTTCATGGCGTTTCAAGAGGGATACTCCACCGCACGACCACCTTTCTTCGACAGGAATGACTTCGCTTACTGGAAAGGTAGGATGCAATACTATCTCATGAATGATATTGAAAACTGGATCAGTGTTGTAGATGGCTTTGAGGCACCCGTCGATGAAAGAGGAGAACCGACACCGATGAGATCTTGGTCAAAGGAGGTGATGAAAGGGTGCAATCCAATGCCAAGGCCACCACCACACTGCAATGCGGGCTCTCGAAGGAGCAACTGAACAAGGTGGGGCCGTTCAAGAGCGCCAAGGAACTGTGGGACAAATTGGTGGAATTGAACGAGGGGTCAAATGAGTCTAGAAGAGCCAAGAAGGACTTGCTAGTGGCCCAACTACAATACCTATCCATGAAGAGCAACAAGACCGTCAGCCAGCTACATGGAAGAGTAAAGGAAGTGATAAATGAGCTCTATGTGATTGGAGAGAAGATCGAGAACTGAGACATCGTCAAGTATGTTCTACAAGCCTTCCCGAGAACCACCTTGTGGACATCCATGGTTGATGCATACAAGGTATTGAGGGATTTGTCAATTGTTAAATTAGACAATCTTTTCTGTGAATTTGAGCTACACGAGCAAACTAATGTCTCGGCCAAAGAGAAGGGTATTGCCTTTGTTGCAGAAAAGGAGAAGAAGAGAAGGAAGGAGAAGAAGAAAGTGATCTACTCCTCATCATCAGACTCAGAAGAATCCAATGCCTCCTTGGATAGAGATCAAGAGGCGTTCATGGTAAGAAAATTTCGTAGAGCTTTTAAAAGTTTGTCTAACAAGTCCTATGCTAGGAAAGGGTCCAAAGGTAAGGATAAGATCAAGGACATCATATGCTACAACTGCCACCAAGAGGGACACATGAAGAACGAGTGCCCCCAATTGAAGAAAAGAGATGACAAGAAGGAGGAGAAGAAGAAGAGTGAAAAGAAGAAATCAAAGGGGAAGGAGAAGGGTCCCACCAACCTAAAAGCGACATGGGATGATCCATCATCCTCAGAGGAAGAAGAAGAGCAAGTCTCCCACTTTGCTCTTATGGCACAAGACCACTCAAATTCATCAGATGATGAACGAAGATCAAGTAGTGAAGATGAGAGCTCCTCCACTTCATCATCAGAGTCAGAAGCTTCGGTAAGTGAGGTATACCACTTACCCTCGTCTACTTTAGTGAAAATTATTTCTAGCACTAACATGGACTTAGCTAAGGCTAGAAGTAAAATTAAAGATCTAAAAGAAGAAATTGTCATGCTTAGAGTAGAATCCACTCAGCTTAAAGAATTGCATACTAGTTCTACTTCTTCACATGCTTTACATCTTGAAACTGAAAATAGGGAACTAAGGAAACAAAAAGATACTCTCACAAAGGCCCTTAGGAAATTCCAAGTAGGATCTAGTAACCTGGACATGATCATCAACAGTCAAAGGGCTATGTATAACAAGGTCGGGTTGGGTTATAGGCCTAAGACAAAGGAAGTAGCCTTTGTCTTACTTACCGGTAGGATTGGTGCATCTAGGAGACTAGGGGCTAGGGGAACCACAAAGAAGGCATGGGTACCTAAGAGATTTGTAAATGATGCTTATGGATCAAAGATATGGATACCAAAAGAGTATATTTTCCATGTTGTTTAGGTAATGGTGAAGGAGACCTCAACTATGTGGATAGTAGATAGTGGATGCTCAAGACACATGACCGGGGATGTGAGCAAATTCACCACTATTAGCTACTTAAGAGAAGGGACGGTCTCCTTTGGGAATAGTGGAAAGTTGAAAATCATTGGTAGGGGCACAATTGAGGTATCTTCCACCATTTCTATACATAAGGTACTCCTAATCAAAGATATGAAGTTTAATTTATTAAGTGTGAGTCAATTATGTGATGCCGGTTTTAGAGTTGAATTTCATGTTAGGAAATGTATAATAAAGCATAATGAGTCAAATACTATTATATTAGAAGGGTTTAGAGAGGCAAATTTATATTATCTTGATCTTTACTTATGCTACTAACAATGTTGCTAAGTGTTTCATGTCCAAAGGAGAAGAAGGATGGTTGTGGCACCGGAGACTTGGACATGTCAACATGAGGAGCATTGCAAGAGTGGCCAAGGAAGAGTTGGTGAAGGGGCTACCAATGATCAGGTACGAGAAGACCAAGTTGTGTGATGCATGCCAAGAGGGTAAGCAATCAAAAGCATCACACAAAGGTAAAACCCTAACCACTACTTCTTTACCTTTAGAACTCTTGCATATAGATTTATTTGATTGCCATAGCACTCTCTCACTTGTAGGGAGCAAATATTGTCTAGTCATAGTAGATGATTTTTCTATGTTTACATGGGTTTATTTCTTGAAACATAAGGATGATATCCTAGAGATTTTTATAGGATTTAGTAAAAGGGTAGAAAATGAAAAAACAAATCAAAATAAACCGAATTAGGAGTGACCACGGTGGGGAGTTCTAAAATGCTAGTTTCACACAATGTTGTGTTGAAAATGGGTACAAGCATGAATTTTCATGCCCAAGGACTCCTCAACAAAATAGGATAGTTGAGAGGAGAAACCGAGCCCTACAAGAAGCTGCTAGGACTATGCTTAATGCATACTCCCTTTCTAGCTATTTTTGGGCCGAAGCGGTTAATACCGCTTGTTATATCCAAAATCGGGTGTTGGTATATAGGTTTCTAGGGAAAACACCCTTTGAGTTGTGGAATGGAAGGGTACCTCAAATTCACTATTTTAGGGTCTTTGGATGTAAAGTCTACATCATAAATACTAAAGACGACCTAAGGAAGTTTGAGTCAAAAGCCGATGAAGGAATTCTAGTAGGGTACTCCTTGACTAGTAGAGGTTATAGAGTTTACAATAAGAGGACAAAAGTGATTGAGGAGTCCTCCAATGTTAAATTTGATGAAACAACTAGTACCTACCCTAGAAAAGCCTCAATTGACAAGGATATAGAAGAGGTCCAACCCCTTGCCCAAAGAATCCAAGACCTACATTTGGAGGGCAATGATCAAGAGGGAGTAAGAAGTATCCTAGAGGATGAGGAAGAAGGAGTAATTGAGCCCACAACCTCTAGGCCCTTGAGACATCACCATGATCACCCTATTGACCAAATAGTTGGTGATGTAACTCAAGGAGTAAGGACTAGGTCCTATTTTAGGGATCATGTTGGGACCGGGTGCATGTTGACAAGGATACGGGTTCGTAAATTTTAAAATATTTACGTGCAGCGGAAGAATTAGCATAAATAATTTCTCAAATTATTTTAACCACGTATCTAGCATGCGACCTTATGATGTGTGGACATGATCATAAATTAAAATTTTGTGAAAAAGTAAACTAATTTACTTAGTACCTCGCATAACTAGAAGTAAGGGACGAGATCCAACCATAGCGTCCCTTGGAAGCTCCGCCACTATTCGCGTCCACGCCGAGTTCTCTTCGGGATGACTTCGCAAAGCCACGAGTTTTGTGCCGACGAGAACTACTAGATTCTCCAAAGACACAATTAGAATATCAAGAGAGAGATATGGAAACTAACCACCAAGTAACGAAATCAAGATTCCGTGGAAGGAAGGAGTTGCGTCCCGCTTCTTCTTCTTCTTTGGCACCTTCTTGGTGGAGGAGGCTCACGGCTAAGGGAGGTGACGCCAGCCCTAGGGGAGGAAGTGGGCGCCGGCCCTAGAGGGAGAGGGTGAGCGCCGGCCCTAGAGAGAGAGAGGGAGAGAATAAGAGAGAGAGAGAGCTTCTTAATCTCATGATTAATTGGAATTCAAGGCTTGCCTTTGGTTCCTTTATATAGTAGCCTCTCCATTGCCAAGTCTCCCTTTTTATTATGGAATAAATTACACAAGAAATTTATCTTATTAATTTTTCTTATCATGGAAAAAATCAATTCATAATTGATTTTATAAAATAAAATAAACCAATCCATGGTTCATTTTAATTTCCATAAAAAAGAATAAATTTCTATAAATTTCTTTATCATGGTAAATCAATCCATTATTGATTTTATAAAATAAAATAAACCAATCCAAGGTTTATTTTAATTTCCATGAAAATAAATCTCTTTATATAAATTTCTTTATATAAACTTCTTTATATAAATTTCTTTATATAAATTTATTTATCCATAATTTTATAAAACAAATCGCGCTTGATTTATTTTATAATTTAAACCAAATAAATTGGTTTCTCCCCTTTGTTGTGGCCGGCCAAACCAAAGAGGGTGGGGACCCTCTTTGGCCGGCCAAACCAAGCCGTATCCCTCGCGAATTAAACTCATTTAATTAGCCCAATAAGCCTTCAAAAGACTTAGCCATTTTAAGCTTCCGTTGCGCCTCTGATTAATTCAGATTCGACTTATTTCTCTTGATTGGAAAATCCAATTTTCAACTCGTTTTAAATCCCTCGGATTACTCGTAGTGCGTGTGACTAAATAGGCTTTCGATTTATGTTGGCCGTCTATAATTAACCAATTATAGAACGATCATGAGTGGCACCTAGTAGTACATCATGACCCCCAATTAATCGAAAGATCAACGGTTACCTCAGAAGTAATTCTGAAACCCTTCAGCAGTTCTAATGAATCGTGTCCCATTCCCTTCACCATCTTATACCCACTTGGTTCAGGACATGGTCTGTGTGTGTCAGTCCCCACTAGGCTGACTACGTCACACCTAGCCCAAGTAGTGTCTTTCTCGTCCTTTGGATTTCTAATTACTCTCATGTATTTAAGAGGCTCATACTCTAAACATGACATGCTCTGGCCAGAGGCTTTGAGTAACAATCCGACGATAGGCCTGGGTATACATCTCCTCGCAAGGAGTGGTGAATCCTTTGTAGGCTGTTCAAACATCTTCGGGCACTTCGGCTTATACTCAACCATCCTGGGTCCACACCTCCTTGGAGATGCTTGCTTAAGATGTTAAAGTATAAGTCTCCATGACCAAGATGACTTGAACACCGCAAGAGGAACATCGCACTTAAGCTGCAGTAATAACTTTCATTGACATATCTATATGTAGATTACCATATGAAGTTTTAAACTCAGTCACTCCAATGAACTAGTTCGCTTAACTAGCATCCATGTTTATCTCCAGACATCCCAATGTCACCAGCCAGTGAGAATCAGCTGATTAGAGAATAACCCATGCTAGTCTCGACAGAATTGATTGTGTTCGTATTTATCAATTCATCGACTATGGATATTTTCAATACTTCACAATTGCACATGTAGAGATAATCACTAGTTGTGATTCCATCACAAATTCTCTCATGCTGTGAATTGTATTGTGGGCATTCAGTAAATGAGTTTAAGATCCCAATCAAATACACAAACATGTATACTCAAATAGTGAATTTTCATTTATTGAAATAAATGTTTACAATTATAAGGCGATTGTCTTAGGACACTTCTCTCATATTACTAACAGATCAAACTAGTCAAATAGCTCTCATCTCCCAATTAGAACCCAAGACCATTGATGAAGCATTGGGAGATGCTGATTGGGTTTTAGCCATGCAAGAAGCGCTAAATCAATTTGAGAGAAGTGAAGTTTGGGAGTTAGTTCCTAGGCCCAATGATTGCACCATTGTAACCACAAGATGGGTCTTTAGGAACAAACTAGATGACCAAGGTAAAATCACTAGGAACAAGGCTAGATTGGTAGCTAGGGGGTTCAACTAAGTTGAGGGACTAGATTATGATGAGACTTATGCCCCCGTAGCTAGGTTAGAATCTATTAGAATTCTACTAGCCTATGTCGCTCACATGGGTTTCACATTACACCAAATGGATGTGAAGTCGGTATTCTTTAATGGGATTATTAAGGAAGAGGTCTATGTAGAACAACCCCCCGGGTTTGAGGACCCCAACTATCCAAGACACATCTACAAATTAAGAAAAGTCTTATATGGATTGAAACAAGCTCCCCGAGCTTGGTATGAGAAGCTTTCTTCATTTTTAGTGTCTAAGGGGTTTAGGAGAGGAACAAGTGACCCTATATTGTTCCTAAAATCTAAGGACAAGGACATATTTGTTGCCCAAGTTTATGTAGACGATATCATTTTTGGGTCAACAAACAATGACTTCCTACAAGAATTCATCAAGTGTATGGAAGATGAATTTGAAATGAGTCTTGTAGGAGAGTTAACTTTCTTTTTAGGCCTTCAAGTTAAGCAAACTAATGAAGGTACACATGCCTTTCAAACAAAATATGCTAAGGAAATATTAAGAAATTTGGTTTAGAAAATGCTAAGGTAGCATCTATACCCATAGGAACCAATGTGAAAATGGATAGTGACCTTGAAGGGAAAATGGTAGACTCTAAACAATATAGGAGCATGATTGGTAGCCTCCTATACCTAACCGCTAGTAGACCCTACATACTCTTTGCGGTAGGTATGTGTGCAAGGTATCAGTCGTGTGCCAAAGAGTTCCATTTGGTTGTAGTTAAGAGGATCTTAAGGTATGTATAAGGTACCCTCAATGTCGGACTTTGGTATCCTAGAACCCCTAGTGTTGATCTAATTAGATACACCGACTCTGATTATGCGGGTTGTAAGCTAGACAGGAAGAGCACTAGTGGAGGGTGTCAATTCCTTGGGTCTTCCTTAGTTAGTTGGAGTAGTAGGAAACAACCATGCGTTGCCTTATCAACAACGGAAGCAGAATATGTGGCAATGGGTGGGTGTGTTTCCCAACTCCTTTGGATCATGCACACCTTAGAGGATTATGAGTTACATTACACCAAGGTCAAAGTCTTGTGTGATAATGTAAGTACAATCAACTTAACCAAAAATCCGGTTCACCATTCTAGGACAAAACACATTGAAGTGAAACATCACTTCATTAGAGACCATGTGGCAAGGGGAGACATAGAACTACACTATGTTGAATCAAAGTCAAACCTAGCCGACATCTTTACCTAGCCTCTTCCCGAATCGAAGTTTACATCCTTAAGAAGAGGACTTGGGATGTGTTTTGTGGAAGTTTAGGATGAACTTGGAGATATTAGTTTTGAAAAAGGGTGCTTGATCCATTAGGATCAAACATTTGGCTCACTTGTGCTTGTGGTCATAGTTGGACCATTAAAAGTATCAAATTATGAAAACTAGACCAACTATGGGGAAGGCAAGTATTTAATCAATGGACACTTTGCCCAAAGATCATAGTTGGACATTTTAAACCTTTGAAAATCATTTTATGCTTTATATACTTTTCCATACTTTTGAAAGTTACAAAATTGCAAAATTGGATTGAAAGGGTGATACAAAATGTAGTGGTTTTCAAGGTTTTTGGATTTTTATCAAAAGTCATGCATGTTTGAAATTTTATATGGACTAATATTTTTCCCTGATAGAGTATATCATTTCAAACATATATGTAAAATTTTATAATTTTTGGAATTTTCTGGGAGTTTCTGAAATTCGGCAGAAAAGTTAAAAAATTCAAACTGATGGCGTATCAGTCGACTGCCCCATGGGCAGTCGACTAGCACGTGTGTTTTTCGGCTGCTGTCAGAAATTTCAGAAATTTCAGAAATTCATTATTCTCACTTTTGATGCCCTAGGTTTGGGTTACTTGAGGCAATCATTTTGATGGTGTCAAAGGGGGAGAATGGGTGGTTTAAGTTAGACTTTTAATTTGAAATGGATGGTTTAAGGTTTATCTTCTCATTTAAACCTTGAATGATTAAAAATGGGGAGAAGACATGGATTAAGGGGGAGGTTACCTCTTAGGTACTGATATGTCTTACATTTTTAAGTCTATTGAGTGTTATGTGGAACTTAACCTAGATTATGATTTCAATTGAAAATGGGGAGAAGACATAGATTAAGGGGGAGGGTACTTCTTAGGGTTACTATATCTTATGCCTTTTCAATTGCTATCTGTTGCTATTGTTATTATGGCTGTTATTTATCTCTAACTTAAACATATTGCCACACATCAACAAGGGGGAGATTGTTGAGGCAATCGGCCCTTAAATGATTGGAAGATCATGGTTTTGATGTGTGTGGTTGAATATATTTAAGGTTAGAGTGTTATGTTGTATTTGATGTGTGTGATTGAGTTTGCAGGACTTGGAGAATCACGCATGGTGGACATATTCGAGGGACGAGAGCCGAGGGAGGAGAGCTCCATGGGCAAGCCGGGAAGTGGACTTCAAGGGCACACGTGAAGGGTGGCATGGAGGCAAGCCAAGGGAAGGCTTGCGTGCGCATCCGAGGGACGATAGCCAGAGGAAGAGGACTTCAAGGGACGAGCCAAGGGAGCAGACCTGAAGGCACACGCGAAGGAGAAGGTCCAGAGTGGTTGGAGCTGAGCTGTGAGGCAGGGCAGTCGACTGCCAAAACCCACAGAAAGTTTGCGGCCTCGGACCTGTCGACTGGCATTTGGGCAGTCGACTGGTATACCCCAAAAACTAGCCGTTGGCTAGCAATTAATGTTAGGCCAGTCGACTGGCCCTGGGGCAGTCGACTGGTATGGGGTTGGACAGACTGCGAGTCTGTCCTTTTCACCTATAAAAGGAGCACCTTTTTACACGTGCACGGTACGGTTCCGTAGAGTGTCGAAGTGCTGCTCGTCTGAAGAGCATTTTCCATTTCCTCTCTTGTATTCCATGTTAGTGATATGAGAAAAGTGTCCTAAGGCAATCGCCTTATGATTGTAATCATTTATTTTAATAAATGAATATTCACTATTTGAGTATACATGTTTATGTATTTGATTGAGAACTTAAACTCATTTACTGAATGTCCGTAATACAATTCACAGTATGAGAGAATTTGTGATGAATTCACAACTAGTGATTATCTCTACATGTGCAATTGTGAAGTATTGAAATTGTCCCTAGTCGATGAATTAATAAATACGGACACTATCAATTCTGTTGAGACTAGCATGGGTTATTCTCTAATCAGCTGATTCTCACTGGCTGGTGACATTGGGATGTCCGGAGATAAACATGAATGCTAGTTAAGGGAACTAGTTCATTGGAGTGACTGGCTGTAAAACTTCATATGGTAGTCTACATATAGATATGTCATTGAAGTTCTTACTGCAGCTTAAGTGTGATGTTCCTTTGACTTGCGGTGTTCAAGTCATCTTGGTCATGGAGACTTATACTTTAACATCTTAAGCAAGCATCTCCAAGGAGGTGTGGACCCAGGATGATTGGGTATAAGCCGAAGTGCCCGAAGATGTTTGAACAGCCTACAAAGGATTCACCACTCCTTGCGAGGAGATGTATACCCAAGACCTATCGTCGGATTGTTACTCAAAGCCTCTGGCCAGAGCATGACATGTTCAGAGTATGAATCTCCTAGATACATGAGAGTAATTAGAATCCATAGGACGAGAAAACCTTACTTGGGCTAGGTGTGATTTAGTCAGCCTAGTGGAGACTGACACACATGGACCATGTCCTGAACCAAGTGGGTATAAGATGGTGAAGGGAATGGGGCACGATTCATTATAGCTGCTGAAGGGTTTCAGAATTATTTCTGAGGTCAACCATTGATCTTTCGATTAATTGGGGATCATGATGTACTACTAGGTGCCACTCATGATCGTTCTATAATTGGTTAATTATAGACGGCCAACAAAAATTAAAGCCTATTTAGTCACACGCACTACGAGTAATCCGGGGGATTTAAAAAGAGTTGAAAATTGGATTTTCCAATCAAGAGAGATTAGGTTTGGTTAAGCCAAACGATAAGTCGAATCTGAATTTTTCAGAGACGCATCGGAAGCGTAAAATGGCTACGTCTTTTGAAGACTTAATAGATGAATTAAATGGGTTTAATTCATTGGGGCGTGGCTTGGATAGGACGGCCTAAGAGGGTCCCCACCCTCTTTGCTTGGCCGGCCACAACAAAGGGAGAGAACCAAGTTTCGGTTCAATTTATAAAATAAACCAAGTGTGGTTTGTTTTATAAACTTATGGATGATATAAATTTTTTATATAATAAACCAAGGTTTGGTTTATTTTTCATGGAAATTAAAATGAACCATGGATTGATTTATTTTATTTTTTAAAATCAATCATGGATTGATTTACCATGATAAAGAAATTTATATAAAGAAATTTATTTATATAAAGAAATTTATTTTTCATGGAAATTAAAATGAACCATGGATTGGTTTATTTTATTTTATAAAATCAATCATGGATTGATTTACCATGATAAGAAATTTCTTTCCATAAGAAAAAGAGACTTGGTTGATTTTTATCATAAATTAAAATATGATAAAACTTGGCATGATGGAATAAGTCATAGAAAATTTATATGATAAATTTCTTATGAAAATTTATTCCATAAGAAAAAGGAGACTTGGCGGTTGAGAGGCCACTATATAAAGGACCCAAGGCAAGGCTTGGAAATCAATCCAAGTATTCTTGCTTGGGCTCTCTCCCTCTCCTCCCTTCTTCCTCTTGGCCGGCCACAAGCCTCTCCCCCTTCTTCTTGCCGTGAGCACAAGGAGAAGCACCGAGGCGATGAAGTTCTTCCGTTGGGACGATCATCCTCTCCGGCTATCATCACCTTGGGATTGGGAGCAAGTCATCTTCCTCCTTCTCGCCGGAATTGTGATTCCGGCCAACCTTGTTGGTGAGTTTTTTCGATGTGATTACTTCTCTCTTGGTTTTTCTTGTCGCATTCTCGGAGAATCTAGTAGTTCTCGAGAACACGAAACTCGTGACTTTGCGAAGTCATCCCATAGATACTCGGCGTGGACGCGAATAGAGGCGGAGCTTCCAAGGGACGCTTACGGTTGGATCTCGTCCCTTCCTTCGAGTTACACGAGGTAATACGTAAATTAGTTTATGTTTCTGTAAAATTTCAAATATATGATCATGTCTACACAAGATAAAATTGCATGCTTAGATGTGTGGTTAAATGATTTAGAGAAATTATTTATGCTAAACCATCCATTGCACATAATTAATTTTAAAATTACGAACCCGCATCCATGTCAACATGCACCCGGTCCCAACAGTGGTATCAAAGCCGAGGTTTGTGTTCGACATAATCATATAATTGTTTTGCGGAAAGCTTTATCATGATCTCAATTTTGAAAAATTTTCAATTATGAAAACTTTCCAATTATGGTAAATGTTCGATTTAGGAATTTCAAAATTTGGAAATCCTCATGAAATTTCGCAAACTTTTGAAATATCTCTTTTTCTGAAATGTTATGATAATTGTGAAAACTATCCATTTTTGGAAACTTTCCAATTTTGGAAATTTCCTAATTTTGGAAATTTTTTAATTTTGAAAATACGTATGTTTTCTTTGTACCAGAAACTTACAATAATTCTGAAAATCTTTTAATTTTAGAAACATTCCATTTATGAAAAACTCGTAATTTTGGGCACTTTCTTTTCATGAAGTCTATACATTTTATGGAAACATTAATTGATAATTAAATTCAAATTGGTTTTTAAATTATTAACAAAATTCTTTACTTTGGGGAGTACCTCGGGGAGCCACCCAAATTAAAGTTAGTTGTTATAATTTAATTTCCTATTTTGAATATGAATTGTTAGAATTAATTTGGGTAGGCCTCGGGGAGCCATCCAAATTATATTATTAACAAGTTCTTTAATTGTCAAGTTTAATTTGGTTATGCCTCGGGGAACAGGCCAAATTAGATTTACAAAAAATTTCTTTTCTTTGGGGAGTGCCTCGGGGAGCCAACCAAAGTAAATAATTTGTTGTAATTAATTATCCATAAATAAAATATGTGATCAAATCCTGAAAATTTTTGAGGTGATTCTCAAACGATAATTTCCTTATTTGATTTATGAGGTGATGCTCTTACATATTGTTGTCTCCAAAATTAATTAGGAAAAATTATTTCCTATAGGGTTTATTTCCTTAAATAAGATTTTCATGAAAATAATATGTGGTTGTATTAAGGCAATCTGTCTCTTAATTTAATAAGATTTGATTTAGAGAAATCAAAGTCTTAAACATATTATTTCCGAAATTGATTATGACAATTTAGGAAATTGTTTCCCAAAACAATTCCTTGAATAAAGTGTGAAATTAGAATTAGGAAATCCGGTTCCTAATTCAATTAATGAGACTTGATAAATTAAGTCACATACATACTTTATTAAGGAAATCGTTAGAACATGACATAATTATATGTCATGAATATGCTTAAAAGGAAAAGGATGAGACCCAAAACCCCTTACATAATATTAAGGCCAACACCTTCCATTAATATGGTTAGAACCGGAGTTTTGTTTCTTGTTTGGGTTGATGGACACATCCATGCCCGGCTTGAACCTCAACATGTTCAAACCATGGAATTAGTTTATGATTAATATAGTTGGAGTCAGAGGTCAATCCTTAGTTTTGGTTGTTGGACACATCCAAGCCTGACTAAACGGTTGAATGAGCTCCAACCATATTAAAACTATTTCTTGATTAATGGGTCAGCCTTAAGCTTGGAGCATCGATTTGTTGTGCCACAGCCAAGGTCGATGTAAAGAGAGGTGCAGTTGGGTGCTATGTATATTGTTGCATACTTGTTAATGAGTTAACAACCCAATGATTATGCAAACATTCAATTAGTTGATAGCATAATGTGATAGTTACATATGTGTAATATGTAATCGGTATAATTACCTACCTTCATAGCTAAGAATAACTTGATGGACTCCAACCATGGTTGTTCTTATCTATGGTTGGATATCAACCTATTTGGAGATGTTCCTACGATCTCCCGAATTGATAAAAAGGGTTATTCAATTCGAAAAATAAATAGGATTTAATTAATGTATATTGATGCATTCTTTATCATTCTCATCACATAACCTCAATTTGTATTTCTAGGATAATCACCTGATCATGTCTTCTTTGAATTTGCGTTCCATTTTGGACACCAATAAGTTAACTAAGGCCAAAAGGATTGAAAAGGCACCAAAAGGCACTTGCCATCACTGCGGCAAGGAGGGCCACTGGCGAAGAAACTGCAAGGTTTATCTTGAGTCCTTGAAGAAGAAGGCATCCGATGCCCCATCCTCTTCAGGCATCTTCGTTATTGAATGTCACTCTATTTCCTCGTACACCTGGGTACTTGATACTGGGTGTAGCTCACATATATGTAATGACATACAGGTGCTAAGGAATAGAAGAAGGCTCGTCAAGGGAGAAGCGAATTTGCGAGTTGGAAATGGAGCAAAGATTGCTACTATTGCCATCGGAATATATTTGCTAAAGCTCCCTACTGGACTTGTCTTAGAATTGGATAATTGTTATTTTGTTCCTTCGTTAATAAAGAACATTATATCTATTTCATGCTTGAATGAAAAGGGTTACCATTTAACTTTTAGTAACAATTGCTATTACATAACTTTAAATGGTGTTCTTTATGGGACCGAAACTTTATGCAATGGTATCTACACGTTAGATTTATCCGGTGACGTTTTCAATATTGAAGTTAGCAACAAACGTGCTCGAATAGATAATCAAATAGACTCCTATACGTGGCATTTGCCATGTAAGTAAAAAACGCATGACCAAATTACAACGATATGGAATTCTGGAATCATTTGAACCCGGTTCATTTGATACATGCGAATCATGCTTAAAAGGCAAGATGGCCAAATTACCCTTTTCTGGAAAAGGTAAACCAATGGGAGAATTGCTTGATCTAATGCATACTGATGTATGTGGACCAATGTCAACTCTTGCACAAGGAGGTTATAGCTACTTCATTACCTTTATCGATGATCACTCACGATTCGGGTATGTGTTCTTAATGAAACACAAAAATCTGAAGCTTTTGAGAAATTCAAAAAGTTCAGAAGTGAAGTAGAGAAACAGCTTGGCAAAAGTATTAAGATACTTCGATCCGATCGGGGTGGTGAATACTTAAGTCAAGAATTTCAAGATTATCTTAGGGACAATGGGATATTGTCTCAATGGACTCCGCCATATACACCATAGCATAATGGTATATCTGAGAGGCGTAACCGAACCTTGATGGACATGGTTAGATCTATGATGAATCATGCAACTCTTCCAAAATCCATTTGGGGCTATGCGCTTAAGACAGCTGTTTACTTGCTAAACAGAGTCCCGACCAAGGTAGTCTCTACTACTCCATATGAGACGTGGAATAGTAAGAAACCTCATTTATCTCACCTAAAGATATGGGGTTGTCCTGCTTATGTAAAGCGGACTGTATCAGACAAATTGGATGCTAAGTCTGATAAATGTCTATTTATTGGATACCCCAAGGAAACGAAGGGTTACCAATTCTATCATCCCTTGGAACAAAAGGTGTTTGTTTCAAGGCATGCTGTATTTCTAGAAAAAGAATTTCTTTTACAAGAAAATAGTGGGAGTAGCATTGAACTTGAAGAAGTTCAAGAAACACCAATAGACATTACAGAGACACCTAGTCTAGACCCACAACCAATAACTCATAATGATGAGCTATCAGTTGAACCTAAAACAACACCACTTCTTCGTAGGTCTGATAGGACACGTAATATTCCAGAGAGATACGGATTTCTCATAAGTGAATCGAACGACGTGTTACTCATTAACAATGACGAACCTATCAGTTTTGAAGACGTTCTGAAAAATTCAGAAAGGGATAAATGGCTTGAAGCCATGAAGTCGGAAATGGATTCCATGTACAAAAATCAAGTATGGGACTTGGTTAACCCACCTAAAGGGATTAAGCCCATAGGGTGCAAGTGGGTTTTCAAGAAGAAAACCGACATGGAAGGTAATGTTGTTACCTTTAAGGCTAGATTAGTGGCAAAAGGATATCGTCAGAAACAAGTAATTGATTATGACGAAACCTATTCGCCAGTAGCTATGCTTAAATCCATTCGGATGCTCCTAGCCATAGCAGCTCATTATGATTATGAGATATGGCAAATGGATGTGAAAACAGCTTTCCTCAATGGAAACCTGCTTGAGGATATATACATGATACAACCTGAAGGTTTCACATCGGTTGATAAAACTAAAGTATGCAAGCTTCGACGATCCATATATGGACTAAAGCAAGCATCCAGGAGCTGGGACATCCGTTTTGATGAGACAATAAAAGAGTTTGATTTCTCATAAAATCCTGACGAACCTTGTGTGTACAAGAAGGTTAGTGGGAGTGCAGTCGTATTCCTAGTGTTATATGTCGATGACATATTACTTATAGGAAACGATATATCAGTCTTACAGTCAATTAAAATTTGGTTGTCCA
Organism: Boesenbergia rotunda; assembly: GCA_024364735.1. Taxonomy (NCBI): domain Eukaryota; kingdom Viridiplantae; phylum Streptophyta; class Magnoliopsida; order Zingiberales; family Zingiberaceae; genus Boesenbergia; species Boesenbergia rotunda. The sequence goes on along the minus strand of JAGFNQ010001798.1, from coordinate 18,616 downwards.
AAACATTCTCCATGAAAGACCTGGGAGAAGCAACCTATATCCTTGGGATTAGAATCTATAGAGATAGATCAAAACGATTGCTTGGTCTTTCGCAGTCTACATATATAGACCGAGTGCTAAAAAGGTTTAGCATGTCGGAATCCAAGAAAGGTTACCTTCCCATCAGGCATGGGATCAACCTTTCGAAGTCTATGTGTCCGCGCACAGAAGACGAGAGGATTTGCATGAATAAGATTCCTTATGCATCCGCGATAGGATCTATCATGTATGAAATGTTATGTACTAGGCCCGATGTATCGTATGCTCTGAGCGTCACAAGCAGATACCAGTCTGATCCAGGAATGGATCATTGGGCGGCTGTCAAGACAATCCTCAAGTACTTGAGAAGAACTAAGGATGTGTTCCTAATATATGGAGAAGGTGATATGGTAATACGTGGGTATACAGATGCCAGTTTCCAGACAGATAAGGATGACTCCAAATCTCAGTCCGGATACGTATTTATTTTGAATGGAGGCGCAATAAGTTGGAAGAGTTCCAAACAAGACACCATAGCGGATTTCTACCACAGAAGCGGAATATATTGCAGCTTCGGAAGTAGCAAAGGAAGCAGTCTGGATCAAGAAGTTTGTCTCAGAACTTGGTGTGGTTCCAACCATTGATGAAGCAATACCGGTTTATTACGACAACAATGGAGCTATTGCACAAGCGAAGGAACCAAGGTCTCATCAGCAATCCAAACATGTGCTTCGCCGCTATCATCTGATCAGAGAGATTATAAGTAGGAATGATATACAAATTGAGAAAATTCCCACAGAAAGGAATTTAGCGGATCTTTTAACTAAGGTCTTACCTCAAAGCAAGTTTGAGGGTCATGTTAGAGCCTATGGTATTGGATACCGTAGCGATTGGCATTAGGCCAAGTGAGAGTTTATTAGTGATATGAGAAAAGTGTCATAAGGCAATCGCCTACGATTGTAATCATTTATTTTAATAAATGAATATTCACTATTTGAGTATACATGATTATGTATTTGATTGAGATCTTAAACTCATTTACTGAATGTCCGCAATACAATTCACAGCATGAGAGAATTTGTGATGAATTCAAAACTAGTGATTATCTCTACATGTGCAATTGTGAAGTATTGAAATTGTCCCTAGTCGATGAATTGATAAATACGGACACTATCAATTCTGTTGAGACTTTCATGGGTTATTCTCTAATCAGCTGATTCTCACTGGCTGGTGACATTGGGATGTCCGGAGATAAACATGAATGCTAGTTAAGGGAACTAGTTCATTGGAGTGACTGGCTGTAAAACTTCATATGGTAGTATACATATAGATATGTTAGTGAAGTTCTTACTGCAGCTTAAGTGTGATGTTCCTTTGACTTGCGGTGTTCAAGTCATCTCCAAGGAGGTGTGAACCCAGGATGATTGGGTATAAGCTGAAGTGCCCGAAGATGTTTGAACAGCCTACAAAGGATTCACCACTCCTTGCGAGGAGATGTATACCCAAGGCCTATCGTCGGATTGTTACTCGAAGCCTCTGGACAGAGCATGACATGTTCAGAGTATGAATCTCTTAGATACATGAGAGTAATTAGAATCCGTAGGACGAGAAAACGTTAACTGGGCTAGGTGTGACGTAGTCAGCCTAGTGGGGACTGACACACATAGACCATGTCCTAAACTAAGTGGGTATAAGATGGTGAAGGGAATGGGGCACGATTCATTATAGCTGCTGAAGGGTTTCAGAATTATTTCTGAGATCAACCGTTGATCTTTCGATTAATTGGGGATCATGATGTACTACTAGGTGCCACTCATGATCGTTCTATAATTGGTTAATTATAGACGGCCAACATAAATCGAAAGCCTATTTAGTCACATGCACTATGAGTAATCCGAGGGATTTAAAACGAGTTGAAAATTGAATTTTCCAATCAAGAGAAATTAGGTTTGGTTGAGCCAAACGATAAGTCGAATATGAAGTTTTCAGAGATGCATCGGAAGCGTAAAATGGCTAAGTCTTTTGAAGAGTTAATAGATGAATTAATGGATTTAATTCATTGGGGCGTGGCTTGGATAGGCCGGCCAAAGAGGGTCCCCACCCTCTTTGCTTGGCCGGTGATAGATTCCATTTTATTGATCATTTGAGTGGCTTAAATCCCTGTTTGATCTATATTTTTATTGCTAAAATTGTGAAATTGCCTAGGTTTTAGAACTTATTCATATTTTGGACTTAAATGCAAAATCACACATATTTGAGTTAATTGGCCACTAAATTCCTGATTTATTTTTTGTAGGCATCAAAGGTTCCTGGACCTAGAGCATATTGGGTCAAACCTGAGTCGGATGTGAACCGGATCGAATTATCAAGCCTACGATTAATCCGGACCGTTCGATTCAAGAGCGGCTAGATCTGAGCCATCCGGGACGATCTGAAGCAATCCGAGCTAGGGTTAGGGTTGATCAAGCTCTATGATCAAGATCTGAAGGTTTCATCCCAATCAGAGCTAGATCAACCGTTGGATCAAGCAAGGAGGGCTCTAGAGCGTCCAATCGCAGATAGAGTTGATCTGGACCATCCATTGAATATCTAGAGGATCCGAGCTACCACAAGGCAGATCCTGACCCCAGATCATCATCATAAAAGTTTGGCTCAAATCAGAGCAAGATCTGCCGTTGGATTGAAGTGGATCAATCTGGACCGTCCATTGTTACATAGTTAAGGAAAAATTCCCGAAGCCTTCTCCTCGTCGCGTCTTCAGAGTTCTTCGCCGCAAACCGTGTTCTTCGTGTTCTTCCTTCATCCTTAGCTTGTTTCTTTCAATCCAAGGCGCGGCCACTCGTTTTTCTTGCTGAACTCACATACTAGGTCATCGGGAAGTTCATCAGTTTTGTTTCCGGATTCAGATTGCTCAAGAACAGAGTTTGAGAGGTTTCTACAGCTCTGTCAAATTAATACTCTTCGGATCGGCTGTGCTCTACCAACTTCCATCTAAGCAATCCAGAGGGGTTCCCTGAGTAGCTTGGATCATCATCCATCCACCCACGCACGCAGACACAGCTGAAACGAAGAAATCGCATGGAAATTTCAGAAATGGGCAGTTTGAGCTGTATTCAATCGCTGATGAGTTTTTCCCCATGATTTCCTGAGCTTGCGGGTCCGAGGCTCTCCTTTGCTTGACAACCAAAGAGTATCTGAGCTCTGGAAGGAATCGAGGAGTAGAATTCCTTAGTTAATTTCAGTTAGCTGTAAATTTTGGTTACTGCACTGTTCTGTTCTGAAAATTCTTGTTCAGCTACTTTAATTTCGATATTTTCAAGTTCTTAGCTGTAGTTTAGCTCTAATTCCGCAAGTAGAGATATGTATGAACTTGTTTAGTGATTAACTAGATCATTTTTCAGCTCAATTCTTAGTTAAATTGCTGCGTGCCAAGTTTGTTTGTTGCGTGCCAAGTTTGCTTGCGTATCTGAATTTTCCACTCATTTTCACTAGTTTGTCAAGTAATCGCTAGTTTAAGCTTCTTAGTTCCTAGATTAGTTACTAGTACTCAAGTTGTGTTAGCTAGCTCAGCTCTTAAGTTATTGCAAAAAACAGAAAAATAAGTAGCTAGTCTTTTCATTTTGCATCTCCAATTTCAGCTCTTTTTCATTTCTGAATTCTTCTTAGTTCTTTGGTTTCGATCTTAGTCTAAATTCCTTTACAGAAGCTTGCTTAGTTCTGTCTTAATATCTTTGTTTTCCAATCGAATCCATCAGTTTTAAAAAGAAAAGAGAAGTTGAGTTGGAAGATCATTTATTTCCGAATTTAGTGGTAGTTCTTGGCACAAAAAGTTCTCCTTTGTGTGCCAATTGTTTTGGAACCATTGCATCTTAATTTCAACTTTATTTTGTTGTATGTAATTGTGTCCGAATCAAATAGATTGCACTTACTCAAATCTGATCTTTTTGGCAGTGGTTGGTTCCCCAAAACTATTTAGCTAGCTTAGTTAATTTATTTGGTTGAGTTATACATCTCACAAGTTTTTCATTGAATCAATTTGTTCATTTTCGAAAATTCCAATCACTGTTTTTACTTTTTTTTTCTCAGCATTCCTTTTGTTTTGTAGCAATCAGAAGTTAGTTTCAAAGGAAGAAAATTTTGCAAGTGCTTGAGTAGCTTCCGTTAGGTCAAGTACTAAGTGGCATTTATTTGTCTAGCTCCCTTGTTCACTTTTCTTTATTTTCATTTCATTCTCATTCTCAATTGCAATTTCAATTTCGATTGTATCCCAAAACTAAAATCCAATTACTTAATTGAAACCCCAAAAACGACACACAACTACAAGTTTGAATCAAGCACGTCAACTAGCCCCGAGAAAAATACGACCTGTGGCCCCTATATTACATTTTCATACTTTTGAGTTGTAAAAGGGTTTCCAGCACTTTATAAATTTCTAAATTTGAGACCCACTTTCGTGACAGTCATTTTGGGTTCGTCAGCCGGCCACAACAAAGGGAGAGAACCAAGTTTCGGTTCAATTTATAAAATAAACCAAGTGTGGTTTGTTTTATAAAATTATGGATGATATAAATTTTTTATATAATTGTAATTTGATAATTGTTATATGATATAAGAGATACAAAGATTAACCCTATTTATATACAAAAACTAGGACCTTTTCAAAAGGAATAAATCAAATCCTATCAATATTTATCCCTAATATTTAGGATATTCTAACATCCCTAATATTTAGGATATTCTAACATCCCTAATATTTAGGATATTCTAACACTCCCCCTCAAGCTAGAGCATATAAATTATATGCACCCAGCTTGTTATATATGTAGTCAATTCGAGGACCTCGCAGTGACTTAGTAAATATATCTGCTAGCTGATCATGTGAGTTAACAAAACTAGTAGATATTTCTCCAGATATGACTTTCTCTCTGATGAAGTGGCAGTCGACTTCAATATGCTTTGTCCTCTCATGAAAAACTGGAATTGAAGCGATATACACGGTGGCCTGGTTATCACATATAAGTGACATTTGTGTGACATCTCCAAACTTTAACTCCAGGAGCAACTGTTTAAGCCATATAAGCTCTTAACTGGCTGTAGCCATAGCTCGATATTCTGCCTCTGCACTGGATCTTGCCACAACATTCTGCTTTTTTCTTTTCCAAGAAATAAGGTTACCTCCGATAAATATAAAAAAACCAGAAGTAGATCTCCTATTACTGGGAGATCCTGCCCAATCTGCATCAGAATATCCTATGATTCGAGTATGTCCTTTGTCTTCGTACAAAAGACCCTTTCCTGGAGCGCCTCTGATATATCGAACAATGTGAATTACAGCATCCCAATGTTCTTTACATGGAGAGTTGAGAAACTGACTTACTACACTTACTGCGAATGAGATATCTGAACGAGTAACAGTAAGATAACTTAGTCTCCCTACTAATCGCCTGTATCGTTCAGGATCTGGTAGAGGCTCCCCCTGATTTGGCAAGAGCTTGATATTAGGATCCATAGGGTTGTCAACTGTCTTTGAGTTTAACATTTTTATTTCTTCTAGAATATCCATTGCATACTTTCTTTGGGATATAATGATCCCATTTCTCGACTGTGCTACTTCTATCCCCAAGAAATATTTGAGTCTGCCGAGATCCTTTGTCTGAAAATGTTTGAAAAGATGTTGTTTCACCTGTGAAATCCCAAGATGATCACTACCCGTGATGACAATATCATCAACATAAACCACTAGGTAGATGCAACCAGTAGATGAGTGGCGATAAAAGATAGAATGGTCAGCATTACTTCGAGTCATACCAAACTGTTGAATTACAATACTGAATCTACCGAACCATGCTCTGGGTGACTGTTTGAGACCATATAAAGATTTTCGCAAGCGACACACAAGACCAGAAGACTCCCCCTGAGCAACAAAACATGGAGGTTGCTCCATGTAGACTTCTTCGAGCAGGTCACCATGTAAGAATGCATTCTTGATGTTCAACTGATATAGAGGCTAGTGTTGAATCGTAGCAATGGACATGAGTAAGCGTATAGAAGACATCTTGGCAACAAGAGAAAACGTGTCCTCATAATCCAATTCGAAGACCTGAGTATAGCCTTTAGCAACGAGACGAGCTTTAAGTCGATCAACCGTTTCATCTGGACCAATCTTCACCGTATATATCCATCGACAACCAACAACTGACATTCCTGGTGGTAGAGGAACGAGGTCCCAAGTCCCACAGCTCCGTAAAGCACTCATTTCGTCTAGCATAGCCTGTTTCCATCCCGGGTGGGTAAATGCATCTCCTGCATTCTTCGGAACAGAAACAGACGACAAAGAGGAAAGACAAGAATAATAGGAAGGAGAAAGACGATGGTAACTCATAGATACATAATGTGGAGAAGGATTACGAGTGAAACGTATACCTTTCCGAAGTGCAATGGGAATATCAGATTCAGACGACTCGACCGGAGGAAGGGGTGTAGGATCTGGCTCCAGAGATGATCCCATGGCTGGCGGCAAAGCTGGCTTAGGACGACGCTGATAAACCTGCAACGGAGGAGAAATTGGAGCTGGAGGTGATAGAGAGTCCTCCGGAGGATAAAAGACTGATACAGGCACAAAAGAAGGAAACTCGGAAGACGATTCTGAAGGCCCAAAGAAAGGAACCGAATCAAAGAACGTGACATCAGCAGAGATGAAATACCGACGGAGAGTAGGGGAATAACACTTGTACCCTTTCTGAGACCGTGGGTACCCAAGGAAAACACATTTATGCGACCGAGGAGAGAGTTTATCAATTCCAGGATCAAGAGCATGAGCAAAACATGTAGAACCAAAGACCCTAGGTGGTAAAGGATGAAGGGACTGATTTGGATACAGTATATGATAAGGTATTTGACCCTGTAAAGTAGAGGAAGGCATGCGATTGATAAGATGACATGCAGTAAGTACGGCTTCTCCCCAAAACCGTAAAGGAACATGAGAGTGGTGGAGAAGAGCCCGGGTGGTCTCTAGAAGATGACGATTTTTGCGTTCTGCAACTCCATTCTGTTGAGGAGTATGAGGACAAGACTTCCGATGTAATATGCCGTGAGTTACCAAGAAGGTTTGAAACGGAGTTGATAGATACTCACGTGCATTATCACTCTGTAAGGATCGGAGAGGGATACCAAATTGTGTTTTTATTTCATTAAAAAAAGATTGGAAAATAGAAAATAGTTCGGATCGATCCTTCATCAGATATAACCAAGTACAACGGGAGAAATCGTCTATAAAAGTAACAAAATATCGTGACCTTAATGTAGAGGTAACACGACTTGGACCCCAAATATCGGAATGAACCAAAGCAAAGGGAGACGTAGCCCGATTTATGATGCGAGGAGAAAACAAACTACGTACATGCTTACCTAACTGACATGACTCACAAGATAAAGACTTTAAGTGAGATAGACTAGGATGTAATTGTTTTAACTTATCGAGACCAGGATGTCCTAACTGAGCGTGAATCACAAGTGGAGATGCCGTCGTTGTACCAATGAAAGAGTTTTGGTGAAGTCGATATAGAGCATGAGTCTCACATTCGAAGCCAATCATCCTCCCCGTATTCCGGTCCTGCAATGAAACAGAGGATTTAGTAAACGAGATGACACAATCAAGAGACCGAGTAAGCTGACTTATTGATAATAAATTAAAGGGAGCTCCGAGGACATAAAGAACATTCTGAATGGGAAGAGATGGAGAAGAATGAATACTACCAACACCTTGGGACTGAGTTTGAGAACCATTTGCCATGGTGACAAAGGGTAAATAACCGGAAGTAGATAACGAAGAAAAAAGAGATCTATTACCGGTGATATGATCGGTGGCCCCAGAGTCAAGTACCCAAGGACTCGAAAAGCGAGATATGCCAGCAAAGGAATTACCAGCTTGTGTAACGACAACAAGGGAATTAGAATCCCTTCGATCCTCATACCATTTCAGAAAGTCATCATAGGAAGGCTGTGGAGTCGGAGCCGGAGTTAACTGTGAAGTGGAAGCTGAAGAAGTGACAGGACATTGGGCGATCTGAGCAGCACGCGGAGATCGACCATGGAGACTCCAACATTTATCAATCGTATGTCCTGGTCGGTGACAATGATCACACCAAGGACGTCCTTTGCCACCCTTACGAGGTGGAGGTTTGTTATTGTTTCGAGAAACCAAAGTCGAAGAGTCAACAGGAACAGAAGATGGAGTTGTCGAGATTTTGGCTGGGACACGGAGGAGAGTCGCCCAGGTAGAGTCCATGGTGGCCTCTATGGGGCTGCCTAGGATTTGATCACGAATATGAGAGTAATCTGTGGGCAGACCATATAAGGCCAGAGACATAAAAAATTTCTTCCGATTTTCAAGCTCTACAACGGGAGTGGCCGCAGGAGGGAGCAGGTCATTGAACTCGCATAGAAGGCTAGAGACTGATCCCAGATAAGTTGACATAGAATCTTCGATCTGACGGGTACTAAGGATATTCATGAGGTCTTCACAAACTTGATAAAGTCACCGAGAAGTGTTTGTAAACAGTTGTTGAGCCTGTATCCAAACATCCTTGCAGGTGATATGAGTGCGGAAGACATCCCTAAGAGATGGATGAATAGTAGCCCGGATAATACAACACAACTGAGCATCAACCTTTTCCATAAAGGACGATCTGTGACTTGAATATCCTCCTCAGTTTGGGTGAGATGTGTCTCATAACCCTATCCAACAAGCCAGAGTTTAATGTGAGAGGACCAAGAGGAATAATTCTTACCATCCAACAACTCCGACGATAGCGGTGCCGTGACGTGGTTGGTAAAAATTGAAAGATCCAGTTTCGTAGTGCCGGAGGTAGCCATGGCAAATTAAATCGGTACTGATCCAATGAATATAAGGAGCGTTCAAGGGAAGAGATTCAGCGATAGGTGAGGGCAGCGGTGTGCGTGCGCGAGTAGCACGGCGGATGCTGTGCGTGGGGCAACCGATGCGAGGAAGACGCTCGGGGAGGAAGGCCGCGCGTAAGGGAGAGAGACGCGTTCGGGAGAAGAACGCGCATCGAGAGAAGCCGCGCAGTGAGAAGGAATCGCGAATACGAAACCCTAACGCTCTGATACCATATAATTTGATAATTGTTATATGATATAAGAGATACAAAGATTAGCCCTATTTATATACAAAAACTAGGACCTTTTCAAAAGGAATAAATCAAATCCTATCAATACTTATCCCTAATATTTAGGATATTCTAACATCCCTAATATTTAGGATATTCTAACATCCCTAATATTTAGGATATTCTAACAATAATAAACTAAGGTTTGGTTTATTTTTCATGAAATTAAAATGAACCATGGATTGGTTTATTTTATTTTATAAAATCAATCATGGATTGATTTACCATGATAAAGAAATTTATATAAAGAAATTTATTTTTCATGGAAATTAAAATGAACCATGGATTGGTTTATTTTATTTTATAAAATCAATCATGGATTGATTTACCATGATAAGAAATTTCTTTCCATAAGAAAAAGAGACTTGGTTGATTTTTATCATAAATTAAAATATGATAAAACTTGGCATGATGGAATAAGTCATAGAAAATTTATATGATAAATTTCTTATGAAAATTTATTCCATAAGAAAAAGGAGACTTGGCGGTTGAGAGGCCACTATATAAAGGACCCAAGGCAAGGCTTGGAAATCAATCCAAGTATTCTTGCTTGGGCTCTCTCCCTCTCCTCCCTTCTTCCTCTTGGCCGGCCACAAGCCTCTCCCCCTTCTTCTTGTCGTGAGCACAAGGAGAAGCACCGAGGCGACGAAGTTCTTCCGTTGGGACGATCTTCCTCTCTAGCCATCATCACCTTGGGATTGGGCGCAAGTCATCTTCCTCCTTCTCGCCGGAATTGTGATTTCGGCCAACCTTGGTGGTGAGTTTTTCCGATGTGATTACTTCTTTCTTGGTTTTTCTTGTCGCGTTCTCGGAGAATCTAGTAGTTCTTGAGAACACGAAACTCGTGGCTTTGCGAAGTCATCCCGAAGATACTCGGCGTGGACGCAAATAGAGGCGGAGCTTCCAAGGGACGCTTACGGTTGGATCTCGTCCCTTCCTTCGAGTTACGCGAGGTAACAAGTAAATTAGTTTACGTTTCTGCAAAATTTTAAATATATGATCATGTCTACACAAGATAAGGTTGCATGCTTAGATGTGTGGTTAAATAATTTGAGAAATTATTTATGCTAAACCTTCCGCTGCACGTAATTAATTTTAAAATTATGAACCCGCATCCATGTCAACATGCACCTAGTCCCAACATTCCATTGTATTCTGAAAAGAGGAAGATCTACTGTAAAGGTTTTTCCACCTCAAGGAGAGTTTTCGATAGTGAAAAGTGGTGCTCGCGGCGTGGATCCTTGGACTAGTCACCCATCTGGGTGGATACCAAGTAAACGATAAGTGTTAGCATTGTAATTGTTTTTCATTTGCATATTATTTCCGCTGCGCTAACAAATTTGCAGAGATCCAATCCGAAAAAGTGCATTCACCCCCCTCTGCACGCCTTACACGATCCTTCAAGCTGGTCTTCTTTGGGGCCTGACCTTGGAGCAGGGAGTCGGAATAGCCTTTGAGGTGTCGAATGAGCCGCTGAACGGCCTTCAGTACCGACGCTTGAACCTCATATTTTTGCTTAAGCTTGTCGAGCTCCGCGGCACTAGCCGCCCGTTCCTCGCCTTTGGCCTTCAGATCGGCCCGCAGAGTGAAGATGAGGTGTTGTGCTTCAAAAAGTTGAGCCTTGAGCATAGTCCACTCCTCAGAAATCCAAACTGACGGCGCTGCCTGTCAACAAAAGAAGGCAAGAGTAAGAAGCAAAGAAAAGAGAAATGAAAGCAGCACCTTTCAGGAGTTAAAGTTTCTCGGGTCAGGCCTAGGTGCTCTCGCCCGAGCAGAGCTTCTAGGCTCTCAGCTGGACAGAGCTTCAGACTTCCTGTCCAGACCGCTCCTCGAACACGAGTCATTAGCTAGTGCCCCATGGGGGCGGCACTAGGAGAGACTAGTCCATGAGAGCTAGCGGCAGCATCCTCACCAGCGGAGACCCATAGTGTGGAAAAGGGGCAAGGAGCATGCAAGCAATAAGCCTCCCTGCACTAGCATTGGCTGAGATAGGAGGCATCTGATAGTAGCCCCCCCCCCCCAACATTAGTCGAGCCAGTAATGCCAGTCGGTCGGCGTACAGAACCACTCTGGGTCAAACGGCGAGGGACAGTATGGGCACCTCCCTTCGGATCCTTCGCTAGCGCGAATGTCCAAACCCTCCTCCACGGGGTTGAAGAAGGGGAAGCTCCGAGAGTTGTAGTGCTCGGGGAGACTACCCTCATCGGAGGAGGACAGACATTAACTCCCTTAGCGGAAGAGAACGCTCGAGAGGAGCTTCCCGACTGAGGAGCGGCAAGCTCACGAGTCGGCGGGCAGGAGAATACCTCGGGGGCAGGCAAAGGAGGAGTGTGCCTCGGATGGGAGGTCACACGGGAAGATGGAGGCGTCGTGGTAGTAGCTTCTGCAGAAGCCGGCTCCCGGGCTCGCTTCACTCGGCGGAGAGGAGCGGGAGTGCTATGTGGAGATGAGAAGATAGCCGAACGAAGCCCATAACGACGTGACTCTGATGTAAGTCACTTATATCGGAGGCTCCCATATGGGAGGCAGGGCATGCCCTCACCAGTTCCTTCCCCTTACGCGAAGTGTCTGTGCGGGGGGAAGTGGTGGGTTTGAATATCATGGTCGGAGGAGGTGAATCAGGAGGGAGCATCATCTCGAAAAACTCCTGGTCAACATCCTCCGAGGGAGAGGAGTACGAATCATCCAAGAGGTTGTAAAGCCCTCTCAAGGAAAAGGTTTCTTCAGAAGAGTCGGGGGGTATGCTGGAAGATCGACGCGAATTTCGGTCCCACGGGGTCATTTTTGGGTGAAAGTGAAGATGGTAGAAGCTACCTATATATAGGGGAAGGAAGAATATCTCGGTCATTCGCAAAGGGCCTCGATAAACCGCGAGATCGGACGGTCGGTCATGAAGTGGGAAAGCGTTGAGAAGTGATGGAGCGGGAGTAAATGCACAAGGGTTGCTCGGCGCCGGAGGTATTCATGACCGGTGATGGTCGTTTCACTGCCCGATGCGTCATTTCACACTCGTTATGTTCAATCGCCTAGTTGTCAGAGACGGAGATACGAATCGCCCCGATGGGACGGGCGCAGAAAGACTTTCATAAATGGACAAGCCCCCATAGATTCTTTGGTCAAGGCCCCGGTCGGCTGCGTGGCGGTCCACGTTCCCCGGGTATCGACTCAACCAAACAACTAAGCTTGCATGAACAGGTCAGCCCCCGCAAAGCACTTGGCTCAAGCTCCGACCGGGTTCACAGCAACTCATGCTCCCCGGGTTCCCACCTAACCGAGTGGACGAACTCTGTTAAAAGGGTCAGCCCGCGTGGGGACCGCGATTCAAGGGGGCACACGGCAAAGAAACATTCCGGATCGGACGCTTCAACTGATGATCCTTTAACAAAAGGAGCAAGCTTAAGAGGCTTGAAGAGAGGGGAACTGTTCCAACAGGCAAGGTAAAAATGTTATATAGATCGGATCCCGTCACCCTCACAAATGCGCAAAAGAGAAAGGTAAAAAATACAGGAGGTCTGGACTTCACTTGAATGGCTCATTGATAAGCACCATTTTATTGATTATTTTAATTGCTTAAATCCATGTTTGACCTATGTTTTTATTGCTTAATTATGATTTTACCCTAGGTTTTGGAACTTTATCTCATTTTGGACTTAATTGCAAAATTACACAATTCTTGGATTAATTGGCCACTAATTTTCTGATATATTTTTTTGTAGGCAAGAAAGGATCCTGGACCTAGAGCATACTGGGTCAAACTTGAGTCGGATGGGAACCGGATTGAATTATCAAGCCTACGATTAATCCGGGCCGTCCGATTCAAGAGCGGCTAGATCTGAGCCATCCGGGACGATCTGAAGCAATCCGAGCTAGGGTTAGGGTTGATCAAGCTCACTAATCAAGATCTGAAGGTTTCATCCCAATCAGAGCTAAATCAACCGTTGGATCAAGCTTGGAGGGCTCTAGAGCGTCCATTCACAGATAGAGTTGATATGGACCATCCGTTGCATATCTGGAGGATCCGAGCTACCACAAGGCAGATCCTGACCCCAGATCATTATCATAAAAGTTTGGCTCAAATCAGATCAAGATCTACCGTTGGATCTCCTCCGATCAATCTGGGCCGTCCGTTGATAACTATTTAATCAAATGGCAGAAGCCTTTCTTCCTGGTCGCGTCTCCGCCGCACTGTTCATCTCCTTCGCGTTTTCTTAGTTTTTTTCAGCATTTCTTCTTCCAAGGGGCGCGACCCCTCAAATCCTTCAATAGAACAAGTGTTAGGTCAGTGGGGATTGCTCGTGAGAAGTTTCCAGCTTGATTCTGCCCAAAGACAGAGATTCGTGAGGTTTAAGTAGCTTTGTCACTTGAGTTCGTCGAGCTCAGCTGTGCTCCATTTCCACTGCATCCGAGTTGACCAGAGGGGTTCCCTGGAAGGCTCGAAGCATTTCCAATTCATCGGCGCAATCCACCACAGCGAGATTGAAGAATTCAATGGTTGTTTTCAGCTTGAGCAGAATTTAAATGGATTGAATCGCAAGGGCTGTTCTCCACTGATTTGTTGAGCTTGCGGGTCCGAGGTTCACCCTTGCTTGACAACCAAGGAGCATTTGAGCTTAAGGAGAGTTGAGGAGTAGTTTAGATCCTTAATTTCTAATGTTTTTAGCTGTAAATTTCCATTTCTGCTGTCTGTTCTATTTTTTGCATTTCGTTTTAGATTCGTTACTTGGTTTAATTCATTGTTTCAGCTGTAATTAGGTTTTAAATCTTCAAATCAATTAGTTAGTCAGCTTATTTAGTGATCTATTAGTTTAAACTTCAGTTGGTTTCTGTTTAAAACCTTGCGTGCCAATTCCCTGTCGCGTGCCAGTTTTCTAATTTTTCCTTCAGTGCGTATCAGCTGTAGTTTCTGAAATTTCATCTTGCATTTGCATTTCTTAGTTTGTTTCACATGTAGTATGTTAATTTAGTTGAGTTAATGTTGTTTCGCTTTTAGTTTCCTTTCTGAATTTTGTTTTGTTTGGATATCCTGCGTTTCCTGCACATGAATTGTTTCTGAAGCAGCAGATTTCATTTCTGCAATTGGACATTTCTGCACATCATTATTTCTGAATTGAGTTTGTAATCAAGTAATAACTCCGCTTTTGATTGGTGCCCAGTTAAACATAGTTTTTGGTGTGCCATTGCACTTGAATCCAGCTTGTTGTTGCTTGTTTTGCATTTCAAACGGATGCTGAAATTCAGCATCAGATTCTGAATCTGCCATGTCCAGTTTTCAAGTCTGCCATCCAGCTTTGATTTCTGAAGTCGTGTCAAGAGAACCTTTGATCTCCTAGATCTTGTTTGACACTAGATAGCACACTCGAACTTAGCTTGCCCTGATCATTTGTCTGAATTTGCATTGGACTGCAAATTTTCTGCAAACATATTCTGCCTTGGAAGTGCTGAGTTGTTTCTGCAATTTAGTGCTGAATTTAGTCCTGCAAATTTCTGTATCAGTGTATTGATAGCTTACCTTCCCAATCTTAATCGATTCGTTTTAGTTGTTGAATTGTTAGAGGTAGATGGCACACCAATCAGCTTTGGCACATGAACTGCCTTCTCTTGGCAGGGAATCTGTTTTTCCTTTTGAATTCTGCACCTTGTATCGTATGGAGTTTAGGCATGGATTTGTATCAAGTGGAGTGCAATTTATAGTGTATTCTTGAGCTCTAAATCAGTATCTTTTGCAGTTATATTATTTCTGAGTTATTAGAACTGGTTTTGGCACAAAGGGTTCAGTTTTGGCACATAGGTTCACTTGTGTGCCAAGCTGAATTGAGCATTGATTGCATCAGTTTTTTTTACTTGTCTGCTGGTGTAGAATAAATTCGAATACAACTGGTATTGCACTCACTCAATTCTGAATTCTGTTTGCATTGACTGGTTTCCAAGAAAATTACAGCTTGTTGGACTTGAATTGCTTGTGTGATTTCTGAATTTTTGCATGCTATAAATGATGTTAAGCTGTTTGTTTCCAAAATCTGCATTCACTGCTCTTATTCATTCGTTTAGCATCAAAGCTGAATTCGATATCCATTGTGTTTTTTTTTAATATCAATTTAGTTCCCTTGGTTGAGTTGGTTGACCTCCGATCGAGTTATCACTCACTATCGTTCGTTTAATTTCTTTGTTTGGTTTTCGTTCATTTTCATTGAGTTTTCCCATTTTTATTTGAAACCAAACCCAGATTACATTTGAAACCCATAAACGCAAACGACACCTAAATACAAGCGCGAATCAAACACGACAACTAGTCCCCGAGAAAAATACGACCTGTGGCCCCTATATTACATTTTCATATTTTTGATTGTAAAAGGGTTTCCAGCAATTCATTTATTCATTTTACATTTAAATTTGATGAGCTCATACATTTCGTGACAACTTTAATTAGTATATTTTGGGCTTATCAAATTTTTGGCGCCGTTGCCGGGGAAGCAACTAGTTGATTTGTTTGATTTTTGCTTGTATACTTTTGGACATATCATTGGGTTCTATTTCATTTTGCTATATCTTTCATATACGGTTGCTGCCATTTTTCTTGTTTGTTTTGTGACAGGGTTGCAAATTCAAAATGGGTCAAAAGAGATAGAAGAGCATTGGAGGAGTTAAAAATGTGTTAAAGGGTTGGACTACCAATTAGAACGTAAACCCAGTTATCTACTTACCAGAGGCCGATTCAGCCTACATTTCAGCCACCTTCAACAACAACTTCAGCCACTCCAAGAATTCCAGCAGCCATATTTTGATTTCCAGCAGCCCCATTTGAATTTTCAGCACCCGAATGATCAATTTCAGCAGCCCTATCCTAATTTTCAGCAACCAAACTTTCAAGTTTCAGCCACCATTTCAACAATTCGAGCCACCACAGCAAGATTTCCAACAATTTCAGCCAAATTCCAGCAATTTCCAGAATTTACAGAATTTCAGAACGGGCAGCCAATTTTCCAGAATTTTCAGCCCAGTTTTCAGCAATTTCAGCCCAATTTTCAGCAACCATTTCAGCAATTTGAACCTCAATTCCAGCAATACAATCAAGGGCAGCAAAGTTTTCAATCATTTCCCAGTTTTTCCAGCCAAAACCAACAATATTTTCAGCCTACACAGCCCTTGAACCAGTTTTCACAGCCCTACAATCAAGGTTTCAAGGGCAGAATTTTCAGCCTTCGGCACCTAATTTTCCAGACCGAAATCAGAACTTTCAAGGCTACAACTCCCAGCAAAGTTTCCAAGAATATCAGCCCTTTAATCAGCCTCAACAGCCATGTTTTCAACCAAATCAGCAAGCTCAAAATTTTCAGCCTACTTCATCTTTCAAAATCAGTCAAGGAGCTATGCTAACCAAGGAGACTTTGAGAATCTTAATGAGAATGAGGCCAACAACAAAGAATGGAGGAGATTTATCAACTAGTTGTACAATATCATCAACAGCAGCAAAGGCTTCAAGACATAGAAAGAGGCGTTGGACAAATTGCTAGTCAAATGAATCAAATGCAAGTTCAAGGTGACCCTAGTGCATGGCCAAGTCCTTCTTCAAGTAATCTTGCACATTTGATAGAGAAGAAGAAGATGACGTACTCATCAAAGTCTGGGCACCTACAGCATGCATTCCTCCGGAGACTCCTACTCCAAATCCAATTCCAAATTTTTCAGCTCCAGAAGAAGAATTGAAGCTCCACAGGACCATTCTAGACTTTTATTTTCTGATGATAGCATTATTGATGGTCCTAATTTTTCTGATACAGTTGTTGGCAGATATGTAGAGAAGATGCAGAGGAGATGATTCCATAGGTGTAGGGGATGCACTAAAGCCCCAGGGACCACCACAAGATTTAGATGATGAACCAGAAAGTGTAGGGACTTGCATGGTGGAAGCAAGCACCCAAGGATCACCAGTTGATTGTCCACCAGAGTCTGAGGCTGAAGAGGAGCTTGAACATAACCAGGAGGATACCACAGATACATCTACTATTATAGACCCTTCAGGTATTATCCAGCACGCTCAGGTAAGTATTTCTCCCCTTTCTTCAGAAAAAATTCAGTGAGGTACCTAGGGATGATTTATTGACTCTGATGATTTATTGATATACCTTGTATAAAGATTGTTTGTGAAAATCCAATAGAGGTACCAAATATTGATTTTCCTTGATCATCATGCATTACTTGACACATCCTTGTAATTGGATGTGAAATATTTTAGAGGCACCCATAATTGATGTAGTTTTTATGATCAATCACTCAATACATCTTTTGTGGATATGATAGTGAAAATTTTTTAGAAGTGCCTGAAATGGATGTTATTTATTTTGATGAATCTCTTGCTATGTCATATGCTGAAAATGAATGTGAAAAACTTTTGGAAATACCTGATATTGATTTGATTGGCTGTGACACATTGCATGATACACCCTGATGGAAAATAATTGTGAATTTCTATTGATGAGCCAGAAATTGATTTCTTTATTTGTGATGAGCTCCTGGATGCAAATTTTGTAGAAATGATTTTGAAAATTTTATTGAGGCACCAAATTTGATTTAATTGGACATGATGCAGATTTGGATTATTTCATGCAGAAACTGAATTATATCATTTCTTTCTGACCCTGAACGCTTGAGAGAGGTATTACATTTTTTGCAGGGTCCAGAAGACTTCAGGAGTGGGTGCTCCAACTGAACAGACTCCAGCCTCCTGGAAGGACTTCTGAAGGGCATCAAGAAGGAGGAGATGATCTACTTTAATTAAAAGCACTCCACCCCTTGAATGGCTCTTGAACCTAAATCGCCTCGGCCACCGGAGATATTTTTTGTAAAGTTCAAGTGTGGGGGAGTCCGAATTCTCCCAGCCACCCAGTTCCTCCACTACCAAGATGGAGGCTCTTTGGATCGACTCCGTCCACCAGAAATAAAGGGGAGATTTTTTTTCTTGCATTTTCTTTTATCGCATTTTTCACTTTTATGTTTTCTAGAGTAAATTGAATAAATAGACATTGTAAATACCATGTCTTTTTCTTTTAGCACTTTTTCTTTGCATGACTAGAAATAAATGTATCCCTCTAGGTTATTTCATGCATTTTAGAGTCTTTTGAAAATAAATTAAATTTGGTTGTTAAAACTTAGGGTTTGAGCTAATGGATGAAATCTTGGATGCTTGAGTACTACTTGGTTTTAGATTCTTAATTGAGGACTTGGATGAATTATTTTGACCTAGTGAGAATTAGCCTTACTTTTGTGATACACACATGTTATTAAACTCTAGAACTTGCTTAGGTTCTTTCAAAATCATATTTGAATGATTGGATCACATCTATAGAGGCTAATCCATTTGTTTTCCTTTCCACATCAATTTTTAGCAAAAATCATGTTTCATTCCATTTTTC
>JAGFNQ010001797.1:0-48758 GCA_024364735.1 Boesenbergia rotunda | reverse complement strand
CCAAACCACAGGCTCTAACATGACCCTCAAACTTTCTTTGAGGCAAGGCCTTAGTTAAAGGATCCGCTAAATTCCTTTCAGTGGGAATTTTCTCAATTTGTATATCATTCCTACTTATAATCTCTCTGATCAGATGATAGCGGCGAAGCACGTGTTTGGATCGCTGATGAGACCTTGGTTCCTTTGCTTGTGCAATAGCTCCATTGTTGTCGCAGTAAACCGGCACTGCTTCATCAATGGTTGGAACCACGCCAAGTTCGGAGACAAACTTCTTGATCCAGACTGCTTCCTTTGCTGCTTCCGAAGCTGCGATATATTCCGCTTCCGTGGTAGAATCCGCTACGGTGTCTTGTTTGGAACTTTTCCAACTTATTGCGCCTCCATTCAAAGTAAATACGTATCCAGACTGAGATTTGGAGTCATCCTTATCTGTCTGGAAACTGGCATCTGTATACCCACGTATTACCATATCTCCTTCTCCATATATTAGGAACACATCCTTAGTTCTTCTTAAGTACTTAAGGATTGTCTTGACAGCCGCCCAATGATCCATTCCTGGATCCGACTGGTATCTGCTTGTGACGCTCAGAGCATACGATACATCGGGCCTAGTACATAACATAGCATACATGATAGATCCTATCGCGGATGCATAAGGAATCTTATTCATGCAAATCCTCTCGTCTTCTGTGCGCGGACACATAGACTTTGAAAGGTTGATCCCATGCCTGATGGGAAGGTAACCTTTCTTGGATTCCGACATGCTAAACCTTTTTAGCACTCGGTCTATATATGTAGACTGCGAAAGACCAAGCAACCGTTTTGATCTATCTCTATAGATTCTAATCCCAAGGATATAGGTTGCTTCTCCCAGGTCTTTCATGGAGAAAGTTTTGGACAACCAAATTTTAACTGTCTGTAAGACTGATATATCGTTTCCTATAAGTAATATGTCATCGACATATAATACTAGGAATACGACTGCACTCCCACTAACCTTCTTGTACACACAAGGTTCGTCAGGATTTTGTGAGAAATCAAACTCTTTGATTGTCTCATCAAAACGGATGTTCCAGCTCCTGGATGCTTGCTTCAGTCCATATATGGATCGTCGAAGCTTGCATACTTTGGTTTTATCAACCGATGTGAAACCTTCAGGTTGTATCATGTATACATCCTCAAGCAGGTTTCCATTAAGGAAAGCTGTTTTCACATCCATTTGCCATATCTCATAATCATAATGAGCTGCTATGGCTAGGAGCATCCGAATGGATTTAAGCATAGCTACTGGCGAATAGGTTTCGTCATAATCAATTCCTTGTTTTGACGATATCCTTTTGCCACTAATCTAGCCTTAAAGGTAACAACATTACCTTCCATGTCGGTTTTCTTCTTGAAAACCCACTTGCACCCTATGGGCTTAATCCCTTCAGGTGGGTTAACCAAGTCCATACTTGATTTTCGTACATGGAATCCATTTCCGACTTCATGGCTTCAAGCCATTTGTCCCTTTCTGAACTTTTCAGAACATCTTCATAACTGATAGGTTCGTCATCGCTTATGAGTAACACGTCGTTCGATTCACTTATGAGAAATCCGTATCTCTCTGGAATATTGCGTGTCCTATCAGACCTACGAAGAGGTGGTGTTGTTTTAGGTTCAACTGATAGCTCATCATTATGAGTATTGGTTGTGGGTCTAGACTAGGTGTCTCTGTAATGTCTATTGGAGTTTCTTGAACTTCATCAAGTTCAATGCCACTCCCACTGTTTTCTTGTAAAAGAAATTCTTTTTCCAGAAATACAGCATGCCTTGAAACAAACACCTTTTGTTCCAAGGGATGATAGAATTGGTAACCCTTCGTTTCCTTAGGGTATCCAATAAATAGACATTTATCAGACTTAGCATCCAATTTGTCTGATACAGTCCGCTTCACATAAGCAGGACAACCCCATATCTTAAGGTGAGTTAAGTGAGGTTTCTTACTATTCCATGTCTCATATGGAGTAGTAGAGACTACCTTGGTCGGGACTCTGTTTAGCAAGTAAACAGCTGTCTTAGTGCATAGCCCCAAAAGGATTTTGGAAGAGTTGCATGATTCATCATGACCTAACCATGTCCATCAAGGTTCGGTTGCGCCTCTCAGATACACCATTATGCTGTGGTGTATACGGCGGAGTCCATTGGGACAATATCCCATTGTCCCTAAGATAATCTTGAAACTCTTGACTTAAGTATTCACCACCCCGATCGGATCGAAGTATCTTAATACTTTTGCCAAGCTGTTTCTCTACTTCATTTCTGAACTCTTTGAATTTCTCAAAGGCTTCAGATTTGTGTTTCATCAAGAACACATACCCGAATCGTGAGTGATCATCGATAAAGGTGATGAAGTAGCTATAGCCTCCTTGTGCAAGAGTTGACATTGGTCCACATACATCAGTATGTATTAGACCAAGCAATTCTCCCACTGGATTACCTTTTCCAGAAAAGGGTAATTTGGTCATCTTGCCTTTTAAGCATGATTCGCATGTATCAAATGAACCGGGTTCAAATGATTCCAGAATTCCACATCGGTGTAATTCGGTCATGCGTTTCTTACTTACATGGCCAAGACGACAATGCCAAGTGTAGGAGTCTATTCGATTATCTATTCGAGCACGTTTGTTGCTAACTTCGATATTGAAAACGTCACTGGA
Organism: Boesenbergia rotunda; assembly: GCA_024364735.1. Taxonomy (NCBI): domain Eukaryota; kingdom Viridiplantae; phylum Streptophyta; class Magnoliopsida; order Zingiberales; family Zingiberaceae; genus Boesenbergia; species Boesenbergia rotunda. Next base: position 46,059 of record JAGFNQ010001797.1, on the reverse strand, counting down.
TAAATCTAACGTGTAGATACCATTGCACAAAGTTCCATTCCCATAAAGAACGCCATTTAAAGTTATGTAACAACAATTGTTACTAAAAGTTAAATGATAACCCTTTTCATTCAAACATGAAATAGATACAATGTTCTTTATTAACGAAGGAACAAAATAACAATTATCCAATTCTAAGACACGTCCAGTGGGGAGCTTTAGCAAATATGTTCCGATGGCAACAGCAGCAATCTTTGCTCCATTTCCAACTCGCAAATTCGCTTCTCCTTTGACGAGTCTTCTTCTATTCCTTAGCCCCTGTATGTCATTACATATATGTGAGCTACACCCAGTATCAAGTACCCAGGTATTAGAGGAAATAGAGTGACATTCAATAACGAAGATACCTGAAGAGGATGGGGCATCGGATGCCTTATTCTTCAAGGACTCAAGATAAACCTTGCAGTTTCTTCGCCAGTGACCCTCCTTGCCACAATGATGGCAAGTGCCTTTTGGTTTCTTTTCAGTCTTTTTGGCCTTTTTCTTCTTTCCCTTATTCTGTTCTTTGGCCTTCCTCTTAGAACCTTTCTTCGAGGAACCAACTAACAGAACCGCCTTTTGATCCTGCTTTACAGAAGGCTCTACAGTCTTCAGCAGGTTGAGCAACTCAGGAATGGTAGTTTCCAGCTTGTTCATCCGATAGTTCATCACAAATTGTGAATAACTCTTGGGCAAACAATGCAGAATTAAGTCAATACTTAGTTCATGATCCATTGCAAAACCGAGTGTGTTTAGTCGCTCAATGTACCCCAACATCTTTAACACAAATTGTGAGGCAGAAGTGCCTTCCTGCATCTTAGAGGTGAAGAGGAGTCTGGAGACTTCGAACCTTTCGGATCTCGCCTGCTCTTCGAACAACTCATGAAGATGGAAGATGATGGTATAAGCATCCATATGCTCATGCTGCTTTTGCAGCTCAGGTACCATAGAGGCTAGCATAATGCAACTCGCAAGTTCAGAATCGGTCACATGTTTCTGATAGGCCACTAACTGGTCTGGAGTTGCACCCTCTGGTGGACGGTTGGGAAGTTGATCTTCAATGACATAAGCAAGCTTCTCTGCCTTGAGGACTATCCTCAGGTTTCGAAGCCAGTCCATGAAGTTCGACCCAGTCAGTTTATTGGTGTCCAAAATGGAACGCAAGTTTAGAGAAGACATGATCGAGTGATTAACCTAGAAATACAAATTGAGCTTATGTGAGAAGAATGATAAAGAATATATCAATATACATTAATTAAAAATCTTATTTATTTTTCAAATTGAATAACCCTTTTTATCAATTCGGGAGATTGAAGGAACATCTCCAAATAGGTTGATATCCAACCATAGATAAGAACAACCATGGCTGTGGCCATCAAGTTATTCTTAGCTATGAAGGTAGGTAATTATATCGATTACACATCACATATATGTAACTATCACTTTATGCTATCAACTAATTGAATATTTGCATAAATCATTGGGTTGTTAACTCATTAACAAGTATGCATCAATATACATAGCACCCAACTGCACCTCTCTTTACATTGAGGCCGAAGAAGAAGAAGAAGCGGGGCGCGACTCCTTCCTTCCTCCCGGAATCTTGATTCAGTTTTTCTTTTGGTGGTTAGTTTTCCATCTCTCTCTTGTTACTCTTGTCGTGCTTTTGGAGAATCTAGTAGTTCTTGTTGGCACGAAACTCGTGGCTTTGTGAAGTCATCCCGAAGAGAACTCGGTGTGGACGCGAATAGAGGCAGAGCTTCCAAGGGAGGCTACGGTTGGATCTCGTCCCTTACTTCGAGTTACGCGAGGTATTGAGTAAATTAGTTTATTTTCTGTAAAATTTTAATTTATGATCATGTCCACACATCATAAGGTTGCATGCTAGATACGTGGTTAAAATAATTTGAGAAATTATTTATGCTAATTCTTCCGCTACACGTAATTATTTTTTTTAATTACGAACCCGTATCTATGTCAACATGCACCCGGTCCCAACACATAAAAATAAACAAATGGCAGCAAATGTGTATGGAAAAGTAAAACAGATAAAGTAAATCACAAGATATAACGGTAATCACACAAGCAAAAATCAAACAAACTCAACTAGTAAAGCTCCTCGGCAACTGCGCCAAAAATTTGATGCAACCCAATGATAGATGTCACGAATGTGGGTCTCAAATTTAGATATTTGTAAAGCTGGAAACCCTTTTTGTTAACAAAGATAAAAATGTAGTAAAGGGGTCACGGGTCGTATTTTTCCTAGGGCTAGTTAAGAATGTTTGATTCAAGCTCAAGTTTATGTGTCGTCAATATTTTTGGGTTTCAAGTAAGAATTGGGGATTGTTTGCAATCAGGAAGGAAAACACAATGAAAAGTAAAGAAACTTAACTAAGCGAACTTAAACTAAGAAATTTCAACTGATGAACTCAACCAATGGGAAACTTAATCAACCAATGCAACTTAGCCGAATTTGGAAAACAAATCTGAATTCAAATGCAAGAGTACACTACAAGTTGTATTGAACTTCAGGAATTACCACTCAAAGTCGAAGCTTCACTTGATACAAAATGCAGCAATGAAACAACTTGATACACAAACTGAAAACTGATACTAAGTGCAGAGTTATAGACTGATAATTCCAAAATGAAACTAATCAATTCAACTTGGAAGACAAAGCTATTAGTGAAGTGTTATGCATGAATGAGTGAAGAAATTCAGAAATGAAGGCAGAAATTCAGACACGATACGAATGCAGAAAGAAACATGCAACTGAGATTAATTGCACAATCTAATGTTTAGACAAGATGTAGAAGATCTAAGGTTCACTTGACACAAACATCAGGAACTTGTAAACCAATCTTGCAGAAATGAAACTAACATTTGCAGAAATGGAGCTGAATTTTTGCAGAAATAAATTGATACGCAGAAAGGGAATTAAATGAAAAGCATGCTTATATCAAGAGCAATGTTCACTAAACAGGCAACTATCTAATTAGAAGGCAGAATTGAAAAACAAATGAATGCAGGAACAACTCAGAAAATCTGAGTTCACTGATACACAATTCAGATACGATAGCTGATACGCAGAATTGAAGTTGATACACAGAATTAAACTGGATTGCAAAGCAAAATTAAAATTAATTTCAATCGTTCACTACACAAGCAGCCTAACTAATTAGAATGCAGAACTAGAAAACTAACGAATGCAGAAATAATTCAGTCAAACCAAGTTTCACTGATACAAAGTTCAGAAACTGAGTTCACTGATACACAATTCAGATACGATAGCTGATACGCAGAATTGAAGTTGATACGCAGAATTAAACTGGATTGCAAAGCAAAACTAAAATTAATTTCAATCGTTCACTACACTCGCAACCTAACTAATTAGAGTGCAGAACTAGAAAACTAACGAATGCAGAAATGATTCAGACAAATCAAGTTTCGCTGATACAAAGTTCAGAAACTGTTAATGAAATGCAGAAATCAAAACTACTGCTAAGAAATGAAAATTCACTAAGAAACTAAGCTTCGATCCCTTCCTTAGTTCAAGCCCTTCTTGCCGTCACACAAGAGTAAGCCAAGAACCCCCTAGCTCAACAAATCGCTGGAAAATCCAACTCTGTGATCGATTCCACTCAAAATCTGCTCCCAGCTGAAACCCTCAATTTAATGGCAGAGCTGATGAATCCCTCAATTTACTCTGTTCAGTGGCGAAATTGAGCTGAAATCCTCACGGAGACATCTTCCCGACGATCTAGAACTCGATCCAAGGTGGGAATCCAAGCGGTCGCGTGATCGGATTAGGAAATTTGAAGAAGAATAGTGAAGAAACTCGAAGAAGCTGAAGACTGCGGCGAAGATGCGACAACGGATCTGATCGGGGAAGAAGCTATTATATCAATTAGCATTGGACGGCTGAGATTTTCACTTCTCCATCCAACGGATGAATCTCATCCGATCTAAAACAAACCTTCTAGATCTTGGTCAAGGGTTAGGATCTGCCTCTCAGTAACTCGGATCTTCCAGATTTGCAACGGATGGCTCAGATCTACCCGATCTTTGAATGGACGGTATAGATCCTCTTGAGCTTGATCCAATGGCTGAATGATCTCTGATTTGGATGAAACCTTCAGATCTTGACCTGAGTGCTTGATTAGCTTTAACCCTAGCTCGGATTGCATCAAAAGTTCTCAGATGGCTCAGATCTAGCTGTTTTTTTGAATCGGACGACCCATATTAGTCTAATGTTTGATCACTCGATCCGGTCCACTTCTGACTCAAATTTTACCCATCATGACCTAGGTCCATGCTCCTTCCAAGCCTATAAAAGTAGATTCACAATTTAGTGCGAAATTATTTTAAATGTATAAAGATTTACAATTAAGCCCAAAATAGAAGTAATTCATAGAACCTAGGATAAATTCAAGATTAAGCAAGTAAAATATGGGTAAAACATGGATTTTAGAACCTGAAATGATCAACAAAATAGTACTTATCAACTCCCCCACACTTAAACTTGAGCGTCTCGTGAAAACTACTAAATATGTATCCCTTAGATTCTTTCCAAACATAGTTAGAAACAATTGAAAAGAAATTATCTAAGCTTATCAATTCTCAAAAATCTAAGCACTATGGATTAGTATCTCATCCTTAAATCAACAAATTAGCATTTTCATCCTTCATGATTCATTGAGATGAATTTACCTCACTAAGCCTTTCAAGGGAAGTTTTGATGGCTCTCTTCTTGAGTTCTAAGTGCATGATGAAAGTGGAGCTCACTCAAACACACATGCTTTTTGCACTACCATAGGCTTGCTTGTTATCTACTCTCCACCATTATTCATGATTCGGATCCACATCTACAAAAATTTATTCAAACAAGCTAAAGACATATGAAATGGTAAGAATGAAGTAAAAGTTAAGAAAATAGAAAAATTGATGAAGTTGAAAACTTGGATACTCAAGAATATTTCCAATGCACTTTTCCCTCTTTATAGTCCTCATAGTGAAGTCAAAAGTGTGGTGGAGTAAGAACTTGATAGTGCCATTGATTTGGATGAAAAGAACCTCATTGGTTTCGTTGTGCCACTTTGTTTCCCTTTTTTTTCTTCTTCATTCTCTTTTTTTATTACCCTCTAGTAAAGTCAGAATTGTAGTGGAGCCAAAGCTGTTTTTTTTCCTATTCTGATCTAGAGACTTCAAATGGAGCCAAACTTCACTTGAAGACTTGCTTGACCAAAACTTCTTTTTTTTCCTTAGCTGAACAGCAATTCAGATAGCTGGTGAAGAGTTTGTTTCTTAGTTCTTGTCAGCTACCTTTGCAATTCGACTTCTGTTACAACTTCTAGAGAACCTGCTTCACAATTTCTGATCAAAACTGTTTTTTTTTCTTTGCAACCACACTTGATCATTATGCCAACCTTGTTTCAAATTTCAGCTCCACGCAATTAATTCGGAATCCATAAGCATCAAGTTCTTCATCCTTGCAATCATCTGATTTCTTAACAGTAGTTAGCACCAAATAGAAGTGGAAGTTTTAAATGCTTCAATTGAAAATCTTTGATCAGCAAGTTGAATTCCAGCCACGGCACTGCACTGCCTGCATTTTTTCTATTCTGATCTTAAAATTTCTGATAAGCAAGTTGAATTTCCTTTGTCCCCTTCAAAAGTGAATGTCCTCAATACTTTTTGATACATTTATGAACTTAGTTCCCTGATTAATAGCCTCGAAAACCCAAATTCAGTTTCAAGTTGATACAAAACTGCCTTACTAGCATTCCAACTGATTTTTTTCTAGCTGCATTTTCAGCTTACATTCTCAACCCTGCTGCTCTCCAGAATTTCTGATAGCTGGTGAAGTTTTATTTCTTAATTCTTGTCAGCAACCCTTGCAATTCGATTTAGATTAGTTACAATTCAGTCCCATTTCTAATTTTGTACAACTGCAATTCAGCTTCTAGAGAGATGTTGCTGAAAGAATTTTCTTAACTCCATAATTCCAACTTCTCAATTCCTGATCCAAACCATTCTGACCCAAAACAGTTTCACATTCAATTGTGGCTTCCACACTTCCGATTGAATCTTAGTAATTATGGACTTGTAGAATTTCCATTGTAGTTATTTCCTTCACTGATTTCTATGTCCAATTCATTACTCTCACATTTTTGTTGTTGTTTGGATTTCATTCTTGATACCTTGCTTGGCCATTTCCTTTCCACTTTGGCACAGAATTTTTTTTTTCTTTTCTTCAGTCGAATTCAACTTGGCACAGAATTGCTTGGGTCTTCAAATTATAACTTGATTTCTTCCGGAATTTGACTTCAAATGACCATTAAAAACTTGGATCTTCAAATTATAATCTGGAATCTAGATGCTTCAATTGTTTCCCTCCTTAACCACTTCATCCCACTTATTCTGGATACCAAACTCAATTCAACTTGGCACCATTTGGCTTCAACCGCAGAGATTTTTTTTCCTCTTGAAATTAAATGCATCTTTGATACCAAATACTTTCAAAACACTAGCCACCTCCTTAACTTTTACCAAAACATCTTCAATAACTCCTGCTGGATGGGTCTGACTTCTGTCCGCTAACTAAATTACCACTCCAGTGGGTTGTTGAGGGCCAATGCCAAGCATCTGGAAGACCGATCTGGGTATTACATTGATGGAGGCTCCCAAGTCTAGCATGGCGTCATGAAACATAGTCCTCCCTATCTCACATAATATAGTAAAAACTACAGGGTCTTCACACTTTTGCGGTATGACATGAATGAGTGCTGAAATATTTTTCCCCAAGCTGACCAACTCATTCTCCTTAAGCTTCTTCTTATGAACACATAAATCTTTTAGGAATTTTGCATACTTAGGAATCTGTTTAATCATGGTCAACATGGGTACATTAATCTCTACTTTGCTAAACAACTTTACAAGCTCATTGTACTCTTTAGCTTTCTCCTCCTCCACATGCCTTTTGGCTTGAGTTTTTCGCTGTGGAAAGGGCAAGGGAACTCTCAGTTCTTCCTCTTGAACCGAAATTGGAGGGGCTGGATTTTAAACTACTGTCCCACTTGATATAGCTGCTGTAAGGTTGGTTTCGCCTCTGATTTCTCCCTCATTTTTCACCAAAATCACAGGATTACTTGAGGAAGAAGTTGAGCACGGACTAGGGGTGGAACCAACTGATTTTGAAGTGATTTCAGGGCTGATTGTTGCTGAAAATATAGGTGTTGTCCTGTTTTCAGAAAAATCTGCTCTTGGACCATTTAGAGTTGAAGTAACCTTCTCACTCCTCAAAGTAATAGTGCTAATGTTTCCCTTTGGATTGGGAGTATCTTGAGAAGGAAGTTGGCTTGATCCTTGAGCTTGAATCTGATTCATCCCACTAGCCAATAGTCTAATTTGCCTTTCGATGTTTTGTAGGGCGGGATAATTCCTTTGTTGTTGTAAAATTTGTTGAAACATCTCTTCTATCCTTTGTGGTTGCGCATTTCCCCCACTAGAACCTCCATAGCTTTCTTGGTTAGCATAAGGCTTTGATTGACCTTGAAATGATGAGGTAGGCTATTGAAAAGTATTACCCTACTGTGATTGTTGGAATTGGGGTTGTTGGGGTTGATTGTTTGTTGCTGAAATGACTGATAATTAGGTTGGAATGATGGTTGAACTTGTTGAGAATTATTTCCTTGAAAATTCTGATTTTGAAGTGGAAATGGTTGTGGTGAAGATTGAAACTGAGTGGGCTGAAAACCTTGATTTTGTGGCTGGAAATTTGATTCAAAGGCTGAAAACTCTACTGTGGTTGTTGGAATTGTTGTTGTAAGGGTTGATATTGTTGCTGAAAATTCAAATTTTGTGGCTGGAATTGCTGATTTAGCTGCTGAGATTGCTGCGGTTGCTGGAAATTTTGTTGAGGCTGCTGAAATTGTTGTGGTTGTGGGTTTTGTTGGTTGAAAGAATTTCCATACCTCAGATTCGGATGATCCCTCCAACCAGGGTTATGAGTAGAGGAGTAGGGGTTATTCCTGGCTTGAAATTGTCCCCTAACCAATGCCGCTATTATCTTATCTTGTTGGAGGATGGGACATGAATCTGAATTATGTTCCTGACTAGAGCAAATACCACATACCCTCATCACTTGGCTTGATTGTGGAGGCACCGAAAAATTTGGATTTTGGCTTGCATTATTAAGAGCTATTTGCTTCACCAATGATGTGAGCTCTACCAGAGAATTCCTAATTTCCTTTTGTTCATTAGAAGCCACCTGGACCTCATTCACTCCTCTGGTGGATAATGCTCTGCTTCCAAACTGCTGTGAGTTCTCTGCCATGTTCGAAATCAACTCCCTAGCTTGATCTGGTGTTTTGTTAACTAGGGCTCCTCCAGCTATAGCATCTATCATGATCCTATCCATCTGAAATAAACCCTCGTAGAAATACTGAATAAGGAGCTACTCGCTGATCTGGTACTGTGGGCAACTGGAGCATAGCTTGTTAAATCTCTCCCAGTAGTCATAAAGAGTCTCTCCCACCACTTGCTGTATACCACATATGCTCTTTCTGATGATTGTAGTTCTAGAGGCTGGGAAGTATTTTTCTAGAAATGTCGTCTTCATTGAAATCCAGCTAGACACGTGCCCAGAAGGTAAATAGTAGAACCAATCCTTTGCTGCTCCAGTCAGGGAAAATGGGAATGCCCTCATCTTAATATCTTCTTCTGAAATCCCCTGAGCCTTCATGGTGGAGCAGACTACGTGAAATTCATGCAGATGTCTGTTTGGATCTTCTCCAGATAATCCTTGAAATTTAGGCAACAAGTGGATGAGTCCGGATCTAAGCTCAAAATCGTCAGTCAGCTCTGGATAAGCAATGCTGGAATACTGAAAGGTATCATCTGCTGCTGTAAGTTCTTTCATGGTCTTCTGGTGGTCTGCCATGATAACGCCTGAATGAGTAGGAATAGTCTGAAGAGGAGGAATATCAATAGACTCTGAAATTATGCCTTGGTTCCTCCTTGTTCTGAAAGTTCTCTCAATCTCTGGGTCAAATTCTTCGAGATTACCACCTGCTGACCTGGTCATAAAATAAACAAATCGCAGCAAATGTGTATGGAAAAGTAAAATAGATAAAGTAAATCACAAGATATAGCGGTAAGCACACAAGCAAAAATCAAACAAACTCAACTAGTAAAGCTCCCCGGCAACGACGCCAAAAATTTGATGCAACCCAATGATAGATGTCACGAATGTGGGTCTCAAATTTAGATATTTGTAAAGCTGGAAATCCTTTTTGCTAACAAAGATAAAAATGTAGTAAAGGGGCCACAGGTCGTATTTTTCCTATGGCTAGTTAAGAATGTTTAATTCAAGATCGAGTTTATGTGTCGTCAATATTTTTGGGTTTCAAGTAAGAATTGGGTTTTGTTTGAAAAGTAAAGAAACTTAACTAAGCGAACTTAAACTAAAAAATTTCAACTGATGAACTCAACCAATGGGAAACTTAATCAACCAATGCAACTTAGCCAAATTTGGAAAACAAATCTGAATTCAAATGCAAGAGTACACTACAAGTTGTATTGAACTTTAGGAATTACCACTCAAAGCCGAAGCTTCACTTGATACAAAATGCAGCAATGAAACAACTTGATACTCACACTGAAAATTGATACTAAGTGCAGAGCTATAGACTGACAATTCCGAAATGAAACTAATCAATTCAACATGGAAGACAAAGCTATTAGTGAAGTGCAATGCATGAATGAGTGAAGAAATTCAGAAATGAAGGCAGAAATTCAGACACGATACGAATGCAGAAACAAACATGCAACTGAGATTAATTGCACAATCTAGTGTTTAGACAAGATGTAGAAGATCTAAGGTTCACTTGACACAAACTTCAGGAACTTGTAAACCAATCTTGCAGAAATGAAACTAACATTTGCAGAAATGGAGCTGAATTTTTGTAGAAATAAATTGATACGTAGAAAGGGAATTAAATGCAAATCAAGCTTATATCAAGAGCAATGTTCACAAAACAGGCACCTATCTAATTAGAAGGCAGAATTGGAAAACAAATGAAAGCAGGAACAACTCAGAAAATCTGAGTTCACTGATACACAATTCGGATACGATAGCTGATATGCAGAATTGAAGTTGATACGCAGAATTAAACTAGATTGCAAAGCAAAACTAAAATTAATTTCAATCGTTCACTACATAAGCAGCCTAACTAATTAGAATGCAGAACTAGAAAACTAACGAATGCAGAAATGATTCAGACAAACCAAGTTTCACTGATACAAAGTTCAGAAACTGTTAATGAAATGCAGAAATCGAAACTACTGCTAAGAAATGAAAATTCACTAAGAAACTAAGCTTCGTTCCCTTCCTTAGTTCAAGCCCTTCTTGCCGTCACACAAGAGTAAGCCAAGAACCCCCTAGCTCAATAAATCACTGGAAAATCTGACTCTGTGATCGATTCCACTCAAAATCTGCTCCCGGCTGAATCATCCATTCGATCTCCTCGATCTTGCTGTGTGGGATTGCGGTGACGACTTGGGGAAGATCAGAGCAATCCAGAGAACCCTCTGACTTGCTCAGGTGGATGAAAAATGACACAAAATCGAGATCCGATCAGTTGAATGGCAGAGCTGATGAAACCCTCAATTTACTTTGTTCAGTGGCGAAATTGAGCTAAAATCCTCACGGAGATATCTTCCCGATGATCTAGAACTCGATCCAAGGTGGGAATCCAAGCGGTCGCGCGATCGGATGAGGAAATTTGAAGAAGAACAGTGAAGAAACTCAAAGAAGCTGAAGACTGTGGCGAAGACACGACAACGGATCTGATCGGGGAAGAAGCTGTTATATCAGTTAGCATTGGACGGCTGAAATTTTCCCTGCTCCATCCAACGGTTGAATCTCATCCAATCTGAATCAAACCTTCCAGATCCTGATCAAGGGTCAGGATCTACCTCTCAGTAACTCGAATCTTTCAGATTTACAACGGATGGCTCAGATCTACCCGATCTTTGAATGGACGGTATAGATCCTCTTGAGCTTGATCCAACGGCTGAATGATCTCTGATTTGGATGAAACCTTCAGATCTTGACCTGAGTGCTTGATTAGCTTTAACCCTAGCTTGGATTGCATCAAATGTTCTCAGATGGCTCAGATCTAGCCATTTTTTGAATCCGACGACCCATATTAGTCTAATGCTTGATTACTCAATCCGGTCCACTTCTGACTCAAATTTGACCCATCATGACCTAGGTCCATGATCCTTCCAAGCCTATAAAGTAGATTCATAATTTAGTGCCAAATTATTTCAAATGTATAAAGATTTACAATTAAGCCCAAAATAGAAATAATTCATAGAACCTAGGATAAATTCAAGATTAAGCAAGTAAAATATGAGTAAAACATGAATTTAAAACCTGAAATGATCAACAAAATAATACTTATCAATTACCCAAAACAAACAAGAGCTCATGGTCCAAATGACACAAATTTGTGCTTACTCAGTTGAAAACAATCTTGAATCGCATGGGTCTTCATCGTGATTTTCTAGTGATTTTTTTTTGTATGATTTCTGACGGTTGGCGGTGCCATGGTGGTGGTCTATTGTTGGCCATTGATATGGGTCACCTTATGTCATCGGAAATGACTATTGACCAATGGATTGCACCTTATTCCAATGGCTCTAAATCATAAATTTGATTTTTTTTTAAGTAAAACTTAACTAAAATTTAAAATTACGAAATTCAAAATCATGAATTTTTGCATTCAATTAACCAATCAACAATGAAGAATCCAAATAAAAATTTTCATAATTCATATTTAAAAATTAAAAATACATAAACATAGTTTGTAGAATCGAGAGTTTATACAAGATCGATTTGGAGCCATGATCGGATCATAGAATCAAATGGTCCTATAAAAAATACTTGAAATTTTATCGACTAATAACTTTGTATATAATGTAATCATTGACAATTGTCACCACAAATGACATTATTATATGTACAAATTTAAATTAACTAGTCATTTAACTATCATTCTAATATATTAGTACTCAGGGGTGAAAATCATCTTTTGCAACCTAGTATATTAGCACTCAATAATATTTACATTTTCATATTACAAAATGAAAGAGTATAAAATTTATACTAATACAATAATAATAATTGCATTCAAACTCAAGAATGTTCCCTTGATTAATAAGATAACGCAATTGATGTAGTAAAAGCTATTAAATCCTTTTGATTCGAATATGAACAACGAAAATAATCTTCTAAAGACTTATTGATTTCATATAATACTAGGTAATAGAAATCCAAACTATATAGCTGTTTAAATAGTCTCAAAACTCTAAGTCTAATTTTGTAAAACAAAATACCCTAAATTATAAAATAATCCAAAAGATGATAAAAATAAAATAAAATCATTCGGGTCTCTAAAAAGGCTTTAAACGGTAATTTTTATCTAAAATCGGGTGGTTATAAGTAAACCTAGTAACCAACTATAGATTTTTGAACAAACTTTAATTTAATATATTATAGATCTAATGATTTAATCTAAGTTAAAAATTATGATCTCTCAAAATCTTATTCCGATTCTATGAGCCCTCGGGGCTAATAATCTAAGTTAAAAATTATGACCTCTCAAAGCTTCAGTATCAACAACTCCAATACAAAAATGTGTAGAATCATTTGTAATGTAAAATTACCTCGATCCTATTGATCTTATTTCGATTCTATGAGACCCCGAGGCTATGGTGTAGTAGAAGAGTGATTAGTTGTCATCTCAGGCATCCACGGTTTGATCCCGCTTATTTTGCAAGAATTTTTCCTCCAAATGGGCCGCGAACCTTGAGACGTTGGACTTTTGGATCACCCATTGTAAGTACTTCCTGATTTACCCTGACGACAGATGGAAAACTTATGTGGGGCCACTCATGGGTTTATAAAATCATAGATTTAAATTTATAAATAATACCCACCCTTTTAAAATTTTATGACGTTGAGAGTTACATATGAATGGGGCCATCAACCCTTATTTATAACTAAAGAGTTACACATTTTTTAATTTTAATTTAGTCCATCATAAATTAATTAGTAAATAAGAAAATATATCTTTATATATATCCAAAATGGATAAGTATAAAATCAGTTAATTAGGTATCACTTTTAAAAGGGAAAATTTTCATAAATTCTCTATCCTTAAATTCATGTTTGTATGTAGTCCCCACCCAAATTTTTTTTTACATGTAGGGAGAGTTTTCTACAGTTTACTACTTTGAAAATAGCCTTTTATAAATAAATCCATTTAATAATATATATTAATTCACACTATTATTTTTCCAACACCATCATTGAAATCTCGTGAAGGCCTCAACTAGTGAAGGACAATTGTCTGGCTCTCACTCATCCAATTGTGTATATATAATTACTCTTAAACTCTTTAATTTCTTATGCCCCACCCGATTAATGATCGCCAATGGCGGGCCGCCGACAAGATAAACCTCATTCACATGGAAAGCTCATTCATCCAATACTATTCACCCATCTAGCGACGATAACGGTCCTACACATCCAACCATCTCTCAACAACATGACTTGGGATGACTATTGATTCAATGATGTAGCTTAATTCATAATTAAGTTTTTCTCTCTCTCTCTCTGATCTCGTGAAGGTCACGACTTCAATGACAACAAGATGGGGTTGTAAAATAATTTAGAGCGTATATTATTTTTCCCCCCTCTTTTATTAATTTTTTTTATCATTTATATTTTAAAATATTATATTTTACCCTTTACAAACTAGAAATAAACTAGCCTTCGATGTTAACATCGATCATTTTGTGCAAAATATCCTTTGCTAATTGTTTCTTTCATCCAACATCACCATAAATTATTAGGAAGTAAGTGTTTTTTACGGCTATGACGACATTCTCTTGGAAGTAAGTGTTTACGATTATGATAAAGGATTGTTTCAAGTGTTCGTGATGATAAACACATGCAAGCCCAGCTTGATCCATCTCAAGAAACACATTTCTTTAAAAAGATTATACTCACAAGTAATTAACAAGCACAATAAAGCAATAGATGCATAATTAATTCATAAACTGAGGTACAATAACCATTTTATTTCTCTCATAGCCATAGCCAGCCAAAGCCATGCATCAGTATTCGATCATAACAACAACAAGAACAAGCATCGAATAGATGCATATGGGTGAAGGTCGTCTACTCGTGGCCATGCTTCTTGGCCTCTTTCTTCTCATGGTGCTCATGGAAGGCAAACCCAGCGCTGCCTACGGCCACCGTGGCCGCTATCTCCTCCGTGACCTTGTGCTTGTGTGCGTTCTCAGGGTCCTTCTTCGCCTGGTGCTTCTCATGCTACACGTGAGATCTAGTTAAGAGATGACGACGATTAATTATAAATTCTTAATATTTGGGATCGACTACATGAATGAAAGAATTAATTACCAAAGCGTAAACACCGGCGGCCACAGCACCAAGCTCACCGAGTTGCTCCATGTGCTTGTGGTGCTTCTCCTCTTTCCTAGGGTCGGAGGAGGTCTCATCCTTGTGGTGGAAGAAGTGGTGATGTTTCTCCTCGGCCATTATCTTGTTTCTTCAAGGACACAAACAATTAGTATTGGACAAGGATATGCAATAGCTAGGTGGAAGAATGAGTGAATTTATAGAAGGAGAAAGGTGTGCGAGATTACATAAATGCCATGCATTTGAGTGATAATCATTATTGTAAGGCATTTATTACCTTCTCTACCAAGTAATGGAGTTCATGTGAACATGAAGAAAAGAAGGCGTTTTTTATTCTCAATTGGTGTTTCTTAATAAATTAGAATAAATTAATGATCACGTCAAATATTATTAAATATTTTTCTTATTAATCTATTAATTGATAATTTTTTAATGAATATATTAATTAACAATTTTCTTATTAATTTTTCATTTGACTAAGCATCCTAAGACCTCTATAAATTGTATATCTCATTGACAAATTTTTTCAATTAATTAAGAAAATTATTTTGTTACTTCTTTTCTTTTCTCTCTCTATCTCTCTCTACTTCTCTTATTCTAATATGGTATAAGAGTTATAGTTCTTCTTACTTTATGCGCCGCTTCTTCTTATACTATTTCTTTCTTCTTTTTCATGTAACGCTTGATGTCACCGTGTTTATTTTTATTTGTATTTGAAAAAAAAGGCTAGCAACTTTTAAAGTGCTTTGTCTCTTCCTCCTCTATTTTTGCTCATCATCCTCCTTCCTCGTTTCTATCACCCGCCCACTCACGACGAGATAGCATGGGAGAAGAGGAATAACCTCTGTGTTTCCTCTATTGTAGCTTGTGCCTTTTTGCCCAAGCTACAATAACTTTTGGTTCTTTGTTGTTGTTTTTTTATGTCGAATATTCAGAGATATCAAATTTATCTCCAAATTGGACACAGTGGTATTCAATATCCTAAAAGATTCGACAGAACCTTCATCGGTGGTCCTTCAGCTTTATGAAGATGTCAAATTTGTCTCCAAATTGGACATCTTGGTATTCAATGTCCTAAAAGGCTCGACAGAACCTTCGTCGGTGGTCCTTTAGCTTTAAGAAGATCTTTAAGACACATAACGACTTCACATGTTCATCCTAAAGTTCTCACATATATGTCTACTCATGACAAACTTTCAAAATTTTTATCTACTGAATGATATATTAGCACTGGAGCAACTCATCATGTCACATCATACTACAATATCTTTACAGATGTACTACCATACACTAGTTCAGATACGGTACAAGTAGGTGATGGCTTAGGTTTGCATATTATTAATCTTAGAAACACATACATTCATTTGTCTAATCGTACTTTTCACATGCGCAACATCTTTCATGTTCCATCCATTACTAAAGAATTGCTCTCCGTACGTCAGTTTTGCCTTGATAACAATGTCTTTTTTGAATTTCATCATAATCATTATTTTATAAAAGATAGAGGAACAAATACTACTATGTTTTTTGGAGAAATAAAAAATGGTCTCTATTGTCTTCAAAATTCTTCAATCAAAGCTTTTATTGGTGAACGCGCAAATAAATCAGCCTAGTATGCTCGACTTGGTCATCTTTCCCTTCGTATTGTTCAGTCGATCATAAATAAGTATGGTTTAACAACTTCATGTTGTTCCTCAAAATACTTCACTCTCGTTCATTATTATGTGTTTTCCTTGGTTATAGTAATATGCATCATGTGTATCATTGCTTACATATATCAATTGGACGGATATATACATTACGACATGCTACTTTTGATGAATCTCTATTCCCTTTTTTGGTAGCCTCTTCAATCTCTCCTTCCGATACAGGTGGTACTTTCTTGATGTCACCCAACATTATCAGAAGAGATGGCATCCTAGGTCCTGCTCCGGAGCTCCCTAATAACTCTCCTATACCATCAGAATCGCCTCAAGTTGCTGCTCCAATCTTAGAAGTCTCACCAGTCGACGATAATATGCTTTCTAGCTCTAGATCCTCGAATAATACAAGTTCGGCAATAAACTCACGATGCCAACCCACTTCCTCATCATCATCAACAAGTGATTCAGATGATAATACTCCTCGTCGCATGCTTCCCATAAGTGACATATATGCACGATACCCACAAATGGCTACTCGATATCCTCTTCCTCGAGCTCTAGTGGTTTTCTCAAAAACTATTAAACCAACTTGCTTTACATAGGCAAACAAGGATCCAAATTGGTGTAATGTAATGGCTATAGAATTTGATGCACTTATTTGCAATGGAACATAGAGCCCTAGTTTCGCGCACTCCATCCAAGAATGTTGTGGGCTCGAAATGGATATTCCGTCTTAAGCATCGAGCTGATATTTCTCTTGAACGGTATAAATCTCGACTTGTAGCCAAAGGATTTACTTAAAATCAGGTATTAACTTCAATGACACCTTCAGCCCAATGATAAAAATTACATCTGTCAAATTATTGTTATCAATAGCTATTAGTTCTAATTGGTCTATCCGACAATTATACATTTTTAATGCATTTCTTCATGGTTTTCTTGAGGAAACGGTATTTATGGAGCAACCACTTGGGTTTATTCATCCACAATTTCCATCTCATGTTTGCCACCTCAAGAAATCTTTATATGGTCTTCGACAAGCTCCTCGTGCATTGTTTCATCAATTATCTAAATGGTTACAGGCTCAAGGATTTTCTGAATCAAAAATTGACTCCTCTCTATTCTACAGACATAATGATGGATCTATAATATTTTTTCTTATTTATGTGGATGACATTCTATTAACTGGCAATAATCAAAAGGACATCACAAATTTATTAAGCCTTCTCAATGAAGAATTTCTTATTCGAGATTTAGAAAATGCTCATTTTTTTCTTGGTATTGAACTTATTCCAAATAATGAAGGTTATATCCTCTCTCAGAGTAAATATATTACTGGGCTTCTTCAATAAGCTAAAATGGATGGAGCACGTTCGGTCTCTACACCAATTGCTCTAAATAATATCTCTACACCTTCTTCCTCTTCGGTGATGGTTGATCCTCAGGTTTATCAAAGTATTATTGGAACTTTACAGTATGTTACTATCACGCACCCTGATATTACATTTGTAGTAAATCTTGCTTGTCAGTTCATGCATACTCCCACTGAACAAAATTGGGAAGGTGTGAAAAGAATACTTCGTTATCTCAAAGATGCTATTCTACATGGTCTTCTTTTATATCGACACTCATCTCGAGATTTACATGCCTATAGCGATGCAGATTGGCTAAGTTCTCCTGAAGATATATGCTCTACTAGTGGATATGGAATATTTCTTGAATGAAATCTTATCTCTTTGAATTCGAAAAAGCAACCTACAGTATCTCATTCAAGCACTGAAACTGAATATAAAATAATTGTAAGGTGTGTATACTGAAAGACATGATTTCTTTATATGAACATCTTCATTTTGAAAGAGAATCACAACTACACTAGGTGCATGTTTACATTAGTACATGCATGAAGTCTAATTACTTTGCATTGTAGATAACATGGTATGTGGTGTCACACGGAAGATCATGTTATCAGTTCCTTGCTTAGTATAAATAAAGGCCCACAACCGAGATGGAATTGAACAACCCATCGGGATGATTGTAGTATAATTAGGTATGGTTGGTCTTGATCATAGAATTACACTAGTGTGCTTTGAGTACATTGAGCATGACCAAAACCAGAGATTATCCAATTTGTACCAACTTGATAATTGGAAAGGACCTCAGTTTATATTATAGAGTATGATCCCTTAATCCCGATATAATAACGGGCATATATTATTAATTATTATTTCTTTGATTTACCAATGGACGAGATCTATTCTTTTAGATCGATAGGCCCGGTAAATTGAGAGATAATATAATAATATGATGTGTTGTTGATTATTGACGGAATTCGTGTTCTGGTGAGTCGGATTGATGATGCCCCCTTGATGAGCTCAAAAGGTTCATCATGCTAAATCCTGCAGGTGGATTTGATCCGGCATGATGTTAAGGTTGAGTGGTACTAGTCAAGGACCCAGAAGTTAATTAATTTGAATTGTCAGTAATTTAAATTAATTAACGGACATTCGAGATCTTAAACACGGGGAATGGACGACTCGTAATAAGTGGAGCTCATATATAAATATGGGAGTTGGTGAGGTAATTCAATGAGGGTCCTTTAGTGGAATGAATGCTTATTAATGGACCGGGTTTGGATCCATTAGCAGGCCAAGATCCAACTCCTCCTCATGGTCCCTATCGTTGTAACGACCCGGAAAATTCTCTTAATATTTTCTTAAAATATTGAGCATGTCTAGATAATTTTCCGAGGGGCCCAGAAATAATTATGTAAAATTGGGCCTAGAAATCCATATTTTCTCATTTAAATTGAGAAAAAACTAGGTACTAATGAGCTTTAAAAGGGCTCCAAAAGTGGGTATTAATTAGGTAAAATTAATATAAATTAGGTAAAATTAATATAAATATAAAAGAATTTTATTTAGGAATATTGGCATAATTATGGGTGATTTTAGGAGGGATTTTCGGAATTTAAGAAAATAAAGTAATAAAATAAATGAAATGAAAATCAAAATAAAAATAAATGTGGATGAGCCAAGGATTGAACCTTGGACCTCTTATACAACCAAGAATACTTTAACCAACTCACCTAGCAAGGAATTCTTATGAGTAATTGAAGTGGAGGATGGTTAAGAGGTAAAAGGAGGTGAAGGGTCATGGAGAGGCTCTTCATTTGCCTCCTTGATGGGTTATAATGAGAGGAGTTTTGGGAGTTACTTCTTCTCTCAATCAATTGCATTCCCTCTCCTCTTCATTCCTCATTCTTGCCGAGCACCAAAGGGAGGAATTCCTTGGGGAAAAGTTCACAAGAGGTCTCATCTCTCAAGATCTAAAGTTCCTACAAGGTGACAAGGACTAGTTGTGGTCAAGAGATACCAAGTCCTCTTCCTTCTCCTCATTCAAGATTTGAAAAATCAAGAAATATAAGGTAAGACTCCTTCACCTATGGTATAATAGTTATCTATGATTTCCATGATTTTTAGTATGATATATGGGGTAGTTTTTGGATGTGATGTTGAAAGGAAAGAAAAACCAAGGTCCTTAAGTTTATGGATTTCGGCCAGTATGATTTAAGAGCCTATAAATATGCTAAAAATCTTGATAAAATTGTTTAATGTTCCCTTATGATTTTTAGTAAGTAGATATAATTTTTGGCAATTTTTGGAGTAACCTAAGACACTCTAGGGTTTCGGCCAATATGAAAGGGACAAAACCAAGGTCCCTATGTTTATGGGTTTCGGCCACCATGATTTAAATGTCTATAAATATGTTAAAAATCATGCTAATGTTATTTGATGTTCCATTATGATGTGTAGAGGTTAAGTATAATTTTTGGGAATTTATGGAGTACCCTAGGACACTCCAGGGATTCGGCCAACAGGAAAGGAACAAAACCAAAGTCTCTATGTTTATGGGTTTCGGCCACCATGATTTAAATGTCTATAAATATGTTAAAAATCATGATAATGTTATTTGATGTTCCCTTATGATGTGTAAAGGTTAATTATAATTTTTGGGAATTTTTGGAGTAACCTAGGACACTCTAGGGATTCGGCCAACAGGAAAGGAACAAAACCAAGGTCCCTATGTTTATGGGTTTCGGCCACCATGATTTAAATGTCTATAAATATGTTAAAAATCATGATAATGTTATTTTATGTTCCCTTATGATGTTTAGAAGTTATGTATAATTTTTGGGAAATTTTGAAGAACCCTAGGACACTCTAGGGTTTCGGCCAACATGAAAGGGACAAAACCAAGGTCCCTATGTTTATGGGGTTCGGCCATCATGATTTTAAAGGTCTATAATTATGCTAAAAATCATGATAATATTATTTAATGTTCCCTTGTGATGTTTAGAAGTTAAGTATAAATTTTCGGAATTTTTGGAGCACCCTAGAGGCCCATATGGTTCGGCCAACCCCAAGGACCCAAGGGTAAGGGTTGAGTCTTTAACTTCAAGCATATGTTTATGTGGTGCCATGATATAAGGATGAAGGATGGTGATTATGTGAATTTTCACATGACCTTGGGACTCCACAAGTTTCGGCCAATAAGGGTTAATAGGATAGAAGTTAAGATTTATTTCAAGTAAGGGTCCCAATGGCCCTATGGTAAGATGTGATTTATGTCTATGAATGATATGCCATGTTATGAATGATATGCCATGTTTACGAATGATATGCCATGTTATGAATGATATGCCATGTTTACGAATGATATGCCATGTTTATGAATGATATGCCATGGTTATGCATGATAAGTATCTTATGTTTATGTTCATGATAAGAATGATGCCATGATAAGTATGTTACGTTTATGTTCATGATAAGAATGATGCCATGATAAGTATGTTACGTTTATGTTCATGATAAGAATGATGTCATGATAAGTATGTTACGTTTATGTTCATGATAAGAATGATGTCACGACAAGTATGTTATGTCTATGTTCATGATAAGAAGGATGCCATGATAAATATGTTATGATCATGTTCATGATAAGAATGATGCCATGATAAGTATGCTATGAATGTCTTATGAATGATGAAGCATGCAAAGTATTTTACTTTATGAATGGGCTTGTACCGGACCCAAGTATGGGTCCAAGGGATGGGCACCTTAAGAACGCCCCGGTTCTGGACTACCGGAGCTATCCACGGTTCTGGCACTACCGGAGCTGTGCAACAGGGATGGGCTCCTTGAGAACGCCTCGGTTCGGGGACTACCGACTATGCTGTCCTTACCCTAGTAGGTCGGGGCTCGCTACCTCGGACTTACTAGGGATGCGCGCTATGATGTATGTATGTGGTACAAGCCGGGGACCCCAAATGTTATGATGATTATGTTTAAGCATTTTAAGAGTATGATTTTAAAAGTTAAGCATCCATATGTATATGCATTCCCCCCATGCATTCATACATGTTATGCATTATGTTATGTTAATGAGGTGTTATGCTTATGCTCCATGTTAAAAGATATGTATGAGAATGAATGATCCATGTTATGATTATGGTAAGAAGATGCTCTTATGATATGCTAGAATGTATGCCTATGTTTATGCCATATAGGTTGGTTTATATCTTATGTTTATATTTATGCCATGTCTCATGCCATGCTTGGAAAGTTTATTAAGTTATGCTATGCCAAGTATCATGCCATGCTTAGAATGTTTACGATGTCTATGCTTGATATGCTTGAAAGTATGCCTATGGTTGATTTACATCTTATGCTTATGTTCATGCCATGTATGATGCCATGCTCAGAATGTTTAATTATGTTTATGCCTATGTTTATACTTTATGCCATGATAAGAATGTTTAATTAGATTTATGCCTATGTTTATGCTTTATGCTATGATAGAAATGTTTATGATGCTTATGTTCCATATGATTATGAATGAATGACGAATGATTTTAGTGAGTAGGAAAGAGTCTTACTAAGCCTGTGTGCTTATAGTCTTTTTCCTTATACCGCAGATCATTCAAGGGGACCATGAGGAAGCAGCAGGAGGGCAAGATTATATGTGTGTGATAGTGACTTGGCCCATGAAATCAAACATTTGCCGTTATGCTAAGAACTTTACTTTTGTTAAGTATATGCTCGATTAGTGACTTATGGAAACTTATGACATGATGTTATGCATGATATGAAATGAATCTCATGATATGATGTTAAGCTTGTTATGACATGATGTTTAAGTATGAGGTCTATATGTCTAGTGTCCATGTCACTATGTTAGAAATGGTAGTAGGGGCATGTAAAGTTTAAGTTATTCCACTGCAGTATGATGTTACATGCCTTAAGTATGTTAGCGTAATGCCGCTTTAGGAAAAAAAACGAGCGTTACAGGTTGGTATCAGAGCCGTTACCATCTCACTACACACACATCAAGCCCTCTCCTGCAGCTTCCAAGTAAGTACCTTTAAGTATATTTTATGTTCTATTATGGTTCTAGAATGATGATACATATGACTATAGAATATGCAAGTATGAACGGTATTGATGATGAAAAGTACGTTACGATAAGTAACGACTAATGATGCTTTATCTTATTTTAGGAATTAGTTATTTAGAATAATATAGGGGTAGGAATATGTATAGATAGGAACTTATAGGAGTGATATCTTGCGTGCTTCTCTCTGTATTATTTGTGAATTGAAAAAAAAAAGAGAAACTAGTTTTGTACTAGTTTTTTTGTCAGTTCCGTACCGACTGTGTTTTTCCAAATCCAGATGTCGCACGAGATTGGCACCAGGAGTGGTTATCAGGGGCGGAGTGGGGAGTTGCTGGAGCAGATAGGGGAGGTGGAGTATAGCCCGGTCCTTGGAGTCCAGGGCAATATTGGGAAATTGGACCGGCTGTTCTGGAAATTAGAGCAGGAGGGATTTCCAGTTGTGGATGATCATCGGATCGGGGCTCTACTTCGTTCATTGCCCAACCGGGCGAGAGTGGTGGCTCATCAGATTTGGGGGCAGCACGGATGTCGTATCTGCTATACGGAATTATGTAGACAGCTTCTCCGCCATGAGTTCCCGGAGGACCTGGGGGACTCGGAAGAAGATCCGGAGATGTACGAAGAGGATCCCGAGCCATTAGAGGAGGACCCCGAAGAGGATCCTGAGATGTACGCGGAGGACCCCGAGCCATTCGCGCGGAGGACCCCGAGATGCTGGAGATGTTCTAGGAGGACCCGATGAGCGAGGACGATCTCGAGGTGTTCGGACAGGACCCCGAGATGCTCGAGATGTGGGAGAAAGACCCCGGGATATTTGGAGAAGATCCTGAGGTGGCTGAGGAGATTCCCGAGATAGAGGAAGAGGATCCGATGGAGACAGTGGAAGATCCTGAGGTAGGTCAGGGAGGGATGAACGAGGGAGCGGCAGTGACTGCCATGATGTACTTTGTTATGGGCCTGATGGCAGCCCATCTACTTCATTGAGTCCTGTTGGCTTTTGTGAACCAATAAGGTCTAGGTAGATGTAAAACAGGGGATCCTAGAAGGAAAAGGTGATGATTTTCATATCGCCAAAGGGGGGGGTGCTATACCTTAGGGATCGTCTATGTATCCCTAATTATCCGGAGCTCTGAAGAAAATACTGACGGAAGCTCACGAGACCCCTTATTCGATGCATCCCGGATCCACCAAGATGTATCAAGATCTGAAGGAGAAGTTCTGGTGGTCCGGTATGAAGAGGGATGTGGCTCAGCATGTGGGTACTTGCATGACTTGCCAGCAAGTAAAGGCGGAACACCAGCGACCCGGAGGAGTTCTACAGCCACTAGCGATTCCGGAGTGGAAATGGGAAGACATCTCTATGGATTTCATTTCAGGGCTTCCCAGGACTACTAATGGCTATGATGCAATATGGGTGATCGTGGACAGGCTGATGAAGTCTGCGCACTTCTTGGCGATTAAGATGACGTATTCGATCGAGCAACTGGCTCAATTGTATGTTAAGGAAGTAATCAGACTTCATGGAGTTCCCAAGACCATTATCTCAGATAGGGATGGTCGTTTTACCTCGCATTTTTGGGAATGCGTTCAGAAGTCTCTCGGCACTAAACTATGATTTAGCACCGCCTTTCACCCGCAGACTGACAGGCAAACTGAGCGGGTAAATCAAGTGCTAGAAGATATGTTGAGAGCTTGTGCCCTGGATTTCAAGGGAAGTTGGTGTCGATATCTATGCTTGGCGGAATTCGCTTACAACAATAGCTACCAAGCTACTATAGGAATGGCACCTTATGAAGCCTTGTATGGGAGGAGATGTAGGTCTCCGATATGTTGGTACGAGGGTAGTGAAAAGAAAGAGATGGGGCTCACAACGGATGTTATTGACGGCGCCACCCGAGCTATACAGAATATTCGACAACGGATAGAAACTGCTCAGAGCTGGCAGAAGAGTTATGCCGATGTTCGGCGTAGACCACTAGAATTTAATGTTGGAGATTTGGTGTTTCTCAAAGTGGCCACTATGAAGGGGGTGACTAGATTTGGGAAGAAAGGGAAACTAAGTCCGCGCTATGTGGGGCCGTACCTGATTCTGAAAAGAGTTGGTAAGGTGGCATACGAGCTGGAGCTACCTTCAGAGTTGTCAGCTATCCATAACGTATTCCATGTGTCCCTGCTTAAAAAGTGTATCCCAAATATGGACCGAGTGATCGAGCCGCAGACAGTGCAAGTACAAGAGGACCTAAGCTATGAGAGCAGACCCATCCAGATTTTGGATAAGGAAGTCAAGAAGCTGAGGAGTAAGGAGGTACCCTTAGTCAAGGTCCTTTGTCAAAGTCAACGGTTCGAAGAAGCTACCTGGGAACGCGAGGACGAGATGAGGCGCAAGTACCCGGAGTTATTCTAAGTTCGAGGACGAACTTTCACGAGGTATGGGGGATTGTAACGACTCGAAAAATTCTCTTAATATTTTCTTAAAATATTGAGCATGTCTAGATAATTTTCCGAGGGGCCCAGAAATAATTATGTAAAATTGGGCCTAGAAATCCATGTTTTCTCATTTAAATTGAGAAAAAACTAGGTACTAATGAGCTTTAAAAGGGCTACAAAAATGGGTATTAATTAGGTAAAATTAATATAAATTAGGTAAAATTAATATAAATATAAAATAATTTTATTTAGAAATATTGGCATAATTATGGGTGATTTTAGGGGGGATTTTCGGAATTTAAGAAAATAAAGTAATAAAATAAATGAAATGAAAATCAAAATAAAAATAAATGTGCATGAGCCAAGGATTGAACCTTGGACCTCTTGTACAACCAAGAATGCTTTAACCAACTCACCTAGCAAGGAATTCTTACGAGTAATTGAAGTGGAGGATAGTTAAGAGGTAAAAGGAGGTGAAGGGTCATGGAGAGGCTCTTCATTTGCCTCCTTGATGGGTTATAATGAGAGGAGTTTTGGGAGTTACTTCTTCTCTCAATCAATTGCATTCCCTCTCCTCTTCATTCCTCATTCTTTCCGAGCACCAAAGGGAGGAATTCCTTGGGGAAATCTTCACAAGAGGTCTCATCTCTCAAGATCTAAAGTTCCTACAAGGTGACAAGGACTAGTTGTGGTCAAGAGATACCAAGTCCTCTTCCTTCTCCTCTTTCAAGGTTAGAAAAATCAAGAAATCTAAGGTAAGACTCCCTCACCTGTGGTATAATAGTTATCTATGATTTCCATGATTTTTAGTATGATATATGGGGTAGTTTTTGGATGTGATGTTGAAAGGAAAGAAAAACCAAGGTCCTTAAGTTTATGGATTTCGGCCAGCATGATTTAAAAGCCTATAAATATGATAAAAATCTTGATAATGTTGTTTAATGTTCCCTTATGATGTTTAGTAAGTAGATATAATTTTTGGGAATTTTTAGAGTACCCTAGGACACTCTAGGGTTTCGGCCAACATGAAAGGGACAAAACCAAGGTCCCTATGTTTATGGGTTTCGGCCACCATGATTTAAATGTCTATAAATATGTTAAAAATCATGATAATGTTATTTGATTTCCCTTATGATGTGTAGAGGTTAATTATAATTTTTGGGAATTTTTGGAGTACCCTAGGACACTCTAGGAATTCGGCCAACAGGAAAGGAACAAAACCAAGGTCCCTATGTTTATGGGTTTCAGCCACCATGATTTAAATGTCTATAAATATGTTAAAAATCATGATAATGTTATTTGATGTTCATTTATGATGTGTAGAGGTTAATTATAATTTTTGGGAATTTTTGGAGTACCCTAGGACACTCTAGGGATTCGGCCAACAGGAAAGGAACAAAACCAAGGTCCCTATGTTTATGGGTTTCGGCCACCATGATTTAAATATCTATAAATATGTTAAAAATAATGATAATGTTATTTGATCTTCCCTTATGATGTTTAGAAGTTAAGTATAATTTTTGGGAATTTTTGGAGTACCTAGGACACTCTAGGGTTTCGGCCAACATGAAAGGGACAAAACCAAGGTCCCTATGTTTATGGGTTTCGGCCACCATGATTTTAAAGGTCTATAATTATGCTAAAAATCATGATAATGTTATTTAATGTTCCTTTGTTATGTTTAGAAGTTAAGTATAAATTTTGGGAATTTTTGGAGCAACCTAGAGGCCCATATGGTTCGGCCAACCCCAAGGACCCAAGGGTAAGGGTTGAGTCTTTAACTTCAAGCATATGTTTATGTGGTGCCATGATATAAGGATGAAGGATGGTGATTATGTGAATTTTCACATGGCCTTGGGACTCCACTAGTTTTGGCCAATAAGGGTTAATAGGATAGAAGTTAAGATTTATTTCAAGTAAGGGTCCCAATGGCCCTATGGTAAGATGTGATTTATGTCTATGAATGATATGCCATGTTATGAATGATATGCCATGTTTACGAATGATATGCCATGTTATGAATGATAAGCTATGTTTACGAATGATATGCCATGTTTATGAATGATATGCCATGGTTATGCATGATATGTATCTTATGTTTATGTTCATGATAAGAATGATGTCATGATAAGTATGTTACATTTATGTTCATGATAAGAATGATGCCATGATAAGTATGTTACGTTTATGTTCATGATAAGAATGATGCCATGATAAGTATGTTACGTTTATGTTCATGATAAGAATGATGTCACGACAAGTATGTTATGTCTATGTTCATGATAAGAAGGATGCCATGATAAATATGTTATGATCATGTTCATGATAAGAATGATGCCATGATAAGTATGCTATGAATGTCTTATGAATGATGAAGCATGCAAAGTATTTTATTTTATGAATGGGCTTGTACCGGACCCAAGTATGGGTCCAAGGGATGGGCACCTTAAGAACGCCCCGGTTCTGGACTACCGGAGCTGTCCACGGTTCTGGCACTACCGGAGCTATGCAACAGGGATGGGCTCCTTGAGAACGCCTCGGTTTAGGGACTACCGACTATGCTGTCCTTACCCTAGTAGGTCGGGCCTCGCTACCTCGGACTTACTAGGGATGCGCGCTATGATGTATGTATGTGGTACAAGCCAGAGACCCCAAATGTTATGATGATTATGTTTAAGCATTTTAAGAGTATGATTTTAAAAGTTAAGCATCCATATGTATATGCATTCCACCCATGCATTCATACATGTTATGCATTATGTTATGTTAATGAGGTGTTATGCTTATGCTCCATGTTAAAAGATATGTATGAGAATGAATGATCCATGTTATGATTATGGTAAGAAGATGCTCTTATGATATGCTAGAATGTATGCCTATGTTTATGCCATATAGGTTGGTTTATATCTTATGTTTATATTTATGCCATGTCTCATGCCATGCTAGGAAAGTTTATTAAGTTATGCTATGTTAAGTATCATGCCATGCTTAGAATGTTTACGATGTCTATTCTTGATATGCTCGAAAGTATGCCTATGGTTGATTTACATCTTATGCTTATGTTCATGCCATGTATGATGCCATGCTCAGAATATTTAATTATGTTTATGCCTATGTTTATACTTTATGCCATGATAAGAATGT
This sequence comes from Boesenbergia rotunda, assembly GCA_024364735.1. Taxonomy (NCBI): domain Eukaryota; kingdom Viridiplantae; phylum Streptophyta; class Magnoliopsida; order Zingiberales; family Zingiberaceae; genus Boesenbergia; species Boesenbergia rotunda. Next base: position 17,862 of record JAGFNQ010001797.1, on the reverse strand, counting down.
TTAATTAGATTTATGCCTATGTTTATGCTTTATGCTGTGATAGAAATGTTTATGATGCTTATGTTCCATATGATTATGAATGAATGACGAATGATTTTAGTGAATAGGAAAGAGTCTTACTAAGCCTGTGTGCTTATAGTCTTTTTTCTTATACCGCAGATTATGCAAGGGGACCATGAGGAAGCAGCAGGAGGGCAAGATTATATGTATGTGATAGTGACTTGGCCCATGAAATCAAACGTTTGCCGTTATGCTAAGAACTTTACTTTTGTTAAGTATATGCTCGATTAGTGACTTATGGAAACTTATGACATGATGTTATGCATGATATGAAATGAATCTCATGATATGATGTTAAGCTTGTTATGACATGATGTTTAAGTATGAGGTCTATATGTCTAGTGTCCATGTCACTATGTTAGAAATGGTAGTAGGGGCATGTAAAGTTTAAGTTATTCCGCTGCAGTATGATGTTACATGCCTTAAGTATGTTAGCGTAACGCCGCTTTAGGAAAAAAAAAGCGGGCGTTACAATCGTAGCCCTATATATACCCCATGTGGCATGAAACCAAGTTGATTTTTGTCTTTTTAATCCAAGTGAAACACAAGAAAACCCTAGCCTATTCTCTCTCTCTCGGTTCAGCGACGCCTTTCTTCTCCACGTAGTGCAGCACCGAAAGAAAAAATAGGAAAGCTGTTTTTTTTCTTCTGCATGCTTGCATGCAATGGTGGCTTCCAGGCTTTGCATGCAAACGACGACGCCTTCTTCTCCACGGAGTGCGGCGTCGAACGGCTGTGCATGCAAACGACGGTGCGAAACACAACATCACTGTGTTTCTTCTCCACGTAGTGCGTTAAACACATCATCGTTGTGTTTCTTCTCCACGCAGTGCGCACTGTCGTGGCTTCTCCAAGCGGTTGGCAGCGCTCGAGCTCTCCGTTGAAGAGAAGTTGCTTACGCAACTTCAGTGCTCGGTGGAGAGTGATAGTGGTTGACTGAGGAGAAGATTCTCACGGGCGTGGAGTATACCAGTTGCAAGAGCAACTTGATTGGCGGCTGTGAGAGAGCGAGTTGCGCGGTCGCAACTTGTTGTAGCGCAGAGGAACACAAGTTAGAATTATGGAGTTGCTCGGAATACAAGTTGCTTATGTGACTTGGAGTTGCTCATAACACAGGAGCTCCAAGATACTTGTTGTTCAGGCGCTGGCGGAGGAGAGGGAGCATCGATTTTTCTCAAGGGAGAAAAGTTGTTTACGCAATTTTTCTAAAGGGAAGGAAAATATGCCGAGTAGGGTTTGTGTTTTGGATTATCTTCTTCCTCGGAGTGGCCGGCGGCATCCCTTTGGTTAGGGATTAGTTGGCGCAAGGAGAAGGGATCGACTTGGTGACCACGGGACTTGGTAGATCGTCGATCGCCCACACGACGTCCAAGAGGGGAGGGTCATATGGTAGAAGATCGTAAGGTAATGGAAGATATAATTCTTCCTTTGGCTCCTTATTTTATTTTGTGCCTTGTTTACTTGCCTCGTCATTTCATGTGAGTTATTTAATTATTTTGATTCTGAATCATAGTTAATAATTAATTAACTGGACCCCGACCATAAACACAAAAGTCGCCTTTTCCACTCGTCGCCTTTTCCACAGTCGAACGATTAAGCAAATTACAAGGTCAATTTTTGTAATTTGCTAAGTTGTAATTTGGATCGTTCGATACGGCACAAGATGGTAGTTGGGAGACGGATCTCTATTCGGATTAATTTTTAATCCATAGACATGGAGAGGCCTCTCGGAACGACCGAGTATTCGCTTAGAAAACCCGCCAAGCCATACCCAACAACTATAGCCAATGCAACGTCATAAATTATTTGGCTTCATCCATTCATTCGGAACTTCATCTTGCATCGCATATTGCAGCAAAAATTTAGTGTGATAATATTGGAACAACATATCTTACATCAAATCCAATATTTCATGCTCGTATAAAACATGTTGAAATTGATTTTCATTTTATTCGAGAGCGCATGATAAGCAAACAATTGTATGTTTCTTATATCTCTGCAGAAGTTTAAATTGTTGATATCTTTACCAAGCCATTGTTGGGATCTCCCGGTGACATAAACACAAAATATAGCGGAAACAAGATCCCTCGAGCTATCCATTCGAAAGAAAACTCGTACGAAATTCATCTATCTAATAGATCTATCTAAAGTGTATACCTTTGGAGCGTGCCCTTGCGTTTATCCTTCTCGTCCAAGTGCCACCGGATCTCTTGCACGTTTAAGTGTCTGTTCCTCTATGCGTATCCACACGAACACGATATCTCAACTTCGGAGAAGAACTACCTTAGTTGTGCTAGCAACTTGAGGTAGTTCACAAAAGCACTAAGAACCCAAATGTGGGTTTCGGCCAAAGAGGGAGAAGAGGAGGAAGAGAGGAAGAAAAATGACTTAGCCTCATCCAAAATGACAAGAAAACTCTTTTATACTCATCCCATGAACATGAAGAGTTTTTGTCCCTTTAGCTTCCCTTCATTAAAGCCAATAAAGAGCTCATCTTCTCATGTCACTCTTCAACTACTCTCCCTTCAATGAAGAGAATCTTTTCCTCTTCATTTATTATTAATTTATTAAACTCTTTAATGAATTAATACCTCATCCAAATGTGGTTGAGTCTAATGTAAATGAGTCTAACTCAAATTAGATCTCAATTCCATAATCCAATTGGATTCACTTAAGTCTAACTCAATCAATTCAATTCGGTTCAAATCTTAGTCAAACTAAGATCAATCAATCTCCGAAGCATCGTATCCTTAGTGTGTGACCTAATAGGTTCTTGTAATGTTGACAATGTGTCTAAACCGTTTTAGACACATAAGCAATGAGCGACATGTAGAAATGCATCATTGCTACCCAAGTAACAAGAAAATCGAGATCCGACTTAACCTCCGTGATTATGAGAATGTATGACCTTGTCCTTTTATCCTTGATATCTAGATTGACCAATGAGGCATAGAATGTGTCATCCTCGATCAATCTTTGTGTTTTTTGATCCCCAGGTAGACTCACACAAACAAATGAACTCGATATCTCATATTGACTCATTTGAGCATGACCATGTGTTTTAGTAGTCTTATTGGATCAAGGGGCCCACAGATATCACTCCCGTCATATGGGAGGGATAGATCCCATCTACATCACTCACATCCCTTCGGATAATTTATTATATACCCAGTGATCGCCTTAATAGTCCACCCTGTTACGAATGACAATTGACGATACCAAAGTACATAACTCCTCATGTAGGGAACCGTAGTGACTTCAGGTCTAAGGACTATTCATACTAATAGTCATATGAGAATATTTTGACACTCATATGATTATCTATGAATCTTTCTCATGGTGGGTCAATTCAGTACACATTCTCTATTGTATACTCATGTGTCAACTTGATATCACATATCCATCACTTGTGAGCTCAAGTCATCAATTGACCTAGATGCTAGTCTCCCTGCATTAATATTTTCCTTGAATATTAATGCTTCACTAGGAATGGTTTAGTATAGTATTCTCTACATTATCTCACTATTGATTCAACCAATCGGTATGATGCAGATATAAGCCTACTATCCAAGGACATTATTATAATTAGTTATTTGGCACAAGTATAAAGTAATTATAATAACCAAACATGTATTTATTAATGATAGAATATGATACAAAAAGTGGGTAGTCAATCATCACATAATTGACTCTAGGGCTACTACTAACAACCATTATCCAGACAACGTTTTAGCAGGTTATCATGCAAACTCAACGCCAGAAATTTCCCGTTAAGTTTGTCGAGGGGTAAAAGAGAATAAATTATTGACCGCGTCAAATATTATTAGATATTTTCATTATTAATGTGTTAATTGACAGTTTCTTTATGAATATGTTAATTAACAGTTTCCTTATTAAATTTTCATTTGACTAAGTATCCTAAGGCCTATATAAATTATATATCTCATGAACAAATTTTTTTAATTAATTAAGAAAATTATTTTATTACCTCTTCTCTTCTCTCTCTCTCTTTCTCTCTCTCTCTCTACTTCTCTTATTCTAATACTTAACTCTAGTTGTAGTGAATAACTCCAATTTGCAACTTTGATATATAAATGATTTCTTGTATACAATGGTAGGAAATGATTGTTTCTTTAAAGTCAAGGCAAGCATGGTTGAGGTCACTTTTCCAAAAACATCTATTTATTTATTTTTTTAAAAATAACTACGGGAAGTTGTTATGATCCAATACTTAACCATCTTATACTTAATTTTAAAAAAATAATGAACTAGAAATATGAAGCGACTTGTTCAGCATCACAAAAAAATTTTATCAGTCATCAGCATAAATCGAAAAGTACTCATGATAGATAGCCTAGAAGTCTAGACTCCGGTGATTGCGCTCTCTATTTGGAGGAAAAATCCCTACATTAAAATGCACCATAGTTGGGGGTTAAATCACGGGTGCTTGGATAACAACTTGGCGCCCTTCCTCTGTACCATAACTCCGAGGGCAATGTTGGGACCGGGTGCATGTTGACAAGGATACGAGTTCGTAAAATTTTAAATTTTTACGTGCAGCGGAAGAGTTTGCATAAAATAATTTCCTAAATTATTTTAACTTCGTATCTAGCATGCAACCTTATAGTGTGTTGACATAATCATAAAATAAAACTTTGCGGAAAAGTAAACTAATTTACCAAGTACCTCGCGTAACTCGAAGTAAGGGACGAGATCCAACCATAGCGTCCCTTGGAAGCTTCGCCTCTATTCGCGTCCACACCGAGTTCTCTTCGGGATGACTTCGCAAAGTCACAAGTTTTGTGCCGACGAGAACTACTAGATTCTCTATGGGCACAACTTAGAAGATCAAGAGAAAAATTAGGAAACTAACCAACGAAGTAACGGAATCGAATTCCGAGAGAGAGGGAGATGTGATCCGCTTCTTCTTCTTCTTGGTTGGTTTCTTCTTCTTCTTGAAGCTCACGGCAACACCTTGCCTTGGTGTAGGTTGGGCGCCGGCCCTAATGGAGCTAGGGTGGCCGCCGGCCCTAATGGAAGGGAGCGGGAAGGAGGAGAGAAGATAGAGAGGGAGAGCTCTATTACAATTACTTGATTCTCAATAAGGGCTTGCCTTTGGTTCCTTTATATAGTAGCAACTCCTTTGCTAAGTCTCCCTCTAAACGGAATTAACGGAATTAACGGAATTAGTTATAAGAAATTTATCTTATAAATTTTCTTATTAATTATTCCGTTTAAGCCGAGTCTTATTATAACCAATTTATAATAAAACAAATTCTTATTCTCTTTAAATTATGGAATAAATTTTATAAGAAATTTATAAACTTTCTTATTATGAAAAAATCAATTCATAATTGATTTTATAAAATTAAAATAAACCAATTCATGGATTATTTTAATCTTCCATAAAAAGAATAAATTTCTATAAATTTATTTATACAAATTTCTTTATACAAATTTATTTATCCATAATTTATAAAATAAATCGCGCTGAATTTATTTTATTAATTAAACCAAAATTAATTGGTTTTCTCCTCTATTGTGGCCGGCCACCCAAGGGGGGTTTGGCACCCTCTTCGGCCGACCAAACCAACCCGAACCGGTCGCGAATTAAACTAATTTAATTCGCCCAAAAAGCCTTCAAAAGACTTAGCCATTTTTAGCTTCCATTGCGCCTCTGATTAACTCAGATTCGACTTATTTCTCTTGATCGGAAAATCCAATTTTCAACTCGTTTTAAATCCCTCGGATTACTCGTAGTGCGTGTGACTAAATAGACTTTTGATTGATGTTGGCCGTCTATAATCAACCAATTATAGAATGATCATGAGTGGCACCTAGTAGTACATCATGACCCCCAATTAATCGAAAGATCAACGGTTTGACCTCAGAAGAAATTATTCTGAAACCCTTCAGCAGCTCTAATGAATCGTGCCTCATTCCCTTCACCACCTTATACCCACATGGTTCAGGACATGGTCTGTTTGTGTCAGTCCCCACTAGACTGACTACGTCACACCTAGCCCAAGTAGTATCTTTCTCGTCCTTTGGATTTCTAATTACTCTCATGTATTTTAGAGACTTGCACTCTAAACATGATATACTCTGGCCAGAGGTTTTGAGTAACAATCCGACGATAGGCCTGGGTATACATCTCCTCGCAAGGAGTGGTGAATCCATTGTAGGCTGTTCAAACATCTCCGGGCACTTCGGCTTATACCCAATCATCCTGGGTCCACACCTCGTTGGAGATGCTTGCTTAAGATGTTAAAGTATAAGTTTCCATGACCAAGATGACTTGAACACCGCAAGTCAAAGGAACATCGCACTTAAGCCGCAGTAAGAACTTCATTGACATTTCTATAGATAGATTCCATATGAAGTCTTACAGCTAGTCACTCCAATGAACTAGTTCCCTTAACTAGCATCCATGTTTATCTCCGGACATCCCAATGTCACCAGCCAGTGAGAATCAGCTGATTAGAGAATAACCCATGCTAGTCTCAATAGAATTGATAGTGTCCGTTTTTATCAATTCATCGACTAGGGATATTTTCAATACTTCACATTTGCACATTTAGAGATAATCACTAGTTGTGATCCCATCACAAATTCTCTTATGCTGTGAGTTGTATTGCGGACATTCAGTAGATGAGTTTAAGATCCCAATCAAATACACAAACATGTATACTCAAATAGTGAATTATCATTTATTAAAATAAATGTTTACAATCATAAGGCGATTGCCTTAGGACACTTCTCTCATATCACTAATAGGCAAAATGATGAATCAAATAATATTAAACTTGAGTCGACCATTCTAACTGTTGGGATCTATAGGTAAAAACATTTAAAATCGCAGCAGAAATAAGATCCCTCGAGCGATCCATGTGAAAGAAAAACTTATACAAAGTGATCTATAATTCCTATCTTATAGGAATACCTTTGTCGCACGCCCTTCACTTATCCCGCTAGTCCTTTGGTTCGTCGGATCTCTTGCATGTTCAAGTGTCCGTGCCTCTATGCGTATCCACACGAACACGATCTACGCCTCGGAGAAGAACCACCTTAGTTGTGCTAGCAATTTGGGATGATTCACAAAGCACAAGAACCTCTATTAGGGAGTTATGGACAAGGAGGAAGAAAGAAGAGGAAGAGAGATACACCCTTTAGCCTTTGACAAGGGGGGATATTTATACTCATCTAATGAATACCAAGGGTCTATGTCCCTTGAGCTCCTCTCATCTTAATGCTAATAAAACCCAATGAATACCAAGCCTCTTTGTATTCCCTGAGACTCTTAATATTCTATTCATCTAATGAATAGAATGTCTCTTAGCCTTCCTCTTAAATAATATTTATTAAACCGTTTAATGAATATTATCCATAATTAAGTGGTTGAGTCTAATCTAGATGAGTCTAACTCAAATTAGACTCAATCCCATAATCTAATTGGATTTACTTGAGTCTAACTCAATTAATCCAATTTGAATCAAATCTTAGTCAAACCAAGATCAATTAATCTCCGAAGCATCGTGTCCTTAGTGTCTGACCCAATAGGTTCTCGTAACATTGGCAATGTATCTAAACCACTTTAGACGCATAAGCAATGAGCGGCATCTAGCAATGCATCATTACTACCCAAGTAACAAGAAAAGTCGAGATCCGACTAAACCTCCGTGACTATGATAATGTATAACCTTGTCCTTCTATACTTGATATCTAGATTGACCAATGAGGCATAAACCGTGTCATCCTTAGTTAATCTTGTGTTTCTTGATTCCTGAGTAGACTCACTTAAACAAATGAGCTCAATATCTCATATTGATTCATTTGAGCATGACCATGCATTTTAGTAGTCCTACTCGATCAAGGGGCACACAGATATCACTCCCGTCATATGGGAGGGATAGATCCCATCTACATCACTCACATCCCTCCGCATAATTTATTATATACCCAGTGATCGCCTTTATAGTCTACCCTGTTACGGGTGACGTTTGACGATACCAAAGTACATAACTCCATATGTAGGGAACCGTAGTGACTTCAGGTCTAAGGACTATTCATACTAATAGTCACATGAGAATGTTTATGACACTCATATGACAATCTATGATACTTTCTCATGGTGGGTCAATTTAGTACACATTCTCCAATGTATACCCATGTGTCAACTTGATATCATATATCCATGACTTGTGAGCTCAAGTCATCAGTTGACCTACATGCTAGTCTCCATGCATTAATACTGTCCTTGAATATTAATACTTGACTAGGAATAGTTTAGAGTAGTGTTCTCTACATCATCTCACTATCGATTCAACCAATCGATATGATTTAGATAAGAACCTACTACCCAAGGATATTATTATACTTAGTTATTCGGCATAAATACATAGTAAGTATAATAACCAATCATGCCTTTATTAATTATAGAATATGATACAAAATACCCCTAGTCAATCATCACATAATTGGCTCTAGGGCTCCTACTAACACTAACCACATGAATGTTTCCCAGCGACCTCAAAAATGAGGAATTACGTAACATTCGAACATGGGTGACCGACTCGGTACCATGGAAGTTTTTCATCATCAACAAGTGTAAATTAGAAAGTGCTCGCGACTGACGGTCTAGAAGCCCAACATCCCGTGGTTGTACGCCCCATTTGAAGAAAAAATTCTTATAAAATGCCTCATAGAAGGGGATCAAACCAAGAGTGCCTAGATGATAACTTAGCCCCCTTCTATTACACTATAACCATGGGGCACCTTTATACTATATAGTACTATATAATATATATGTGTCATGATCCATTAATTAACCACCTTCATATTAAATAGCAAAAATATTTACCAGTCTCCTAAGTACTCATTGTTCAAATCTAGACTATTATTCAAATTTAGACTCCTAAGCACTTATTGTTAAAATCTCAGTTACTAAAAATATTTTTTTTCAGTGAGATGAAAAATCTAGGAAGTTAGCTGCTGGGCGTGGACCCACTTGTCCTTCCAAATTTATCCAATGAGTGAACCTGAGGAAAGGTCACACATCTCCAAGATTAATTTAGCTCAAGACCTAGACACCTAGATTATAAAAAAAATAGAAATAAAACAATTCTCCATTCACGAAGAGAGAAACTACTATTGATTCTTTGATTGCCAATAAAAATGAATTTTCATTCTTGATCCGGTCCAAGATCAAGGGATGGGTTGCCTCATGTCCAATTATCTCCTATTGAGTTGAACTTTGGCAGGTCATCTATTGCCGAGTTAACTTCTAGCGAGTTGTCACCTACTGGGTCATCTCTTTCTTGTCGGCTTTTGGTGAATCAGTTCCTATTGGGTTGGCTTCTTGTGATGACAATTGAAAGGACTCAAAAAGAGATTAGAAGGGGAGCTAAGGCGTAACTTAGTTTGACCCCTCCAATACTCAAGTCACATACAACAACAATAACAACCAAGCTTTATCCCACTAAGTAGGCTCAGCTATATGGATCCTTCTGCGCCATTGGGCTTTGCCCCCTATTATATCATCATCTATATTTAAATAAAATATATTTTATTTTATTATTATCAACCAAGTCTGTTTTGATATTTCTCTCCCTCGTTTAATGTGAATATTTATCATAATTTCACATCGCCCAACAGGGGCATTTATTGGTCGTCTAAGTACATGTCCGTACCATCTCAAATGTGTCTCTCGAAGTTTTTCCTCAATAGATGCAACTCTGACTTTCTCTTTAATGCTCTCATTTCTTATTCTGTCCATCCTCGTATGCCCACACATCCACCTTAACATCCTTATATCTGTTGAGACCGGTAGACGAGCTAGAGGGGGGGGGTGATTAGCTCCGATTTGCTCCGTGATGATTTGTCGCGGCGGAAGACTCGAGCAAACGCTAACACAAAGGATTTACTTGGTATCCACCCCGGACGGGTGACTAATCCAAGGATCCACTCTCCTCACTCTCTCATACACTATGAAAGATCTACAAGCTTTCACAAAGATACAACAAGAATCTAAGCAAATACAAAATGAAATCTTACAAGATTTACAATGAATAAGCTCTCTTTTCTTTCCTTGCTATCTTCAAGCTTGTTATTGCCTCTAGAACCTTGGAAATGCAGCAGCAATATCCTCCAAGGCTTCCCTTGAGATGGCACTGATGAAGGAGAAGAAGGGGAGAGGTGTTTTTGCTCAAAACCTGTGTGAAAACCCTTATACCCGATGCCTAGGATTTCTGGATCGATTACTCAATCGATTACCACGTCAGATCTAGCCATTCAACGGCTAGTTTTCGAACCGTAATCAATTAGCCAATCGATTACGAGTGTCCTGAATCGATTACCCAATCGATTCAGACCCTTTCTGTTCTCTCACGCAAACCGCCCTAATCGATTAGCCAATCGATTACCGATGCCCTTAATCGATTACCCAATCAATTCAGGACCCTTCTGTTCTCTCGCGCAAACTGCCCTAATCGATCAACTGATCGATTCACCCAATCGATTACCCAATCGATTGAGTCCAACCTAACTTGTTTTCACAAGTCTAGGATCCCCTACCAAGTGTCCGGTCAACCCCTTTGACCCACCTGAATTTCTACTGCCTAGCTCCCAGCTCGGACTTAACCTAGTTCCCAACCAGATTCGCCTAACCCTCGAGTTAGGTCTAGTCTCTCAGTAGACTTCCACCTTGCTAGCATGCAATCTCCCTGATCCATCTGGACTTCACCTAGTCACACTAGGTGTGCCTAGTCCCACTAGGCCTTTTCCCATGCCAGCGTATGATCTCGCTGATCCACCTGGACTTCACCTAGTCCCACTAGGTGTGCCTAGTCCCACTAGGTCTTTTCCCATGCCAGCGTGTGATCTCCCCGATCCACCTGGACTTCACCTAGTCCCACTAGGTGTGTCTAGTCCCACTAGGTCTTTTCTCATGCCAGCGTGCGATCTCCCTGATCCACCTGGACTTCACCTAGTCCCACTAGGTGTTTTCCGTCAAGCCTCCAGTCAACCTTGATCCACTTGACATCATACAATAATTAAACATCATATGACATTCAAACATCATTATCAAACATCGAAACATCCAACCTTAAGCTTACCATGCTTACCAAACCGAAGCTCACCCGAGCCTAGTCAAACTAGGTCAACCTTGACCTAACCAAGATTGCACCAACAATATCTACAACTTTCATCTTTTAATCATGTGTCTGAGTCATAGCCCAACATTCAACACCATATAACATAGCAGATCTAACTACTGTTTTGTAGAACTTCCCTTTAAGTTTTAGTGATACTTTACAATCACATAAAACACCCAACGCTAACCTCCAACCATCCTACTTGTATTCTATGTAAGATATTTCTCTCAATCCCTCTATCACTTTGTATAAATGATCCTAAATACTTAAAGTTCTCAGTTTTAGACAACTTGTCATCTCATATCTTAATAATTATCTTATTACGTCTAATATTGCTAAACATAAATTCCATATATTCTATCTTTACTCTACTAAGCCTAAAGTCTTTCACTTCTTGTATTTTTCGCCAAGATTCTAGTTTAGCATTTACTCCTTCACGTGTCTCATCTATCAAAATGATATCATCTGTAAATAATTTGCACCATGGTACTGTATCTTGAATGTGTCTAGTGAGTTCGTCCATGATTAGTGTAAAAAGATAAAGACTTAGAGCTGATCCTTAATGTAACCCCATCCTTATTGGAAATGCTTCAGTTAATCCGCCTGAAGTCTTTACTCTGGTCGTTGCATTTTCGTATATATTCTTAATTAGTTCAATATATGTTACGCTAATGCCACTCTTTTCAAGAATTCTCCATATAATTTCTCTTATGACCCTCTCATAAGCTTTTTCTAAACCAATGAATACCATGTATAGATCTTTCTTTTGCTTCTGATACTTTTCAATTAATTGTCTAAGAAGATGTATAAATTCTATTATCGACCTTCTAGGCATGAACCCAAATTAATTTTCGGTCATTGTGGTCTCCTTTCTTAATCTTTTTTCTATTACTCATTTCAAAAGTTTCATGGTATGATTCATTAGTTTAATACCCCTATAGTTTGTACAATTTTGTACGTCTCTTTTGTTCTTATATAAGGGAACAAGAGTACTTACCCTCCATTGATTAAACATTTTTTGTTTTCAATATCATATTAAATAATTTTATAATTTATTTAATACTTTGTTTCCCTAAACACTTCCATACCCTCTATTGGGATATCTTTCAGTCCCTTGGCTTTTCCATTCTGCATCTCTTTCAAAGCTTGTTCTATTTTTGAAGTTTGATTCTACATGAAATTAAAATTTCTATACTCATTTGAACTACTCAAATTACCTAAGTTAAGTTGGTCCTCAAACCTTCATTAAAAAGTTGATGAAAGTAAATCTTCCACCGCTCTTTTATTTTGCTATCATTTAATAATACTCTATTGCATTCATATTTAATATATCTTATTTGGCTAAGGTCTCTTGTTTTCCTCTCTCTCGCTTTAGGTATTTTATAAATGTATCTTTCTTCTTCTTTTGTATCCATGTTTTGATATAATCATTCAAAAATTTTATTTTTTGCTTCATTTACTGATTTCTTAGCCTCTTTCTTAGCTATTGTATATTTTTCAATGTTTCCCTCGTTCTTACAAATATATAATTCATTATAAGCTATTCGTTTTTCCATCACTTTCTCTTATGCTTTCTAATTCCACCAACAAGATTTCTTACTTGGTGGTGCATACCCCATTGACTCACCGAATATACCCTTTGCTACTATTTTCAACATTGATATCATCTTATCCCATGTCATATTAGCGTCACTGTATATTTCATCCAATGCTTGTATTCCTAACTTTTCCTTCAATATGTTTTGCATCCCATCCTTTAACTTCCACCACTTAATTCTAGGAATTGTGCATATTTTTCTTCTATTGATATTATGATTAAGGTGTATATCCATCTAATACTCAAGTCACATAGTGATGAAAAAAGTTGGAGGAAAAGATATGAAGTAAAAGAAATAGCGAGGCTTCAACATTCGTCCTTCTTTTGTGTTGGCACTATGACCATTACATAGAGAGGGAAGAGGCACATAGGGTTTCTAACAAACATACCTTTATAACCAATATGCCTCCTTTAATTGGTACCATTATTAATGGCGATGCTAGCATGTAATATGAGCCTCTCAGTAACCATTGCCTTCCTTGTAACAATACTTCTTCCATTCTATAATTGATAGGTTGAGTTAGCTCGGTGAAAACAATCCAACCTGATCCGAGATCCTTATGAGGTAGACCGACTTGAACTGAACTCCTATTGGAAATAAACTGGGGAGGACCAGTCCGACCTGACCCGAGCTTGCCCAAACTTAAAACAATTTGGCTTGAATCCCATCTTGACTCGGAATAACCAAGTTTCATGTTGATCAAGTCCTGGACATGCCATGTGGTTACCAAAATTTTCTCCACATTATAAGTCTCCCTTTCAAAACTAATCGAATGAGGAAATAGTTCAACCTACATCAACGACTTCCGAGTCCTTGATTCCAGGACAAATGTGGCATGTACTTTTCGAGAGTTGAAACTGTAATGCCCGCCCTTATATCTACTCTCGGGGCGGGGTTACGTAACAACCAATCATATAATTATTTTCTTTCTTCTAGCATAAAATTTAAAACAAACGATGCAAGGGTGCGAGGACTAAGTGCTGAGCATGCTTATCTAAACTATCAGGTGATATTTACAAGTGCTAAGCATAATAGTCAATACATGTCAATCAAATATCATGCTTGAATCATTGGAACATGGTAGGTGCATAGTAAGTTTAGTAATACATGAATCATGATAGTAAGGTTCACAAGTAGTTCAACTCACAACATAATCAAACCTAATCAAGTATAAGGGTAATTACTAACATTCATCATCAAGGAGTCATTAACAAAAGCATAATAAAGTAGATATATAGAAATCTTTCTTTCCCGAGCCACCACCCCACACATCTTCAGCCCTCCTGCCTCTTCCTTTAGTTCAAGTGTTCCTTACCTTTATCTGCAGCATAAGACAACACATAACTAGTAAGCACAAAAGCTTAGTAAGGATCCTATCCTACTCGCAAAATCCAGACGAAAGCATACAACATGTATACATAATAAATCATAAACATGAGTTCATCATAGCATACTAAACATCAAAGTTTCTAAGCATACAGCATAAAGTATCTTAAGCATACCCTTCACATATAATCAATGTTTTTCAAAACAATTCCATAAAGGTATTACTTAAAAATACATCCATATCATATAGGGCCCAGTTGTGTACCACATGATGCGTGTTCCCTAATGAGTTGGGGTAGCGAGCCACCAATCCCATTAGAGCAGGACCCTTACGTCCTACCGGAGCCATGACCTTATGTTAACATGCACCCCAGATTTGTTTAACGACCCCCCTTACGAGTCGGGTACACAACTTACAAAGTAAAATACTTATCATGTCTTAACATATATGCTAAGGAGTACTCCAAATTCACTTCTCAAGGGACACACCACTCTTCCAGGGTGTTTCTGATCCCATAGGGACACACCTCACAACATAAGGGTGTTCTTGATCCCATACTTAGTGGAGTATCCTTTCAAGCATTTTAACATACAATTCACATGCAATCTCATAATGGTGCCCCATGGGCTATAAATCATGCTCATACATACATCATAATTCAACCACTTAAACATACCTTAGATATGACAAGATTTGGCCACATAGATCATACTCATATCATAGGAAGTGGTAGCATGCTAACAATTAAGGTTTCCAATCAAACATTTCATTTAACATCACATGCATATACATATCATCATCCCCAAACATAAGCATATTTCCTAGGGTACATCCCATACAAGCATCACATATATATATATATATATCATGTATCGTACTAAGCATAGCATACATCAAGGGATACTCAACCTTCACAAACCTAATGGTTCATGCCCTGGGCCGAAAGTCATGCTAGGGGGGAGTTAAAGTTTTCCAATCAAACATTCCATTTAAACATCACACAGACATTTATACAAACACCTTGTATACAACATCATACCATATACTAAGCATGAATATATTATAGGATAATTCAACCCTCACTAACCCTAGTTCCATGCCTTGGCCGAAACCCATCCAAACCCTAAACCCTAGTTTTTGTCATCACAAAATGAAGGGACACAACATATGTGTATACTCTAAGTCCCAAGGGGTCTCCTCATGCATCAAGGAGTAGCCAAGGTCTCCCCCTTGGGGGGTGGCCGAAACCTATACAAGGGTAAACCCTAGGTTTTGTTCACAACATTTTGAAGGAAACAACATATACATATACCCTAAGTTCCAAGGGGTCTTCTCATGCATCAAGGAGTAACCGAGGCATTCCCCTAAGGGGTGGCCGAAACTCATCAAGGGGAAAATCCCCATTTTTGAAAACATCAAGGAGAAAAGAACCATACAATAACCATTACACTGTAGGCGAGGGGATACTTACATCCTTTCACTTGAATTTCTCCTTCTCTTACTCCTTAGGGTACCCTTGGTTGAAGGAGGGTGAGTGTTCTCCTTACTAGCACCTCTTTAGAACCTTGGCCCTAGTAGAGGGCAAGATAACTTTGGATGGTCTTCTTCCTTCCAATTCCATAGGGTTAGAACCCTAGGGTGTATTCTTTTCGAAAATTGAAAAGGAGAAGAAGGCTCTAGGTTTTCGAAAATTGAAGTGGGGAAGAAGAAGAAGAAATGGAACTTCTTTTCCCTCTCTTATTTATACTCTTATCATGAAGGGTCATGTCTCTTCACTTCCCTAGCTTTAATGAGAATGTTTCTTATTCTCTCAACATGAAACATGGCTTGGTGTAATGGTAAAGACATTGTTAGTGCAACTAGGAGGTTCAAGGTTCAATCCTTGCCTCCTCCTTTCTACATCTTCTTTTTATCACATTTTGCACTAATCCACATCCAAGCCCATTAAGCCAAGCCCATCATAAAATTTCATAATAATAATGTTTCATGAATTCATAATATTTCATATGGGGAAAATTTTGGGGTGTTACAATCCTCTATCCCTTATAAAAAGTTCGTCCCGAACTTTAAAATAATTTCGGATACTTTAATCGTATTGCCTCCTCTCGTTCCCATGTGGCTTCTTCGACTTGTTGTTCCGCCACAGAACCTTTACTAAGGGTACTTCCTTGTTCCTTAGCTTTTTGACTTCTCGATCTAGGATCTGAATAGGTCGGCGTTCGAAACTTAGGTTCTCTTGGTCTTGTACTGGTTGGGGCTCTAT
Organism: Boesenbergia rotunda; assembly: GCA_024364735.1. Lineage (NCBI taxonomy): Eukaryota > Viridiplantae > Streptophyta > Magnoliopsida > Zingiberales > Zingiberaceae > Boesenbergia > Boesenbergia rotunda. The sequence goes on along the minus strand of JAGFNQ010001797.1, from coordinate 1,461 downwards.
CGTCTGATTCACATCAGGGGTACATTTCCTTAGCATTGATACATGGAAGACATTGTGGATAGCCGACATTTCTGGCGGCAGCTCCAGTTCGTAGGCCACTTTGCCTACCCGTCTCAGGATCTGATACGGTCCCACATATCTCGGACTCAGTTTCCCTCTCTTTCCGAATCTCATCACCCCTTTTATAGGGGCCACTTTAAGGAATACTGAATCCCCAACATCAAACTCTAGTGGTCTGCGTCGCTTGTCAGCGTAGCTTTTCTGCCGACTCTGAGCAGTCTCTATTCTCTAGCGGATATTCTTTATAGCCTGAGTGGTTTCATCTATAATATCAGTCTGGAGTCCCATCTCTTTCTTTTCACCACTCTCAAGCCAGCATATAGGAGATCTGCATTTTCTTCCGTATAGTGCTTCGTACGGTGCCATCCCGATAGTAGCTTGATAACTGTTGTTATAAGCAAACTCTACCAAGCTCAGGTATCGACACAAGCTTCCCTTGAAGTCCAAGGCACAAGCTCGTAACATGTCTTCTAATATTTGATTCACCCTTTCAGTCTGCCCATCAGTCTGGGGATGAAAGGCCGTACTGAATTTCAGCTTCGTGCCAAGAGCCTTTTGCACGTGTCCCCAAAAATCTGAAGTAAATCGACCATCCCGATCAGAGATGATGGTCTTGGGAACTCCGTGTAGTCGGACAATTTCCTTGACGTACAGTTGAGCCAACTGCTCTACTGAGTAGGTCATCCTGATAGCCAGAAAATGGGCAGACTTGGTGAGTCTGTCCACAATAACCCATATACCATCATATCCATTCGTCGTTCTAGGCAGCCCAGCGATGAAATCCATAGAGATGTCTTCCCATTTCCACTCTGGAATCGATAGAGGTTGCAGAACTCCTCCAGGCCTCTGGTGTTCTGCTTTGACCCTCTGGCAGGTCAAACACATACTGATATAGTGGGCTACATCTCGCTTCATACCGGACCACTAAAACTTGCTCTTCAGATCTTGATACATCTTGGTAGACCCAGGATGCATCGCATAAGGTGTTCCGTGAGCTTCCTCGAGGATTCTTGTCCGTAAGTCGGAGTCGTCGGGAACACATAATCGATCCCGAAGATATAAGACTCCGCTGTCCGAAATCCGAAATCCATCGTCCTTGCCTTCGAGAACCTCTTGCTTGATTCTCTGAAGACTCGGATCATGATTCTGCTTTTCCAGAATATCGTCGAATAATGTCGGCGCAATCATCAGGGTGCAACTGTCCTGATATGATTTCAATCCCGTAATTCATAATTTCTTCCCCTAAGGGTTGTGACAAAGCTGATAAAGACATCAAAGCAGCACATGATTTTCTACTGAGAGCATCGGCTACCTTGTTGGCTTTTCCCGGATGGTACAGGATCTCACATCATAATCCTTGACCAATTCGAGCCATCTGCGCTGTCTCATATTCAAATCTTT
>JAGFNQ010001796.1:95232-223099 GCA_024364735.1 Boesenbergia rotunda | reverse complement strand
AAATTATTACAATCTAAAGTTCGAATATAGAATTAAAAATACAGCACATAACAAAAATTATGTTGGTGCAGGAAGCACCAGATCGAACCTTGTTTTGATATTGGCAAAGGATTCAATGTTAAGGGTTGTTTGGTATCTAACAATGCTGCTTGAGAGTGCAGGAAACAAAGTCCTAGAGAAGGGCTGCTAGGCACCTGACGATGGGCTATCAGGAAACCAAGTCCTGGCGAAGGGCTGCTGGGCGAAAACCAAGTCCTAGCGAAGGGCTGCTAGGCACCTGACGATGGGCTGTCAGGAAACCAAGTCCTGGCGAAGGGCTGCTGGGCGAAAACCAAGTCCTGGCGAAGGGATGCTGGGCGAAAACCAAGTCCTGGCGAAGGGCTGCTGGGCGAAAACCAAGTCCTGGCGAAGGGCTGCTAGGCGAAAACCAAGTCCTGGCGAAGGGCTGCTAGGCGAAAACCAAGTCCTGGCGAAGGGCTGCCGGGCGAAAGTCCAACTGGAGGATCCGGTTGGCACCAGGTAAATTCTCCCGAGAGGAGTAGGTGAGGACGTGTTCCCCTTGAGGGAACATTAGGCGTCGGTTCGACCTAGGGCTCCATTTTGGAGACTCAAAGTCAGAACCAAGACAGCCAAGGCTGTGTAAAATCAACTTATTAATTGCTGTTTTGGACTAACCCTGGATGCAGGACCAAAGGACTGTGTTTCTGTAGCTCAGAGAGCCTCAAAAGAGTGAGGCAGTAGCTGAGCAGGGCGCCCCGGATGTTTCGGGCGCCCCAGAGTCAACCCAAAGTCAGCAGAGCAAGTAAACGCCCCGACAGCAGCACATTTGGGGGCGCCCCGGATGTTTCGGGCGCCTCGCGCGCATCGGGCGCCCCGCGTGTCGCGGGCGCCCACTGTGCCACGCCACTGGCAGCTGCAGCAGCTCACCCTCGCGAAGAAGATGAAGCCTTGACCGGTCAACCCGGGCGCCACGCGCGCGTCGGGCGCCCCAGTCAAATGTGATCCCGAAGAAGCAGAGATCAGCCTTGACCAAAGGGTTCGCCGGATCAAAAGCCACGTGGGGGGGGGGCGCCCCGAGCATCCCGGGCGCCCCCAGCCCTATAAAAGGGACCCTCGACCCTCTTCTTCAACAATCAAGTTTTTCGACGCTTCTACGCTCTTCTGCTTCCGCGACACGCTCCAGAAATCTTCCAACTCAAGCTGACGACGTCCCGCTGCTCCGAAACTTCGATCTACACCGGACGTCGGTAACGAAGAGCTCTGTATTTAAAGTTTACTATTCTGCCTTCTTGTAAAATCTATTTGTAAACTTTGCGAACTTATAGAATTGCCCGCAGAAAACGGTCAACGACCGTGGGCCTTGGAGTAGGAGTCGACCCAGGCTCCGAACCAAGTAAACCGACTGTGTTTGCATTGTTCTGTTTTTCTTTTATTTCCGCTACGCACCCGCTCTTTTTAAATCCGAACGAATTGCGACATTCACCCCCCCCCTCTCTCGCATTTCTCGATCCAACAAGTGGTATCAGAGCGGGGTTATTCAAAGTTTGTGCAACCACCACTTTGAAATTTTTTTTCGGATTTTTTTTCGCTCTTTTTTTCAAATAAATAATATCTATGAGTGTATTTAAAATATCCTTACGCCTTTTTCAATTCTGAATTCTCATTTTCTCACCATAAGTCAGAATTGATAAAAGAATCAATTTGTGAAAACTTGTCGTAAAATTTTTTTATTATTATTTTAATATTTTTCCTCGAAATTCGTGCTATCTTAATTCGAGAAATTTTTTTTCCCTTACTTTTTCTTCATTAATCAAAATTGTTAAAATCAACATTTTCTAAAAAATTTTATTATTATTTTAAATATTTTCCCTCGAAATTTGTGCAATACTTTTTGTTGCTCCCGCACTACTAATCCAAGACCAAGTCTTGGTACATTTTTTTTATTATTGTGTGCAAGATTTAAACTAATGGCCAATCAAGAATGGAATAGTACCCGTCCACCACTCTTCTCCGGCAAGAACTTCAACTCTTGGAGAAGTCAAATGGTGTCGCTTCTAAAAGCCCACATGGACCTATGGCTAATCATCCAAACAGGATTTTCTTTTCCCGTAGAAGATGGAATGTCGATCGCTTGGGAGAAATTGGACGAACCAACTCTGAGGAAGATCGAGACTGATGCAAGAGCAACTGCAATTCTTCAATGCGGTCTAACCAACGAACAACTCAAGCTAGTCGGTTCATTTGGATGTGCTAGAGAAATTTGGGAGAAATTGATCAATCTTTATCAAGAAATCTCAGATGAAGAAGAAGATCAGGTAAGTTATATTGCCCTTTCGGTCCAAGCATAGACAGCCGAGTCAGAGTCTGAACCTGAAGCTAGAGTCGAAATCGAACCAGCAGAATCAGACGACGAATTAACTGAGACGGTAACCAATTTCAAATTCTTTTCTAAATTAGAATTAAATAATCAAGCTGATACTGCAATGGTCGAGGAAGGAATAACTTTTGCATGGAAAACTCCAAGAGAACCACCAACGAAGAAGCTTCAACCAGTACCCAAGTCCGACTCAGACACAGAATCAGAAGATGAATCTAGATCCGAGACAGCAACAATTAAGGGGGAGATTCCTAATAAGGAATCAAAAGGTAAAATTACAAATTTGAATTTTAAAAATCATATAATTTGTTACATATGCAGGAAGAGAGGGCACTACCAAACTAAGTGTCCTACTCGAAAGATTCAAACGACACCACCGAAGGCGACAAAGGAATGAGCTCCAAAAGCACGAAAGAACAAGAGTCGCATTCAATGCTTCAAGTGTCAGGAGTTTGGGCATTACAAAGAGGAATGCACAGATAAACGTTACAAAGATCCAGGGAAACCAACCAAAATGGGTAACTGTAATTTACATCCAAATCAACTCTTTACCTTGAATACTGATAGTTTAATTAATCTCCCTTGGTCAAACTTAGATATAGATGCATGCTTAGATAACTTGATGAAATCATGTATATTAGCAAAGTCAAAATTCAAAATGTTAAGACAAGAAAATGAGACTTTGAAAATTAAAATTGATATACAAGAAAAACTGATTAATAATTTTGCAAACTTAGAAAATCCAGAAATTTCTCCTCACTATGACATTATCTGAAGTTTTGTCTTGGCTATTCATAGGACTAGATAGCTTAAGGACTTAACCAATTACTTGAAATTTGAAAACATAGTATTGGGAGGAGGTGAGATGATAGTACGTTGGGGAAACCAACTCTAATAAGATCAAGTCTACTTGGTCTCTTTAGACTGGTGAAACCAGCCGAAGCTACCGATCCAAGACCCAAGCTAGTTAGACCAGAAAATGACCTAATTTAATTTGAAAATGAAATTTCATTAAAAGGCTTTGTCTAGGAAAGGGTGGATGATCTCATAAGGCTATGGCCAAAGAAGGCCTAGTGCCTCGCCAAGACCTGGAAGCCAATTTCTGAAATTCAAATTCAAATTATCTTTTGTCAAATTCGAATCTAACACAAATTTCAAATAATTATAGATTCTAATCTGTTTTCAAAATTTCTATTTTTCAAACTTATTCTGTTTCAAAAATCACTTAATCAGTGTTCAAAATTTCTACTTTCTACACTTATTTTTTTTAAATCTGTTTTCAAAATTAAATAACTTTTTTCAAAATAAATGAAAATTCCTTTTCAAAATTAATTTTTACCTTCAAACCTGTCTCACAAGAACTTTTAAGGCTAACTGTTTGAAAACCCTAGATTGGGTGAGACAGAAAAATTAAGTTCAAATTAAAATTTCTTTTATGTTGTGTTTTAATTCAGAGGATAATCCCAACATAGTCAAACCATGATTAACATAGTCAAACCTTAGTCAACTGAGTCAAACATGGTCAAACCTAGTCAACACTAAGGTCTTAGATAAAGTCAGTCTATGTCGGATACAGGGGGAGTTCTTCTTAATGTTTTTTTTATTTCTCAAAATCCTTATGCTTTAAAACTTATTTTCATCTAAAAAATAAGGCTTTCAAAAATTGATTCAAAAACCTTAATATATTACTATCACTTTGGAAAAATTATTATCATTTCAAATTTTTTAAACTGTGTTATTCCAAATTGAGTTTTCAAAAATTTATCTCCTTGAAAGTTTCATACTCAGAAGATTATTCAAAATTATTCTTTTGTTGTTAATAAACCCTAAAGACACAGTGGAAGGTCCACTTCATGATCTACTACGACTCCTAGGATGTGTCAAATTTAGGGAGAGTTTGATTCAAAAGAAGAATTTCTGAAAATTTTTTTTTGGTAATTATTTGTTTTGAAGTTATTAGATAATTCTTATAATTTAAATCAAACCCTAAAACTCAGAGGAAGATCGCTTGTAGTCAACAAGCTTCCTAGGACTGGGTCAAGTTTAGGGGGAGATGAAATTAAAAGAATTATTGAACATTTTCAAAATTATATGTTTTCATGCACTGCAAGTTCAAAATCCTTTTGAAAACTTAAATAATTTTTCTGTCAAAATACTATTATTTTACAAAACTCTTGTGGCTTATGAAATTAATTTTATAATATTTACTTGGGTTGGAGAAAATTTTCCAGGACACTTAGGAAAATGTCCTTGTAGTCAACAAGGTTTCCTAGGATTGTGTCAGACTGGAAAAGAAACCTAGTCAAGTAAAATATTTTGTGTTCAAAATGCATAATCCTTTTCAAAAATTACTTATACTTTTCAAAGTCTAAGTCTTTTCAAAATTACTTATATCTTTCAAAGTCTAAATACTTTTTTAAAAAGTACTTATGTGTTTCAAATCTTAATTTATTTCAAAAGTACTTAGATTTTTCAAAAATGCATAATATTTATTTCAAAAGTACTTTGAAGATTCAAAAGCACTTATATCTTCAAAAATACATATATCTGTCAAAAAAGTACTGCTATAATATTTTCAAAAGTATAAATATTTTTCAAGGCAATATTGTTCTAAAAGATTGGCCTACAAATATAAAATATCTTTTCAATACTTTTCCAAATAAAGTTTTGTTGGTGCAATTTAAACTTTTTGCTATACTTTCAAGAATTATACTGAGTATTTTTATGCTTTCAAAACTCATAGGCTCTGATACACAAACGCTCTCCTTAAAACTTCTCTCAAAATATTTTTATATTAGACTTAAAAATGGTCTAAAACATAAGGAGAAGAGTTTTACATTAAGGGGGAGAGAAAGGGAATGTTATTTTTAAGCTATTTCAAAATCTTAAGCATTTCTAAGTGGTTCAAAGTTATTTTTAGTGCATGTTTTCTTAAATAAAATTTTCCTTAGTAATCAAAATTTGTCTGAGAAAAAGGGGTTTTTAACAAAAGTTTAAGCTTGCTTTTCAAAAGTGTCTATGGATACAAATACTTTTGCTCTTTTTGAAAAATACTTTGTCAAAAACTTATTTTTGGTAGAACTCAAAACTCCCCATTAGAAACCTTGCTAACCCATGTATGCTTTTGATATATGTCAAAGGGGGAGGAAAGGTCAAAGTTAAGTATTTTAAGTATTTTATAACACAAGTATTCAGGATTTTAGAAGGAGTATGAAAAATAAAGAATTTTTTTTAACTCTAGAGTTATGCTTCACTGTTTACCTTATGCTCTTAACTGTTGTAATTTTTTCCTTAACTTTGAATTGTGTTGCCATAATCAAAAAGGGGGAAATTGTTGGTGCAGGAAGCACCAGATCGAACCTTGTTTTGATATTGGCAAAGGATTCAAAGTTAAGGGTTGTTTGGTATCTAACAATGCTGCTTGAGAGTGCAGGAAACAAAGTCCTAGCGAAGGGCTGCTAGGCACCTGACGATGGGCTGTCAGGAAACCAAGTCCTGGCGAAGGGCTGCTGGGCGAAAACCAAGTCCTAGCGAAGGGCTGCTAGGCACCTGACGATGGGCTGTCAGGAAATCAAGTCCTGGCGAAGGGCTGCTGGGCGAAAACCAAGTCCTGGCGAAGGGATGCTGGGCGAAAACCAAGTCCTGGCGAAGGGCTGCTGGGCGAAAACCAAGTCCTGGCGAAGGGCTGCTAGGTGAAAACCAAGTCCTGGCGAAGGGCTGCTAGGCGAAAACCAAGTCCTGGCGAAGGGCTGCCGGGCGAAAGTCCAACTGGAGGATCCGGTTGGCACCAGGTAAATTCTCCCGAGAGGAGTAGGTGAGGACGCGTTCCCCTTGAGGGAACATTAGGCGTCGGTTCGACCTAGGGCTCCATTTTGGAGACCCAAAGTCAGAACCAAGACAGCCAAGGCTGTGTAAAATCAACTTATTAATTGCTGTTTTGGACTAACCCTGGATGCAGGACCGAAGGACTGTGTTTCTGCAGCTCAGAGAGCCTCAAAAGAGTGAGGCAGTAGCTGAGCAGGGCGCCCCGGATGTTTCGGGCGCCCCAGAGTCAACCCAAAGTCAGCAGAGCAAGTAAACGCCCCGACAGCAGCACATTTGGGGGCGCCCCGGATGTTTCGGGCGCCCCGCGCGCATCGGGCACCCCGCGTGTCGCGGGCGCCCACTGTGCCACGCCACTGGCAGCTGCAGCAGCTCACCCTCGCGAAGAAGATGAAGCCTTGACCTGTCAACCCGGGCGCCCCGCGCGCGTCGGGCGCCCCAGTCAAATGTGATCCCGAAGAAGCAGAGATCAGCCTTGACCAGAGGGCTCGCCGGATCAAAAGCCACGTGGGGGGGGGCGCCCCGAGCATCCCGGGCGCCCCCAGCCCTATAAAAGGGACCCTCGACCCTCTTCTTCAACAATCAAGTTTTTCGACGCTTCTACGCTCTTCTGCTTCCGCGACACGCTCCAGAAATCTTCCAACTCAAGCTGACGACGTCTCGCTGCTCCGAAACTTCGATCTACACCGGACGTCGGTAACGAAGAGCTCTGTATTTAAAGTTTACTATTCTGCCTTCTTGTAAAATCTATTTGTAAACTTTGCGAACTTATAGAATTGCCCGCAGAAAACGGTCAACGACCGTGGGCCTTGGAGTAGGAGTCGACCCAGGCTCCGAACCAAGTAAACCGACTGTGTTTGCATTGTTCTGTTTTTCTTTTATTTCCGCTGCGCACCCGCTCTTTTTAAATCCGAACGAATTGCGACATTCACCCCCCCCTCTCTCGCATTTCTCGATCCAACAAATTATACCGACGACCAGAAGATTAGAATGTCGAAGCCGCAGGTCATCATTGGCGCTTGAGTCTTAAGCACGGAGCATTTGGAGTAGAGCGCTTAAAAGAATGCGTAGAAGGAAGTTGTGTTTAAATCCAAGGGGGTGAACCCCTTTATATAGTGGTCGTTGGGGCGCCTGTGTTGAAGGGGGCGCCTGACACGTGGCCCATTTTGCCTAAACTTAATCCGCAGACTTGGCCAGCGCTTATCCCCTCAACTGGGGTGCCTGAGCTGATTGGGGCACCTGTATGAACACAGACGCCTCTGTTGCTATCTTGAAGGCTAGCTTCGAAGTGGCTTGGAATCACCTCTGTCTGGGGCGCCTGTATCAACACAGGCGCCTGGTCAAACAGGCGCCTGACACCAATGAGGCACCTGGGAGCATAATGTTGGTGTAGGAAGCACCTAAGTCAAACCTGAGTTTTGATAATGGTAAAGGGTTCAGAAGTTAAGATGTTATTGTTGTCTATCATGTTCACTGAGTGTGCAGGAAGAAGCCCTAAGTACATTAGGCAAGAAGTCCTGGCAAAGGGCTGGCCAAAGAAGTCCTGGTCAAGGACTGGGCAAGAAGACCTGACCGGAAGTCTGGCAAAGAAGTCCTGGTCGAGGACTAGGCACGAAGTCCTGGCAAGGGGCTGGGCACCGAAGACCTGATCGGAAGTTGACCACGAAGACCTGGTCAGGTGGATCGGGCAAAAGTCTAACCGGAGGAGCCGGTTGGCAAAAGGTAAAACTCTCCTGAGAGGAGTAGGTGAGGGCGCGTTCCCCGTCGAGGGAACAACATGCGTCGGTTTGACCTAGGGTTCCATTTGGGAGACCCCGAAGTCAGAACCAAGACAGCTACGACTATAATTATTACTTACTATGTTTTTGGGACTAACCTTAGTTGCAGGGTCGAAGGACTGATCGTCTGCAAGTGATGGTTCTTCATTGGGCCTAGGCGCCCGAATGAAGTCAGGCACCCGTAAGGATACGGGCGCCCAAGAGTGAAGGCAAATCCCAAATCATAGCTGCGAAGCCACTGAACCAAGGTGGATCAGGCGCCCGTGAGGACACGGGTGCTCCCATCAGCTCAGGTGCCCATGTGGGGAGGATAAGCGCTGACCGAGCCCGCGGATAAGGATTCGCAGATCAGAGGGCACGTGTCAGGCGCCCCCAACCCATCAGGCGCCCGATAGAGCACTATAAAAGGGGCTCGACCCCAAGGCTTCAACAACACAATTTCTCAACGCTCCAAAGTTTTTCGTTCAAGCGCTACGCCCCGGAAAACTCTGACTTCGAGATTCGAGCGCCGACGATAACCCTCTGCTCCGAAATACGATCCACATCGGGTGTCGATAACGAAAAGTGTAGCTACTTTCATTTCCTACAATATTCCTGTACTCAACTTGTAAACTGTTTTGCGCGATTATAGTATTGCCCAAAGTAAACGGTCAAGGACCGTGGGCCTTGGCGTAGGAGCCAACCGCGACTTTGAACCAAGTAAAAATCTTGTGTTCTTGTGTGCATTTAATTATTTCTGCTGCGTTTTCGGTCTTTATTCTATCCGAAAAGTTTTAACGATATTCACCCCCCCCCCTCTATCGTTTCTCACGATCCAACAAGTGGTATCAGAGCGGGTGGCTCAAATTTGATGCAATCACCAATTTGAGAGTTTTTCAGATCTTATGAAGTTTTTTTCATTTTCTTTCGAAGTTTTCTCGTTAATCGAGGTTGGTGCAACACCACTCGATCGCTTTTTTTATTATCTTGTTCCCACACTATTAATCCAAGACCAAGTCTTGGGATAGAATTTCTCTTTTTTTTGTTATTTCAGAAATCTTAAATGGCCATGCAAGAGGGTTTCAGCAAAGCCAGACCACCACTTTTCAGTGGAGAAGACTTCTTCTACTAGAAGAGTCGGATGGAAGTCCACCTGAAAACTCAGGTGGATATGTGGATCATAATCCAATCTGGTCTGGAAATCCCCAAGAATGCTGAAGGGGTGGCACAACATTACACAGAATGGGGCGTCTCGCTGAAGAAGAAGATCGAGGCTGATGCAAAAGCAACCCAGACACTCCAATGCGGACTAACCAAAGAAGAACTGAATCGGGTGGGACCCTTCAACAGTGCGAAGGAACTCTGGAGTAAGTTGATCGAATTGCACGAAGGCACCTCCCATACAAGAATCAGCAAAATGGACCTACTGCTGAACAAATTGTACACAATCAAAATGAATGAATGCGAGTCAACAGCCCAACTCCACGCTAGGATCCAGGAGCTGATGATCGGCCTACACACAATCGGTCACAAGGTAGAAAACCGTGACCTTATCAGGTATACCCTAAACGCCTTCTCGAGAAATACTTTGTGGGCATCTATGGTAGATGCTTACAAAGTTTCTAGGGACCTTTCTAAAATTAAATTAGTCAAATTATTTTCTAAACTAGAATTACATGAGCAAACTAACTGCACCTTAGCCGAGAAAGATATTGCTTTTCTTGCAGGAAAAATAGGAAAGGTGACCAAGAAAAAGCCTCAACCTGAACTCGAGTCTGACTCAGACTCAGACTTAGAAGACAACGAAGGAGATCGACCCAAACTGGTTCGGCTAGCCCGGGACTACTACAAGGAGTTGAATCATCAGACCAATAGAAGAAAAACCAGCCGAAAGAAGGAAGATCCAGCTGAACCATCAATGTCTAAGACCAAATCAAACGTGACCTGCTACGAATGCAACAAGAAGGGACACTACAAATCAGAGTGCCCTAATCTGAAAGAAGCCAAGAAGACAAGAAGGAAGAAAGCCCTTCAAGCCACGTGGGACGAGTCTTTCTCCGATGAAGAATAAGAGGCCCCACAATTGAACCTGCTCACCTTGACTTCTTCGGAAGAGATCGACATCGGATCAGAATCGGAGCCGGACGACGGAAAGCTCACAATTTCGGAGGACGGCAAAATAACTGTAAGTGGTTATTCTAAAGTTGAATTAGCAGAATTAATTGCTTACCTATCTAGTAACTTGGCAAAAGCCAAAATTCGAGTTGAGTCCCTCCGACAGGAAGTAAAACTCCTGAAATAGGGAGCTGACTCTAGATCTTTGACTGAAAATGTTCAAGAAGGAACCTCTGCTCAAGTTGAAAAGCTTGAGAAAGAGAACTCCTCCTTGAAAACTCAAGTCAAGGACCTTAGAGCGGCTTTAGAACGATTCACTTCGGGTTCCAAGGGTCTTGACATGATCCTTGGAAAACAGAAGTCTGTTCTAAATCGATCCAGGTTAGGGTATCGAACCAAGGCTAGACAAAGGTCATACTATGCTGTATTGAACCAATCTAGGCCCAAAGTTCAGGCATGGGTACCTAAACTTTGCCTGAAGAACCAAGCTGGACCAAACCAGTATTGGATCCCCAAGGACAAGATTCATATCGTGCCTAATCATTACCGTGGCTTTAGTCCAGGGGGAGCCAACTTAAAAATAATTTTTATAGTTAAATAGATTCTTTTCTTATTTTAAAATTGCATGCTTGCTTGTTTATTTATTTTCTACAATTTACCATGCTTAGACCTAGAACTGGTTAGATTAAGGACTAAAACGATTAACTGAAATTTGAACAACATAGTATTGGGTGGAGGTGAGATGATAGTACGTTAGGGAAACCATTTTGGCGGAACTAGCAGAAGCTACCAATCCAAGACCCAAACTAGTTAGACCAAAATCTTTCAAGGAGTAACTTAAAGATAGATTTTCAATAAAAGACTTTGTCAAGGAAAGGGTTGATGATCCAATAAGGCTACGGCCAAAGAAGGCCTAGTGCCTCGCCAAGACCTGGAAGCCGATTATTGAAAACCAAATTCACATTACTATTGTCATATTTGAATCTAACACAGATTTCAATTAATCTTAGATTCAACCATTTTTTCAAAAATAAAATTTAAAGCATAATAAATTGTTTTAAAAATTAATTTAACTTTTCAAAATTAGTCATGGTTTTTCAAAATAAATTTCTTACTTCTATTAAAACCTGTCTCACAAAACCCATAAGGTTAACATGATTGATAACTTTAGATTGGGTGAGATAGACTAGGTTGTGAAAATCAATTCAGGCTATCCTTAATTCTAATTAGATCCAAATAAACAAATTCTTTATGTGTAGGAACATAAAGATTTGGACCAATGGATGTTGGATAGCGGATGCTCTAGACACATGACTGGAGACGAATTGAAATTCACCAAACTCAAGTTCAAGAACCTAGGCTCAGTAGCATTTGGCAACAGTGCTACACTCAAAGTCATTGGGTCAGGTAACATTGAACTCAAATCTGATTTTGTAATTAATAAGGTACTCTTAGTTGAGAACTTTAAGTTTAATTTGCTTAGTATAAGTCAATTATGTGATGCTGGCTATGTAGTTACCTTTACCAACTCTGACTGCTTGATTAGAAATTTGCAAGACTCAAAAGTCATGCTTAAGGGCACTAAGAGAAATAACGTTTACACTATAAACCTACCCATAGAACCTAAATGCTTCTTAACTCAGTTAGAAGAATCAAACCTCTGGCATAGGAGATTAGGTCACACTAATCTAAGATTAATTTCAAAAATCACCCAACTTGTTCTAATTAAAGGAATACCAAAAATTAAGAACCATGAAAACATGATATGTGAATCATGCAACCAAGGTAAACAAACCAGGTCCAATCACAAACAAATTCAATCAGATCTAACTCAAACTACGCTTGAGCTCCTGCACCTTGACCTATTTGATTCACATGGAGCCAAGTCACTAAGCGAAAATCGGTACTGCTTAGTAATTATCGATGATTACTCTAGGTTTACTTGGGTTAGGTTCCTAAAGACTAAAGATGAAACCCTAAACTTGTTTATTGATTTTTGTAAGATAATTGAAAATCAAAAATATACCAAAATCAAAAGACTTAGGATTGATCACGGGGGAGAGTTTGAAAATCAAAAGTTCGAGGAATTTTGTAGAATAAATGGGTATATACACGAATTTTTGTGTCCTAGAACCCCCCAGCAAAATGGGATAGTAGAATGGAAAAATAGAACCCTACAGGAGCCGCTAGGACTATGCTCAATGAATTCAACCTAGCTAATCAATTTTGGGCAGAAACAATTAGTACGGCTTGCTATATCCAAAATAGGGTCCTAATCAACAAACGGCATAATAAAACTCCCTATAAATTATATTATCATAGACGTCCAAACCTACACTACCTAGGAGTCTTTGGGTGCAAAGTCCATATCTTAAACACCAAGGACTACCTCGGTAAATTCCAGTCTAAGTCAACCCCAGGGGTCTTCTTAGGATATTCAACAACAAGTAGGACCTATAGGGTCTACAATAAACAAACTAACAAAATTGAAGAAACAACAAATCTAATATTTGATGAGGAAACTAATTCAAAATCTGATAATCCAAATCTAAATCCATCAAATATTGATCATGAAGATAATGAACAAATTATTGAACCATCAATTGAACCACTAGTTGATCCTCTAAGTGAACTGACTATTGAACCAACTACTGAGTCAATTGAACCAATAATTGAACCAAATACTGAACTGAACCGTCCAGCCGGACCTGAGGCTGAACTAAGTTCTAGAAGAACTAAGAAACCCAGACTCAGTCACCCAACTGATCAAATTGTGGGTGATCCAACCATAGGAGTCAGAACTAGGTCTTCCTATAGAAATCTTAGTCAGATTGCACTGATTTTGAAAATCGAACCTAAGACTATAGAGGAAGCCTTACCTGATCCTGATTGGATCATAGCAATGCAAGAGGAGTTAGCCCAATTTGAAAGGAACCTTGTCTGGGAACTAGTACCTAAACCTGAGAGCAAATCCATTATTGACACTAGGTGGGTGTTTAGGAATAAGCTAAATGACCAAGGGGAAATAGTTAGAAATAAAGTCCACTTAATAGCTAAAGGGTTCAGTCAAGTCGAATGGTTTTACTATGCCGAAACCTATGCCCCAGTAGCCAGACTTGAGTCTATTAGAATATTGCTAGCCTTTGCAGCCCATAAAGGATTTAAACTCTACCAAATGGATGTAAAATCAGCCTTTCTGAATGGGTTTATTAGAGAAGAAGTCTATGTAGGACAAGCCCCCGGTTTTGAGGACTTAGAAAAACTTGACCAAGTTTACAAACTCAATAAGGCACTGTACAGACTAAAACAAGCACCTAGGGCATGGTATGAACGCCTATCGACCTACCTCATTTCTAAGGAATTTAACCAAGGACAAATTGACTCAACCCTTTTTGTTAAAACCTTAGAAAAAGACATCTTTATTGCCCAAATCTATGTTGACGATATAATTTTTGGATCCTCCAACTTAAATTTCTTAAAAGAATTTGAAAAAATAATGGAAAACGAATTCGAAATGAGCTTAGTTGGTGAGCTCAATTTCTTTCTAGGATTACAAATTAAGCAAACTAGGGATGGAAATTATGTCCATCAATCTAAATATGATAAAGAGTTAATAATGAAATTTAAAATGGATAACTCCAAAAGCATAAGTACCCCTATGGCCACAAATGTAAAAATAGATAGTGACCCTGATGGTAACCCTGTAGACCTTAACTATATCGAAGTATGATTGGTAGTCTACTTTACCTTACAGCCAACAGACCTGATATCCTTTTCGCTATAGGAATGTGTGTTAGATACCAAACTTGTGCTAAGGAAACGCACTTAGCAGCCCTAAAAAGAATACTTAGGTACATTAAGGGCACCCTAAATGTAGGGATTTGATATCCTAGGACCTCAACTTTTGACCTGTCAGGATACTCGGATTCTGACTATGCTGGTTGTAAACTAGATAGAAAGAGTACAAGTGAAAGCTGCCAACTTTTAGGAAATAGGCTAATGAGTTGGTGTAGCAGAAAGCAGCACTGCGTAGCTCTATCCACAACTGAAGCTGAGTATGTTGCTTTAGGGGAGAGTGTAGCACAACTCTTATGGATGATGCACACTCTTAAGGACTTCCAGCTTGATTACACCCAATCCCAAGTCTACATTGATAATATAAGTTCAATTAATCTAACTAAGAGCTCAATCCAATACTCTAGAACTAAACACATAGAAGTTAAACACCACTTCATAAGAGATCATATAGCTAGGGGTGAGATAGTCCTTAAGCATGTAGACTCAAAATCTAACTTAGCTGATATCTTCACCAAACCCTTACCTGAGTCTAAGTTCAGCTCACTAAGAAGGCAGTTAGGGTTATGCTTGGTAAAATAAGACTGCTCTACTTATACTTCTTTTCAAAAACTGTGTTATTTCTTAGTTAATTTGAAAAATCAATTTTATTTATTATTTTATTCAAAATGATTTCCCGAATTAGTTTTTTTTAAAACTTACACCCTTCAAAACTAAGGCTTTTCGCAAATGGACTTAGCCTAAGCCCTAACCCTAGAACTGCATGCACCTATAGATCTAGAAGTCATCATCTTACAAACACCTTCGGGTACTTTTTGATTGATAACCTAGACTGGGTTGAGATGCTTAGGTCTATGCCTTGATTCAAGATGCTTTAAGTCAGTGCATCTGTAGTAATTGGGGCACTAAATACCAATTAAATAGTAATCAAGTTAAGTGTCAAGCTTAGAAAATCTAACTTGATCAGATCACCTAACTTGACTAACCCTAGCGAAAACTACTGTTTAAAATAGTTAGTATGTAGCTAACTGGGTTAGACAGGACCCAAAAGAGAAAATTTAAATTGATTTGGTCTAGTTTATACTTAGAATTGGTTTAGTACAGCACCTTACTTTTATTACTCATTTTTCTTGCTATATTTTTTTTGATATATGGCAAAGGGGGAGAGATTGGAAAGGAGAGAAAAGAAGATTTTAAAATTTAAACTTTTAAAAATTAATCTTTTTCAACTTTTATCTCCTTTTTCAAAAAGGTAAAGTAATTCAAAATCACTTTGAAAAAATTTTCTAAGTGTTATAAATTCAAAAACTGCTTAAAATTTTTATAAGTATTAAAACTGTTTAAAATTTTTTCTAAGTGTTAAAACTTCAGAAGCAGTTTAGAAATTTCTTTTAAGTACTTAACTCTAATTGTTTAGAAAATTCTTTTAAGTACTTAACTCAAATTGTTTAGAAAATTCTTTTAAGTACTTAACTCAAATTATTTTGAAAATTCGTTTAAGTACTTGTTTTCAAAATTCTTTTAAGTACTTAACTTAAAATTGTTTTCAAAATATTCTAAGTACTTACTCTAAATTTTTTCTGGTGCAAAACTTTCTAAGTGTTTCAAAACTCCCTTGAAAATTTTCTAAGTGCTAAAGCTAAACATGTTGGAAAATTTTCTATGTGCCCAACACAAAATATTTTTGGAAAATTTTTCTAACTTAAAAATCCCGTTTTGAAAATCTTCTAAGTATTGAAAAACTAAAAAACTTTTCAATTTTAGAAACAAAGACATAGAAACTTTTTCAAAAACCCCACGAATGTTTGAAAAACTCAGGGGGAGATTTCTTCCAGGGGGAGGAAATTAAAACTGGTACTTTACTTAATGGTTGTTTAACATAACTTTTTGAACCGGGTTGCCATAAATCAAAAAGGGGGAGATTGTTGGTGCAGGCAGCACCTATGTCAAACCTCGGTTTTGATAATGGAAAAGGGATCAGAAGTTAAGATGTTATTGTTGTCTAACATGTTCATTGAGTGTGCAGGAAGAAGCCCTAGGTACACTAGGCAAGAAGTCCTGGCTAAGGGCTGGCCAAAGAAGTCCTGGTCAAGGACTGGACAAGAAGACCTGACCGGAAGTCGGGCAAAGAAGTCCTGGTCGAGGACTGGGCATGAAGTCCTGGCAAGGGGCTGGGCACCGAAGACCTGACTGGAAGTTGGGCACGAAGACCTGGTCAGGTGGATCGGGCAAAAGTCCAACCGGAGGAGCCGGTTGGCAAAAGGTAAAACTCTCCTGAGAGGAGTAGGTGAGGATGCGTTCCCCGTTGAGGGAACAACATGCGTCGGTTTGACCTAGGGATCCATTTGGGAGATCTGAAGTCAGAACCAAGACATCTACGGCTGTAATTATTACTTACTATGTTTTTGGGACTAACCTTAGTTGCAGGGTCGAAGGACTGATCGTCTGCAAGTGAAGGTTCTTCACTGGGCCTAGGCGCCCAAATGAAGTCAGGCACCCGTAAGGATACAAGCGCCTAAGAGTGAAGGCAAATCCCAAATCATAGCTGCGAAGCCGCGGATCAGGCGCCCGTGAGGACACGGGCGCCCCCATCAGCTCAGGCGCCCATGTGGGGAGGATAAGCGTTGACCGAGCCCGCGGATAAGGATTCGTATATCGGAGGGCACGTGTCAAGCGCCCCCAACCCATCAGGCGCTGGATAGAGCACTATAAAAGGGGCTCGGCCCCAAGGCTTCAACAACACAATTTCTTAACGCTTCAAAGCTTTTCGTTCAAGCGCTACGCCCCAGCAAACTCCGACTTCGAGATTCCAGTGCCGACGACGACCCTCTACTCTGAAATACGATCCACATCGGGCATCAATAACGAAAAGTGTAGCTACTTTCATTTCCTACAATATTCCTGTACTCAACTTGTAAACTGTTTTGCGTGATTATAGTATTGCCCAAAGTAAATGGTCAAGGACCATGGGCCTCGGAGTTGGAGCCGACCGCGACTCTGAACCAAGTAAAAATCTTGTGTTCCTATGTGCCATCAAGTTATTCTTAGCTATGAAGGTAGGTAATTATACCGATTACACATCACATATATGTAACTATCACATTATGCTATCAACTAATTGAATGGTTGCATAAAACATTGGGTTGTTAACTCATTAACAAGTATGCAACAACATACATAGCACCCAACTGCACCTCTCTTTACATCGACCTTGGCTGTGGCACAACAAATCGATGCTCCAAGCTTAAGGCTGACCCATTAATCAAGAAATAGTTTTAATATGGTTGGAGCTCATTCAATCGCTTAGTCAGGCTTGGATGTGTCCAACAACCAAAACTAAGGATTGACCTCTGACTCCAACTATATTATCCATAAACTAATTCCATGGTTTGAACATGTTGAGGTTCAAGTCGGGCATGGATGTGTCCATCAACCCAAGCGAGAAACAAAACTCCGATTCTAACCATATTAATGGAAGGTGTTGGCCTTAATATTTTGTAAGGGGTTTTGGGTCTCATCCTTTCTTTTCTAAGCACATTCATGACATAGAATAATGTCATGACTAACGATTTCCTTAATTAAGTATGTATGTGACTTAAGTTATCAAGTCTCATTAATTGAATTAGGAACCGGATTCCCTAATTCCAATTTCATACTTAATTAAAGGAATTGTTTTGGGAAACAATTTCCTAAATTGTCATAATTAATTTCGGAAATAATATGTTCAAGACTTTGATTTCTCTAAATCAAATCTTATTAAATTAAGAGACAAATCCCTTAATTCAACTACATATTATTTTCATGAAAATCTCATTTAAGAAACTCTATAGGAAACCATTTTCCTAATTAATTTTGGAGACAACAATATGTAAGAGCATCACCTCTTAAACATATTTTATTCATGGATTTAATTAATTACAACAAATCATTTTCTAAGGGTGGCTCCCCGAGGCTCAGATACCCAAAGAAAAGTAATGTGATGTAAATCCAATTGGGCGGCTCCCCGAGGCTCAATCCAAATCAAACATGACAATTTCAATTAAAAATTGGGAAATTAAATTACAACAACTAACTTTAAATTGGACGGCTCCCCGAGGCTCAATCCAAAATAAAGAATTTTGTTGTCAATTTAAAAATCAATTCAAATTTAATTGTCAATTAACTGTCCATGAATTTGTCTAGACTTTCTTAAAAGAAAGTGCCCAAAATTGTGAGATTTCAAAAATAGGTTTTCAGAATAATTGTAAGTTTCTGGTACAAAGGAAACTTACATATTTCCAAAATTAGAAAATTTCTAAAATAGAAAATTTCTAAAATTGGAAAGTTTCCAAAGATGGGAAGTTTTCACAATTATTATAAAATTTCAGAAACTAGAAAATTTCAAACGTTTGCGAAATTTCATGAGGATTTCCAAACTTTGAAATTCCTAAATCTAAAATTTATTATAATTTGAAAGTTTCCATAATTGAAAAATTTTTCCGAAATTGAGATCATGACAAAGTTTTCCACAAAACAATTATATGATTAAGTCGAACACTAACCGGCTCTGATACCACTGTTGTGACCGGGTGCATGTCGACAAGGATACGGGTTCGTAAAATTTTAAATTTTTACGTGCAGCGGAAGAATTAGCATAAAATAATTTCTTAAATTATATCAACCACGTATCTAGCATGCAACCTTATGGTGTGTGGACATAATCATAAATTAAAACTTTGTGGAAAAAGTAAACTAATTTACTAAGTACCTCGCGTAACTCGAAGTAAGGGACGAGATCCAACCGTAGCGTCCCTTGGAAGCTCCGCCTCTATTCGCGTCCACGCCGAGTTCTCTTCGGGATGACTTCGCAAAGTCACGAGTTTTGTGCCGACGAGAACTACTAGATTCTCTAAAGGCACAACTAGAAGAACAAGAGAATGATTAGGAAACTAACCACCGAATTAACGGAATCGAATTCCGAGAGAGAGGGAGATGAGATCCGCTTCTTCTTCTTCTTGGTTGGCTTCTCCTTCTTCTTGATGGCTCACGGCAACCAAGAGTGGAGGAGGTGTGCGCCGGCCCTAGCTTGGAAGGTGGGTGCCGGCCCTAGGTCTCCAAGTGGGCGCCGGCCCTAGGCAAGAGAGGGAGAAGGAGAAGAGAAGAGAAGAGAGAGAGGGAGAGCTCTATTCGGGTTAGTTGATTAGGAATAAGGGCTTGCCTTTGGTTCCTTTATATAGTAGCAACTCCTTTGCTAAGTCTCCCTCTTAACAGAATTAACGGAATTAACGGAATTAGTTATAAGAAATTTATCTTATAAATTCTCTTATTAATTATTCCGTTTAAGCCGAGTCTTATTATAACTAATTTATAATAAAACAAATTCTTCTTCTCTTTAAATCATGGAATAAATTTTATAAGAAATTTATAAACTTTCTTATTATGGAAAAATAAATTCATAATTGATTTTATAAAATTAAAATAAACCAATTCATGGATTATTTTAACTTCCATAAAAAAGAATAAATTTCTATAAATTTATTTATATAAATTTCTTTATACAAATTTATTTATCCATAATTTATAAAATAAATCGCACTAGATTTATTTTATTAATTAAACCAATTAAATTGGTTTTTCTCCCTTCAATGGCTGGCCACCCAAGGAGGGTTAACACCCTCTTTGGCCGGCCAAAACCGACCCGAACCGATTGCGAATTAAACTCATTTAATTCGCGCAAAAAGCCTTCAAAAGACTTAGCCATTTTTAGTTTCCGTTGCGCCTCTGATTAACTCAGATTCGACTTATATCTCTTGATCGGAAAATCCAATTTTCAACTTGTTTTAAATCCCTCGGATTACTCGTAGTGCGTGTGACTAAATAGGCTTTCGATTTATGTTGGCCGTCTATAATCAACTAATTATAGAACGATCATGAGTGGCACCTAGTAGTACATCATGATCCCCAATTAATCGAAAGATCAACGGTTTGACCTCAGAAGAAATTATTCTGAAACCCTTCAGCAGCTCTAATGAATCGTGCCCCATTCCCTTCACCACCTTATACCCACTTGGTTCAAGACATGGTCTGTTTGTGTCAGTCCCCACTAGACTGACTACGTCACACCTAGCCCAAGTAGTATCTTTCTTGTCCTTTGGATTTCTAATTACTCTCATGTATTTAAGAGACTTGCACTCTTAACATGATATACTCTGGCCAGAGGTTTTGAGTAACAATCCGACGATAGGCCTGGGTATACATCTCCTCGCAAGGAGTGGTGAATCCTTTGTAGGCTGTTCAAACATCTTCGGGCACTTTGGCTTATACCCAATCATTCTGGGTCCACACCTCCTTGGAGATGCTTGCTTAAGATGTTAAAGTATAAGTCTCCATGACCAAGATGACTTGAACACCGCAAGTCAAAGGAACATCGCACTTAAGCCGCAGTAAGAACTTCATTGACATTTCTATAGATAGATTCCATATGAAGTCTTACAGCTAGTCACTCCAATGAACTAGTTCCCTTAACTAGCATCCATGTTTATCTCCGGGCATCCCAATGTCACCAGCCAGTGAGAATCAGCTGATTAGAGAATAACTCATGCTAGTCTCAACAGAATTGATAGTGTCCGTTTTTATCAATTCATCGACTAGGGATATTTTCAATACTTCACATTTGAGCATTTAGAGATAATCACTAGTTGTGATCTCATCACAAATTCTCTTATGCTGTGAGTTGTATTGCGGACATTCAGTAGATGAGTTTAAGATCCCAATCAAATACACAAGCATGTATACTCAAATAGTGAATTATCATTTATTAATATAAATGTTTTACAATCATAAGGCGATTGCCTTAGGACACTTCTCTCATATCACTAACAGAACGCGTCCTCACCTACTCCTCTCAAGAGAGTTTACCTGTTTGCCAACTGGCTCCTCCGGTTGGACTTTTGCCCCATCCCCCGGATCAGGTCTTGGTGCCCAGTCCACGATCAAGACTTATTGCCCAGCTTCACTCACTAGGTCTTCGGTGTCTAGTCCATGCCCAGGACTTATTGCCCAGCTTCACTCACCAGGTCTTCAGTGCCTAGTCCACGACCAGGACTTATTGCCCAACATTTTATCAGGACTTAGGTGCCCAGCCCGCGGCCAGGACTTAGTGCCCAATTCTTAGAACCAGGACTTCATGCCTAGTGTACCTAGGATTTTTCCTGCACACTCGAGTAGCATTGTTAGATCACAAAAAAACCTTAACATCTAAACCCTTTGCCATTATCAAAACACAGGTTTGACTTTGGTGCTTCCAACACCAACACATCAATTTGTGTTTTGAATTCATCAAGACAAGAACTTAAGTGAACTCCAATCATTGGTAAAGCTAATGTACAAGTCTTGTACATTTAGCCCAAAGAACATGGTTAGAAATTATTTTTAAAAATCATTTCAAAATTATTTTGAAAAACCTTAGTGAAGACTATCTTTTGATAGAACCCATCATTGATGAACTGGATGCAAAATAGAGTAAAACATTAAAATATTTTAATAGTTTCCAATTTGTGTCAATTTTTGAAAATGAAAGGTATTTTCATAGAAAATTATTTTTCCATGATAGTATATATCATAAATAATGTCTACACAAAATTTCATGATTTTTTTAATTCTGTAGAATTATTCTGGAGATTCTAAAATTGAATCTAAAATTACTTTCAAAAATCAAAAACTCTTAATCGATCAGGTGATCAATTGGGATACACCAATCGATTAGACAATCGATTGGTGAAGGTTTTTTGCGAGTGCAGAAGCTCACGTAATCGATTAGTTGATTGATTAAGAAAGTCGTAATTGATCAAGTGATCAATTAAGTCATGGTTTAATCAATTGGGACCCAACACCAATCGATTGGCACGGCTGAAATTGTTTGATTTCAGTTCATTAACCTAATTTTGAGTAACCTAACAATCTCTAACGCTCTGAAATACTATTATAAGTATATTAGGGTAATTTTTATGATGAAAACAACAAGGGAGAGGTTCTTGGTGAAAAATATGGGGTTAAGGAGAGGTTGAAATTCAAGATTAAATTTTTCCAACCTCATAACTTCACTTTAAGTGTTCCTAAAGATTTAGGAACTCAAAAATTGTTATTGGTGCAACAATAGAAGTTGGAGTATATCTTGAGGGGTAGATCTTCATTAAAGACATGATCCATATTTTCTTAAATAAGAGAACAATGAAAGTTGGAGATCTTCATTATGATGAATGAATGCTCAAGGTTGAGCATAGGAAACAATGAAAGATATATGACTTTCATTGGATACCTTTGACCAAATTGACTCTCGAGGGGAGAGTTTTTGATGTATGTTAAAGGGGAAGAAAATGTTGGGTTAAATTAAGCTAAAAAGTTAGTTTAACTTAAATATATTGTAAAAAATTAAAAAGGAAAAGATTATTGGTTCAATCGTTGTCGGGTCAAGGTTGACTAGTTTGACTACCTCGAGTGGGGGGCTTGAGTTTGAGTTTTGATGTTTGACAAGATGTGCGTAATAAGTCAAGTGGATCAAGGTTGAATGGAAACTTGACTGGTAAATGTTAGGATCATGGGATGGCTAGAGAGGGGGGGTGTGAATAGCCACCCGCTAAAAACTTTGCTTCTTTCTCCCTACGATCAAGTTAGCAGCGGAAAACAAAACAGAAAGAAACACAAACAGAAACTAACACAAGGATTTACAAGGTTCGGGGATAACTTTCCCCTACTCCTTGGCGTGCCCGTGAGGTGGGCGATCCCTTGATCGTCGGCAGATCAGGCCCTGGAGTGAATCCGGCTAAAATCTTCTCCTTCTCGGTAGAGTAACCTCTCCACAAACGTCTCAAACAAATAACAAGTTAAGCACAAGAGACAATGAGAAAGATGCTACACAACAGTAGTAAGCAGCAAGAAGAAAGAACCCAGAGAGCACAACCACAGCAAAACCCTTTGCTTCGATCTCTGTTAGTTCCTTTTTTTACTACTCCTCTGCTTCGCCAGCTTCTTCTTAAGCTTTTCTTCTGCACCACACTTATAGGCTTCATCACTCACTGACCCACGTCGTCGTCACCCACTGACTCACTAACCCCTTCTGACCTCACTGAAGTCATCCTCTTCAGCTGCAGCTTCAAGTCAGACGCCGTTGAAACCTGCAAATGTGTATCAAACAAAATAGCACAGGTAAAAGTCACCTTGAACCCTTCTTCTTGCTCCTTCATTTGACTTTCACAACTCTGTGTTATCTGCACACTCACATACTCATTAGCGAAGCAAATCAGAAATCCGACAATAATTTGAATTAAAGTTCTGAGGTGTTGATCGGTCACCTTGGCCGATCAGACACCCTCCGAACCGATCAGACTCTATTCTGATCGATCCAGTGAAGTTCTGATCGATCTCACTGATCGATCAGAGACCAGGGGATCGGTCACCAGACCGATTCCTAACCTTACTGTAAATTCAGATCAAATCACCTGATCGGTCAAGGTGATTGATCAGGCAGGTTCTAGAATTAGGTCAAGGAAACCTGAACGGTCTCACTGACCGATTAGCAAAGGGCCTGATTTGTCTCACTGACCGATCAGCCACACGCTTGACCGATCAGGTCACTTACTGATCGGTCCAGGTCCATTCTGATAGGTCGTACTGACCGATCAGATATCTTTCTGTGACCACACAGAATATTTTCTGATCGGTCACCAGACCATTCAGAAAACCTTCTATTTCCTTAGAAGACTTCTGGATCGGTCAACAGGCCGATCAGAACATCCTGGATCGGTCCTGTGACCGATCTAGAATCAAGGGTGTTTGTGCTAACTCCCTAATCGGACTTCAGACTGATCTAGCCACTCATTTAGACCCTGAGTCCAAAGAACAGGCTCCCTTGCCCTCTCTGACTCAGTCTAGTCCGGAGAACAAGCTCCCGAGCCCTCTCCGACTTATCCCGGTCCAGTGAATGAGCTACCGAGCCCTCTCTGACCAAAGTCTGGAGAATGAGCTACCGAGCCCTCTCCGACTCATCCCGGTCCAGAGAATGAGCTACCGAGCCCTCTCTGACCTAAGTCTAGAGAGCGAGCTACCGAGCCCTCTCTGACTCATCTTGGTCCAGAGAACGAGCTACCGACCCCTCTCTGACCTAAGTACGGAGAACGAGCTACCGACCCCTCTCCAACTCATCTCGATCCAGAGAACGAGCTATCGAGCCCTCTCTGACCTAAGTTCGGAGATTGAGCTATCGAGCCCTCTTCGACTCATCTGGGTCCAGAGAACGAGCTACCGAGCCCTCTCTGACCTAAGTCCGGAGAACAAGCTACCAAGCCCTCTCTGACTTAATCCGAACTTAACTATCTGATCTCAATTTTCACTCAACCGAACTTAAATCGATGTCAACATCAAAACAACAATTAGGTCAGACTACACCAACAATCTCCCCCTTTTTGTTGTTTAACAACACGATTTAAGTTTAGGTATTAGGTGAAAATAAGAGTCAACTTTATTATTGCAAGGGAATCAGAATCCTCCCCCTATAATAGTTATGTTCGTAATAACAAGTAAACAAATCCTAAACTTAACTAACCATCCTCTCCCCCTTTGTCAAACACCGAAAAGAGTGTAGACTGGTTATTAAGTTTAAAATCTCCCCCTTAAAACAAGGGTCTCTCCCCAAAACCGAAAAAACAAAGAGTAATATTTGAATTGCATATGAAAGGCATATACCATAAATATATCATGGCAAAAACGTATATGCATCATAAGGCACTAAGTATTGGAGTAAGTTGATGACTGAACCAAACACCAAAGGATAATGTCTCATAGTCATAGCCATGATCGGTCTCCTTGACCGATCAGGGAAACGTCTGATTGGTCTCCTTGACCGATCAGGGAAAGGCCTGATCGGTCTCCTTGACTGATCAGGGAAAGGCCTGATCGGTCTCCTTGACCGATCAGGATACTCCCTGATCGGTCTGCGGACCTATCAGGTTCGTTGTTGTTCGATACAGAAAGATTTCTGATCGGTTTGTGGGCAGATCAGATTTTAGAAAAATTTCTGAAACTCTGATACATTCCAGGTCAGACTGCACCAACAACACGATTTGAGTCCCTTTACCAAAATTTATACCTCCACACCATGAATCAAGTGAAAGGTCGTTTGCAACTCCTTCAATTGATGTAAGATGTAATCCATATAGCATGTGGTCTACGACTATAGATGGTGCTACTGCCCAAGTGAAATTCTATAAATCACTACACTCATGAGTATACCCTCAGTCTTCTCTACCTGCTTCAGTTGTGTCGGTTTTGGCCTCATTTGTTGGAAAGGATGGTGAGTTATATTATTCTTTTGTCTTAGGTAGGTCACTGACTCTTGTGGTATTTTGGCATTTATATTCATAATTTTTTAGAAGCACACTTTTGGCTGAAAAGGCAGCAGGATTGGGAAGATTCATTTCGAAGCCTCTACTACATGCTAAGAAAGAACATTTGTAACATGTTCTATGGTATTTCACTAAACTTTAATCATATTAGTCTTCCATCATCTTGAACAACTATTTCACTAAACGGTTGTCAGACCATGTACATCGCTCTTTGCTATTGCTACATTATTATGATCTGAATTTTTATTTATGCGATGGCTATTCTTGGATAAATGGGCATCGTCAGTTCTTTGACAGACTAAAAAATAATGTATACAAATTACAGCTTACTATTCCTTGGCTCAAGAAGTTACATGCTTTAGTATCATGTTTGTATAAGTTTGTATCAAACACAATGCTACAACCAATTTTACTTGATTGGAATGTCCAAGTATGTTCTTGGAACCAAATACACATGTATTCTGCAATGGTTTTCCCCTTGACTAAAAGGGCATTCTTAATTCTAAGACATTCGGATATTTGAATATCACCTATTCCTACAACCTTGAGACTAGCATTGTTACCGAATGAAACATTACCTCTACTTTTGCTTTGTAGGTTAGTGAATAATGATTTATCCTCAGTCATGTGTTTGGAGCACCCACTATCAACAAACCACGTTGATAGATGCTCCCCCTCAACCAATGCCTACACAATACGAAAGATAGATGATTTAAGTACCCAAACCTTGGGACTTAATGCACCTACAATGCAAGTCTTTGGCACCCATGCCTTGGTCATTTTCTTCCTAAGTCCTTGAACCCTAGAAACATTTGATGATTTAAATTGGGTTCTAGACATCAATGACATAAAACTAGGTTCCTTAGATTGGTAACCTATACCGGCCTTGTTGTAGACCGCTCTTTAGGAATTGAGGATCATATCCAAGGTCTTCGAGCTAGTTGAAAATTTCCCAAGAAGATTCTTGAGTTTTTCAACTTCACTCTTTAAGGCCTTGTTCTCATCCTCAAGGACCTCAACATGCAAATCATTTATTTCATCATCCTTGGAGGTTCTCAGTTATTCTACTTCTAATTTTAAGGATTTTACCTTGTCCTTAGATTTTTTAAGTAAAGTAGTCAAGCAAGAGGTAGAGTGTTTTGAATTAAAGTAAAATCTACTCCCTCTTTATTCTTTGTGGGACTCATTTCAGGAGGTTTCAGTCTGTTCAGATAAAGCTCCCACTCCAGATGTCTCCTGGACCCTGCAAAACAATGTACTACCCCTCTAGAGCGTGCAGGGTACGAAGGAAATGAAATAATATCAGTCTTTGCAGAAAATGTATCACATCCAATAAAATCAATTTTAGGCAGCTCAAAATATTTTTCACAATGAATACCTACCCAAGATGCATCAAGAAACTTATCATACTCAATGAATTCTATTTTGGATGTTCCAATGAAATTTTCTCAATTATTTCCCACACATGACAAATCAAGAAATGTATCACAGCCTAGAAAATCAATTTGTGGTACCTCTCTTGATGTTTCCAAAAAGATAAAAGAAATACTCACCTGATCGCGCTAAAAAGTACCTGGAGGTTCCACAATGATAGATGTGTCCATAGCTCCCTCCTGGTCAAGTATAGGGTCCGTATCAGGTTCAAGTTCTAGTAGGCACTCTACTGGTACAAGTGATCCTTGGGGCTCTGTGCAATCCCCTACACTTTGCGGAAATGGTGGTGGTCCCTGGGGCTCTGTGCAATCCCCTACACCTAGAAAAGCCTCTCCTGCTGGAAGTATGTCTGAAAAATCTTCTGAAAAATCCTCAGTCTCAGCAGTAGATAACCTCTCAGCCTCCTCTGAATACATAGCTCCTCCAGAAAAATCGGGTAAAAATCTCTCAGCCTCTAACTCTGTCTGCTCCAGCTCATCAAGAATATCCACGCTCCTGATGGAGTGATCCTCCCTCGGATGCTTCATAGCATCAAAAAGGCTAAACTGGACTACTGTGTCTCCCACCTCCATCGAGAGTGTGCCAGCATAAACATCAATCTTCGTTTTGGCAGTCTTTAGAAAAGGCCTCCCAAGGATAAGTGGAGATCTACGTGCAAGATATTCTCCCTCCATGTCTAGAATGTAGAAGTCCGCAGGGAAAATCAATTCTTTCACTTTAACAAACACATCTTCAATAACTCCCGCTGGCCGGGTCTGGCTCATATCCGCTAGCTGTATCACAACTCCAGTGGGCTGTAAAGGACCAATGCCAAGCATCTGGAAGACTGTCTTGGGCATGACATTAATAGAAGCTCCTAAATCAAGCATAGCATCATGTAGCGTGGTGCTCCCTATCTCACAAGATACAGTGAACATGCCAGGGTCTTCACATTTCTGAGGGATGGCATGGATAAGTGATGAAACATTCTTCCCCATGCTGACTAACTCATTTTCCTTAAGCTTCTTCTTATGAATACAAAGATCTTTCAAAAATTTTGCGTACTTAGGAACCTGTTTAATCATCGTCAGCAAGGGCACATTAATTTCAACTTTACTAAAAAGTTTCACCAGCTCATTGTACTCTTTTGCTTTCTCCTCCTCCACGTGTCTTTTGGTTGGAGTTCTCCCCTGTGGAAAAGGCAAAGGAACCCTAAAATCATCAACCTTGGCCGGAATAGGTGCTACTGAATTCTGCCCTTCAGTCCCTTGCGTAGTAGCTGCTGTCCCATGCGTTTCGGCACTGTTTTCTTCTCCGTTTGCCACCAAATTTGGAGGATTGCTTGAGGATTGAGTTGGAAACGGGTTAGGGTTGGAATCAGCTGAATTTGAACTCATATCAGTGTTGTTTTGGGCTGGAATTGAAGTTGCTGTCCGGTTTCCTAAAAATTCTGCTCTTGGACTCTTTTGAGATGTTGTAACCTTCCCACTTCTCAAATAAATAGCACTCACGTTCCCTTTAGGATTAGGAATAGTTTGGGAAGGTAGTTGACTGGATCCTTGAGCTTGATTCTGATTGAGCCCACTAGCCAATTGACCCAATTGCCTTTCAAGGTTTTGAATATGTTGTTGTTGTTGTTGGAACATTTGTCGCACTTCCATCATTGGTTCTTGCTGATCATTTCCTCCATTTGATCTCCCATAACCTCCTTGATTAGAATAGCTCCTTGATTGACCTTGAAAAGATGAATGAGTTGGCTGAAATTGTGGAGCTTGTTGATTCGGTTGAAAACATGGTGGTTGGGGCTGATTAAATGGCTGATTAGCTTGCTGAGATGATGGGAAATTTTGCTGTGTCATGTAGCCTTGAAAGTTCTGATTTTGAGCAGGAAAATTAGGGTGCGAGAGCTGAAAATTTTGACCTTGAAACCCTTGGTTGTAGGGCTGAAAATTCTGATATGTGGGCTGTGTGGGCTGAAAATTGTGTTGGTTTTGAGCTGGAAAAGCTGGGAATGATTGACATTCTTGCTGCCCTTGATAAGGTTGCTGGAATTGAGATTCAAATGCTTGGAATTGTTGCTGAAAATGTTGAGAATTAGGTTGAAACGGAGGCTGAAAATTTTGATTTGATTGCTGAAAAGTTGGCTGATTGTTTTGAGTTTGTTGTGACTGCTGTGAATATTGATTTTGTGGCTGGAACCCATGCTGTGGCTGCTGTGAACTCTGAAATGAGGGCTGATTTTGCTGAATTTGATGATTTGAAGGCGGTTGTTGGTAAAAAGAGTTACCATACTTCAAATTTGGGTGGTCCCTCCAACCCGGATTGTAGGTAGATGAGTAGGGGTCATTTCTTCGTTGGAATGGAGCTCTAGCCAAGGCCGCAACCGATTCATCTTGTTGGAGATTTGGACAATGGTCTGAATAATGTTCTTGGCTTGAACAAATGCTACATACACTTATCACTTGACTAGAAGGTGGAGGTACTGAAGGAGTAGCACTAAGTCTGTCCATTTTTAATTCCATTTGCTTAAAAGCTGAGGCAAGCTCCATCAATGCATTCTTAACCTCCTTGTTATCAGTGGGAACTACCTGAACTTCACCCACTCCTCTGGTGCTCAAGGCTCTGCCTCCAAATTGTTGGGAATTCTCAGCCATGTTAGAAATTAACTCCCTAGCTTGCATTGGTGACTTGTTCACTAAGGCTCCTCCAGCTGCAGCATCTATCAAGACTCTATCCGTCTGCAGCAGTCCTTCATAAAAATATTGAATCAATAATTGCTCACTGATTTGATGCTGGGGGCAACTTGAACACAACTTGTTAAATCTTTCCCAATAATCATATAGTGTCTCGCCCACCACTTGCTGAATCCCACAGATACTTTTTCTGATTATAGCTGTGCGGGAAGCTGGGAAATACTTCTCCAAAAATGCCTTCTTCATGGCTATCCAACTAGACACATGTCCGGTAGGCAGATAATAGAACCAGTCTTTGGCTGCTCCTGTCAATGTGAAGGGGAAAGCTCTCAGCTTGATGTCTTCTTCAGAAATGCCCTGAGGCTTCATAGTAGAGCACACCACATGGAATTCGTGCAAGTGTCTGTTTGGATCCTCCCCAGATAAACCCTGAAATTTTGGCAACAAATTTATAAGCCCAGATCTTAACTCAAAACTTTCTCCCAGCTCTGGATATGCTATGCTGGAGTACTGAAATGCAGCGTCAGGTGCTGCCAGCTCCTTCATGGTTCTCTGGTGGTCTGCCATGTCAATGCCTGAGTGAGTGCTGATAGTCTGAAGTGGAGGGATATCCGCAGTCTCAGAAAGAATAGCCTGTCTCCTCCTGACTCTGAAAGTCCTCTCAATCTCAGGATCGAAATCTTCTAATTCAGCACCTAGAGACCTTGTCATAAAAACAAAACAAATCGCAGTAAAAGTGGATAAAAAGATAAATCAAATAAAATCAAATCCAAAGAGATAACAATAAGCACAAAAGTAAGTCAAGAATGATATGAAATAAATGCACAAGCAAAAATCAAACAAGTCAACTAACAGTTCCCCGGCAACGGCGCCAAAAATTTGACGCGCCCAAATATACTAATTAATTTGTCACGAAATGTATGGGCTTATCAAATTTAAATATCAATGAATAACTGAAAACCTTTTTACAAGCAAAAGTATAAAACTGTAGCAAAGGGGCCACAGGTCGTATTTTCCTCAGGGAAAGTTGTCATGCTTGATTCAAACTTGTAGTTATGTGTCGTTTTTGGGTTTCAAACAAATAAATGGATTTTGGTTTGTAATTGTGAATGAAAATGAAATGGAAATCAAGGAAAATTAACAATGGAACTAAACAAGGAATTGGCACTCAAAAACTCAATCTAATGAAACTTACTCAAGCACTTACAAAATTTTTGGACTAAACTCTGATTTCGAAAACAAGAGAAAAGCTAAGCAAATAAGTAGAGGTAATGATAGGAGTTTTCAGTAAGCAGATTGGACTTAAAACAAGTGCTAACCATGGAAGATGAAAATAAAACAAACAACAATATTAACTCAACTAACTCCAAGTTTTTGAAACTAACTAATGCTAACAAAATATTCAGAATTGGATAAATTACTAACTTATGAATTTCAAACACAATCTTAAACTACAAAACATACTAAATTTCGGATGTAAGAAGGTTCTTATCTATTGGCACGCAAGAGATTGCTCTTTGTGCCAAAAACTAACTCAAAACTCGAAAATGATATCTTTTTGACTAAGAACTCTAAACTACTCGATTTAATTGAGAAACCTGGCTGTGAGGAGAGAACTAAGCACGACATTTGAGATCAAAACCAGAGAAACAAAGAAATTCAGAAATGAAAGAGGCTGAATTTAAGATGCAAAATGGAAAAGACTAGCTACAGATTTTTTTCTGTTTTTGCAATAGATTAAGGACTGAACTAGCTAACATAAACTGAGTATAAGTGACTATCTAGGAGCAAACAAGTTTAAACTAGCAATTAGTTAATGAAACTAATGAAAGGGGATGAAATTTCTGAAAATTCAGCAACTTCACTTGGCACGCAGCACACACATTGGCACGCTCAAATCTAAGCTACAATTAAACTAGAATTTGAAGCATTTATCCACTACACACATTCCTTAACTATCAGACTTGCAAAATTTAAGCTAAATTACAGCTAAGAACTTGAGAATCGAAAATCACAGCAGCTGAACAAGAATTCAGAACAGAACAGTGCAAGAAGCGAAAATTACAGCTAAAGAACTACAATTAACTAGCTAAACTAATCCTCAACTCCTTCCTCAGTTCAAGGACTTCTTGGTTGTCAATCAAGAGCCGGCTTCGAACCCCTAGGCTCGGCAAATCAATAGAAATCCATTTCTGAAGTTGATTCTGCCACAAATCTGCACTTGCTGGAATTTTTGATCCGATTCACTCTTTCCCAGATGGATGAGCTGCGATGTTGATTTGGAGAGCTTCAGAGGCCACTTGAGAACCCCTACAAGTGGATCTGAAACTTGGAAATGGTTTGTGGAAGAGAAACCAATGGTCGGACTGAGGAACTGCCGAAACCCTCAAGCACTCCCTGTTCCGGCGCAAATGGACAGAATTCTTCAAGGAATTGATCTCCGGACACTCAGAACTCGATCTGGGATGGTAGATGAGGTGGTCACGCCTTCATGGAAACAAAAATTTCGAAGAAAGATGAAGAAACGAGGAAGAACGGCGAAGAACAGTAGGCTAAGCTGAAAACGCGACAAAGGTTTCGGCTGTGGAAAATTTCCTTAAGTATTAACCAATGGACGGCTCAGATCGATTTGCTTCAATCCAACGGCTGATCTTGGTCTGATTTAAGCCAAACTTTGATGATGGTGATCTGAGGTCAGGATCTGCATTGTGGTAGCTCGGATCCTCCAGATATGCAACGGATGGTCCAGATCAACTCTATCTGTGAATGGACGCTCTAGAGCCCTCCTTGCTTGATCCAACGGTTGATTTAGCTCTGATTGGGATGAAATCTTCAGATCTTCATCAGGGTGCTTGATCAACCCTAGACCTAGCTCGGATTGCTTCAGATCGTCCCGGATGGCTCAGATCTAGCCGCTTTCGAATCGAACGGCCCAGATTTAATCGGGATCTTGATAATCTGATCCGGGTCAATTCCGACTCGAGTTTGACCCAATATGCCCTGGATCCTTGAACCTTGATGCCTACAAAAATAGATTAAGAATTTAGTGGCCAATTAACTCAAATATATGTAATTTTGCAATTAAGTCCAAAATATACATAAGTTCTAAAACCTAGGGCAATTTCACAATTTTAGCAATAAAAACATAGATCAAACAGGGATTTAAACCACTCAAATGATCAATAAAATGGAATCTATCAGCATTCCTAGGAAAGGACTTGAGTACATACCTTACTAGGTCACGGTTCTCAACCTTCTCATCGATCGAGTGCAAGACATTAAGGATCTCTTTGAACCGACCATGAAGCTCACTCACGGTTTCACTTTCCTTTATGGAAAGGTTCTGGAGTTGGTTGAAGAAGAGATCCCTCTTTGTTATCTGGGAGTCTCGAGTGCCTTCATGTAGCTCTATGAGTTTGTTCCACAGGTCTTTGGCACTTGAGAAAGGACCAACCTTAATGAGTTGCTCCTTGGTCATCCCACACTGCAGAGTGACAACTGTCTTGGCATCTGCCTCTCCTTTTCTGGTTTGTTCTCCATCAAAGAATGGTGGAAGGTTGGTGTTGAAGCCTTCTCCTCTCAAAGTCATCTTCTTGCTCTTAGGGTGTTAATCCGGTTGAAAGAGCACCAGGCTCTGATACCACTTGTTAGGATCTTGGGATGGCTAGAGAGGGGGGTTGTGAATAGCCACCTACTAAAAACTTTGCTTCTTTCTCCCTGCGATCAAGTTAGCAGCGGAAAACAAAACAGAAAAAAACACAAACAGAAACTAACACAAGGATTTATAAGGTTCGGGGATAACTTGCCTCTACTTTTTAGCGTGCTTGTGAGGTGGGTGATCCCTTGATCGTCGGCAGATCAGGCCCCGGAGTGAATCCTGCTAAAATCTTCTCCTTCTCGGTGGAGTAACCTCTCCACAAACGTCTCACATGAATAACAAGTTAAGCACAGGAGACAACGAGAAGGATGCTACACAACAGTAGTAAGCAGCAAGAAGAAAGAACCCAAAGAGCACAACCACAGCAAAACCCTTTGCTTCGATCTTTGTTAGTTCCTTTTTTTACTACTCCTCTGCTTTGCCAGCTTCTTCTTAAGCTTTTCTTCTGCACCACACTTACAGGCTTCGTCACTCACTGACCCACGGCGTCGTCACCCACTGACTCACTGACCCCTTCTGAGATCACTGAAATCATCCTCTTCAGCTGCAGCTTCAGCTCAGACGTCGTTGAAACTTGCAAATGTGTATAAAAAAAAATAGCACAGGTAAAAGTCACCCTGAATCCTTCTTCTTGCTCCTTCATTTGACTTTCACAGCTCTATGTTATCTGCACACTCACAGACTCATTAGCGAAGTAAATCAGAAGCAAATCAGAAATCTAACAACAATTTGAATTAAAGTGTCATGCCCCGAGACCCAGGAGATGTTGATCCAATATAAAATCGGATAGCACCTCCCCTGTCTGGCGGACAATTTACACATACATACCACAAATATAACCATACCACGCAATTTAATTGGCCTCAGGCCTCAAAATATATAAACACAACATAAAAGTAAGAAAACCATAACCATAAAACATAATAAACCATACCTGACTGCGGACCGGTCCGACTTACAACAAAAACAACCAATGCATAAACCCCTTAGGGCACAAAACCACAATTCCCAAGACATATACAAATCAGTAAACGAAATATGAAACAAAAGCATTCCAAGTACAAAATAAAGTCATGCCGTCTCGATGGGTATGGACTGGCTGCTGGGCTCTCCTGGCGACTCCAAGTATTTCAGCCTGAAAATAAAAATATAGCCAACGGGGTGAGTCCAAATAAACTCAGCGGATACCCAAACGGATATGCATAGTACGTTATACTAACAATAAGAGTCTACGCTAATACAGTCTCATATGAATAATAGACAAGGGTATATACTGAAGATACGGAATAAAGGTACATACCAGAATCCATCTATCCTGCAGAGGGGTGAAATAAATCCCTATGGAACAAGTATATCACAAAATCCAAAGTAGACAAGTCTCCAGTATATGCATGTCAATCAAGTGCAGAAATCAAATGCAGCAAACAATACACGATGTAAAATATGCGCATGGTGCAATGATATGTGTCACCCCTGACACCAGTCAGATCATCGTCCAACTATCATAAATGGACGTCCAAAAGGGTAGAGCTATGACAACTGTACGCACCCTGCTATCACTGCTCCTGAGTGGCCGAGTGGACAGGATGCTGGCGGAGGTCACTCTCCTACCCCAAGCATTGGGGGAGTCTAGCTCTCATCTTCTCGTGTCTCAAGACGAGAAGGGATCCCTGGCTGCTACCACGCCCGGAACCACCCTCCAAATCGTGGCCGAACGGAGCAATACAGGGCAAATGCACACACCCTATGGTAGCCACTACCCCTGAGTGGATGTGTGTGCATATCCTCATGTAACTGACGATGGGCTCAGACTACATAGGAGCCGATGATCGTCAGCATGCAACAATGCAATGATGGTGCATGACTCAAACACATACAACACCCACCAAATCCTCAACTAACACCTCAGTGTGCTAGGTATAGGTCTGAATCCTATATCATGGGATACAAGTAACCTACAAGGTATACTGGCAAAATAACCAATGATCCATCAATGTCAAATGCAAGGGAGCATATCACTACCTCTATGCCCAAATATATATACACATAACTACTACTGAGACTGTATAAAGCTAAAAGGGAGATAACCTCAAAGATATGCAACAGATATCAAATACAGGAATACTAAGACAGATATAGCATATAAACTTACTGTTATCTATAACAAACCATGCATAGCAATATGACAATATCTAAAAGATAAGTCAAGGGTACCCGCCTCAAGAATGTAGTCTGAATCAAATGAGAGCCACCCATCCAAGAAGTCCAGTGCAAATCGATGAGTGTCCTGTATCAAAGGACGTATTAGATAGCTATTTACGTGGAACCAACCACTAATCAACTATTAACCCATTCAGGTAGCTATCCTAGTCTTCTTAATCATTTAACTAAACTTAATTAAGTGATTAACTCTTAGTTACCCAATCGTATCTAGTTCAGCTTAATTACTGAAATTAAATTTTAATCCTACCTCTATCCTATTACAAGAGGCCAACCCAATTCTCACAACTTTAACCAAAACCATTCCTTTACAAGGGCAGCCACGAGCCAAATTGACCTAAACTCAGCCAATCATCCACAAACACTATTCGATCTTAAACAAAATTCATCAAACCAACTGTCAATTATCCAAGTAGAATACTAAAATAAATATGATCAAATCCTGGTGAATAACACCACAATTAGACAATCCTCAGAAGTCCAACCTTGTAGACATTACTAAAGTTAATAAGACAACGAAACCTTAGCCCAAATCGATCCTCATAAATGAACCAAGACACCAAGCTGATTACTAATCCAACTACTTCACATAGATGCACACACGGCAATTCCACAAACACATTGAACAGTATATTTGACAAACTCTAAACTTACCGTAAAGCTCAATCCATACTTTAATCTCCAAACAAACCATGGCAAATCTCCATCTTGAAGCTTACGACCAAAGGAGCAAGACCAAACCTCCAGCCACCTCCAAGAAGCTCACGGCACAGTATCCAACCATTCAACTTCAGATCAAAAGCCTTAACAAAGGAGAACATATGATAGAAACCAGTTTAGAACAGATCCAAAACATCCAAACCCAAGCAATATTCGAAACCAACTCAAAATCCCGAAAGATTCCAAAACCAGATCTCATGGATACCTAAGAGCATCCTAAAATAGATCAAATCACCAGGTCTAACACAGAGAGCCCATGGGCAATCCAAACATTCAATCCGATTTGACCCATAGCCTACCAAACAGAACACAGATAGAAACAATTACAATTCATGATCCCAAAACCAATCTGTGGCTCACAGTTCCATTGGAAGATCAAAGGAAATCAACCAAGCCCAAAATCGAACCCTAACCAATCCCCAAGAACAACTCTTCCAAGAATAGCACTGAACCAAAGTAGACCTTACCTGATCGGATTCAATGACGAGGTGCTCAGTCGTCAGCGCCAATACACTTCACCTCTTCCCGGCTCCGATCGCCCACTCTAAATTCGAAGAGAAAATAGGACAAAGACGAGAAAGGAGAGAGGTGATCGTCGGCCCGAGGTCGGCAGGGGATCTGGTCAGCGACCGTCGATGGGGAGCGAGGAGACGAGCTTCGCGGCGCGATCGGGAAAGGCGGCGCGTCGGGTTTGGGGCTGCGGGCGAATGAAAAGGGGGAAGAGGAAATAGGGTTTATAAGTGACGTTTATGCAACTTAACCCCTGACCTTTAAGTCACTAAAACTTCACCCCTAGTTTTTGAGTTTTATTAATAAAACCACTCCAAACTTCAAACAATCCAACCTAGACCCTCAGTTTGGGTTTTCTCTTACTCTACTCCTTAAAAGTTACGAGTTTAGTCTAATTAAACCCACAAAATTAGACCGTAGGCCTAGAAACTCCAGAAGCTGTCCAATAAATCTCTGAAAAATTTTTTGGCTTTTTTTTTTAACCCGTATTTTACATTCTGAGGTCTTGATCGGTCACCTTGACCGATCAAACACCCTCCTGACCATTCAGACTCTATTCTGATCGATCCAGTGAAGTTTTGATCGATCTCACTGACCGATCAGAGACCAGGGGATCGGTCACCAAACCGATCCCTAACCTTACCGGAAATTCAGATCAAATCACCTGATCGGTCAAGGTGATCGATCAAGCAAGTTCTGGAATTAGGTCAAGGCAACCTGATCGGTCTCAATGATCGATCAACCAAGGGCCTGATTGATCTCACTGATCGATCAGCCACACGCCTGACCGATCAAGTCACTTCCTGATCGGTCCAGATCCATTCTGATTGGTCGCACTGACCGATCAGATATCTTTCTGTGACCACACAGAATGTTTTCTGATCGATCACCAGACCATTCAGAAAACCTTCTGTTTCCTTAGAAGCCTTTTGGATCGGTCAATAGACCGATCAGAACATCCTAGATCAGTCCTGTGACCGATCTAGAATCAAGGGAGTTTGTGCCAACTCCCTGATCGGACTTCAGACCGATTCAGCCACTCACTTAGACCCCGAGTCCAGAGAACAGGCTCCCTTGCCCTCTCTGACTTATCCCAGTCCAGAGAACGAGCTACCGATCCCTCATGACCATAGTCTGGAGAATGAGCTACTAAGCCCTCTCCGACTCATCCCGATCCAGAGAACGAGCTACTTAGCCCTCTCTGACCATAGTCCGGAGAACGAGCTACCGAGCCCTCTCCGACTCATCCCGGTCCAGAGAACGAGCTACCAAGCCCTCTCTGACTAACTACAAAGAACGAGCTACCGAGCCCTCTCCGACTCATCTCGGTCCAGAGAACGATCTACCGAGCCCTCTCTGACGTAAGTCCGGAGAACGAGCTACCGAGCCCTCTCTGACTCATCTCGGTCCAGAGAACTAGCTACTGAGCCCTCTCTAACCTAAGTCCGGAGAACGAGCTACCGAGCCCTCTCTGACTCATCTGGGTCCAGAGAACGAGCTACCAAGCCCTCTCTGACCTAAGTCCGAAGAACAAGCTACCAAGCCCTCTCTGACCTAAGTCCGAAGAACAAGCTACCGAGCCCTCTCTGACTTAATCCGAACTTAACTATCTGTTCTCAATTTTCACTCAACCGAACTTAAATCGGTGTCAACATCAAAACAACAATTAGGTCAGACTGCACCAACAATAATGTCCTAGCTCGAGGGTTAGGCAAAGGAAAATCCTAGTGGGACTAGGCAGACCTAGTTGGGAACTAGGTAAAGTCCAAGTGAATCTAGGAGGATCGCACGTTAGCAAGGTAGAAGTCTACTGAGAGACTAGACCTAACTTCAGTTGGGTAAAGAGAAGTCCTAGTAGCACTAGGCAAACCTAGTTGGGAACTAGGTGAATTTCAAGTGGATCTGGGAGGATCACACATTGGCAAGGTGGAAGTCTATCGAGAGGCTAGACTTAATTGCGGTTAGGCAAAGGGAAGCCCTAGTAAGACTAGGCAAACCTAGTTGGGAACTAGGTGAATTTCAAATGGATCTGGGAGGATCACACATTGGCAAGGTGGAAGTCTACCGAGAGACTAGACTTAATTGCAGTTAGGAAAAGGGAAGTCCTAGTAATATTGGACCTTGGATGGCTAGAGAGGGGGGGTGTGAATAGCCAGACACACAAACTTTTGCTTATTTGAAGTTTCTGCGATTAGGGTTAGCAGCGGAAGAAAACACAGAAATACAGAAACAGAAGAACAGACAGAAAACCAACACTAACTTAGAAGGTTTACAAGGTTCGGGGATAACTTGCCCCTACTCCTTGGCGTGCCCGTGAGGTGGGTGATCCCTTGATCGTCGGCAAATCAAGCCCCGGAAATCCGAATAGAATAGAACCTCCTTCTCGGTGAAGAAACCTCTCCACAATAGTCTCAAGAATGATATCAGATTAAGCACACAAAGACTCGAGAAAGAACTTACAGACCAAGCTTAAGCGCAAAGAGAAGAGAACACTTCACAGAGCTCAACCCAGCACAACTATCACACAAGAACCTTCAGCTCTTCGTGTCTGCTTGCTGATCAACTTGCAAAGCTCTCCAACGATTCAAAGTTCAGAGTTGTGTCACTTCTTCTTCGCCAGCCTTCTTTTAAGTCTCTGCTCATCAGCAGGTCACCACCAGGCGCGTCTGCAGCTCACCAGGAGCGTCTGCAACAACCTCCGTCACCAACCCACTGACCTCTACTGGGCTCAATCCACTGAGCCGAGCTCCAAGTCAGTCGCCAGCTCCGCTAGACAGTTGCCAGCCCGCGCCAAAAGCCGTTGAATCCTGCAAATGGAAAACAAACAAATCTGACCGAAGTGAAAGTCGCCAATTGACCCTCCTTCTTGGTTTGTGACATCCCTGCATTACCTGCACACTCAACAAAGGCTTAGCACAGCAAATTAAAAACAAATTAGCAATGTAACAGAGAAATCAGAAGCGATTCAGAGCGCTATCAGAAGTCTGACAACGTTTTCATATTAAAGTTCAGACACTGATCGGTCACCAAACCGATCAGTGATGACCCTGATCGGTCACCAGACCAATCAGTGAAGACCCTGATCAGTCTAGTGACATTGTACGATCGCGGATCTGAACCTGTGATCGGTCACACTGACTGATCATAGATCAGGGATCGGTCACCAGATCGATCCTTCATTGAACTCTCAGGGCTGAAGATTGATCAGTCACCTGATCGGTCCCTTGACCGATCAGGTTATGCCCTGATCGGTCCAGTGACCGATCAGGTCACATCTGGACCGATCAGGAGCCATCCTGATCGGTCCAGGAGGACCCTGAATCGGTCAGATTGACCGATCAGGGTTTATCCCTAAACTCTCTATTCTCCTTCTGATCGTTCACCAGAACGATCAGAAGCCACACAGAAGGTTTCTGTTCTCTTCCTGATCGTTCACCAGAACGATCAGACTCCCTGGATCAGTCACCAACCGATCTATTAACATGAGAGCTTGTGCCAACTCCTGATCGGACTCCAGACCGATCCAGACACTTGGCTGACTTACGCTTAGTCACCTAGCTTCACTTGCTAGGACCCGGCTTCACTCACCGAGATTTCTGTCACCCGGCTTCACTCACCGGGACCCTGCTTCACTCACCGGGGTTTCCATCACCCGGCTTCACTCACCAGGACCCGGCTTCACTCACCGAGGTTTCCATCACCCAGCTTCACTCATCGGGACCCGGCTTCACTCACCGGAATTTGTGCCAAGTCCCCGACCAGGACTTAAGCCGAACTTATCTTACCCACCTAAACTTATATCTGTGTCAACACCAAAACAACAATTAGGTCAGACTACATCAACAATCTCCCCCTTTTTATTGTTTGACAACCCCATTCTATGTTTAAGTATTAGAACTCAATTGAAGTCAAATTTCACTAATGCAAGGGAATCAGAATCCTCCCCCTACAATAGTTATATTTGTAATAACCCTAAACTTAACTAATCATCCTCTCCCCCTTTGTCAAACACCGAAAAGGGTGTAGACTGGTTATTAAGTTTAGACACCTCCCCCTTAAACAAGGGTCTCCCCCAAAACAAACAAGAGATAATAATTGAGAAGAATATGAAAAGCATATGATATAAATACAGCAGGATAAGATAGTCATATGCAGAATCCATCAGAATGTCATACACAGAACGTCATGAAATAGAGGTCACAATCAGAATACATAAAAATATCACTACTGATCGGCGGGATCATCAGACTGCATCGGGTCGAATGCAGTGTCATCGATAGGCAGGAAGCTCCCCGGAGCAATGCTGCTGGATGGCGAAAATCTAGGAAATATTTGCGATAGCGGATGACCAGCCATCCAGGCGCGCCACTCAGCAAACATATCGCGCTGATCAGCACGCAACCCAGAAATCTCTGACCTGACCTCATACTGAAACGCCTGCTGACCGGCACGCAACCCAAAAATCTCGGACCGAATCTCAGACTGAAACTCCTGCTGCCCAAGCTGTATCAAGTGTAATCGGTGGTCCATAGTCTGCTCAAGCTCGGCGATCTGCCATCGAAGATCGGGATCCGGCTCATACTCGTCCTCTGCTGCAGCGGGCGCATCATGATGTCCAGCTGGAGCTGCTGGTACCTGAATGTGTGCTGCCCGTGGTAGCTACCCCAAACCCCTCCCATCCTTCCACTGAAGGCCCTGAAGTCCGGCAATGATGCCAGACTTGGCAAACGCGCGTCTCCCAAGTCTGCAGTCTTACCGAACCATCGGCACAGTCTTGCCCTTGGTCACATCGATACCGACTGACTGGAGCCAGTTAGTAATAACGTGACTAAAAGGCATATAAACGTGTTGGATCGAGAGAAACGATAGAGGGGGTGAATATCGTAAAACGTTTGGATTCGTTAAACGAGAATTGGCAGCGGAAATAATTAAAATAAAACACACGCGAACACCTAGATTTTTTACTTGGTTCGGAGTCACGGTCGGCTCCTACTCCAAGGCCCACGGTCATTGACCATTTTCTGCGGGCAATTCTATATGTGTGCAAAACCAATTTACAAAATGTATTACAAGAATAGTAAAGTAAACTTAAAAGAGGCTCTTCGTTACCGACGTCCGGTGTAGATTGTATTTTCGGAGAAGAGGGACGTCGTCGGCGCTTGTATCTCGAGTCGGGAGATCTCCGGAGTAGAGCGCAGGAGTAGAAGAGCGTGAATGCGTTGGAAGAATTGTTGTTCGAAGCCTTGGGGTCGAGGGCCTTTTTATAGCCCTTGGGGGCGCCCGGAACGTCGGGGGCGCCCCCCCCACGTGTCATCTGATCCGAGCTCCTCTCAGTCAGCTCTGATCCCTTTAAACTCGGGATCAGACTTTGACGGGGGCTCCCGGGACGCTGGGGGCGCCCGGGTTGACCGGGTCAGGCTCTTATCCATTGGCTTCTCGCTGGCTTGCTTCGTTAGCTTGAGCTAGGGGTGCCCGGGATGCTGGGGGCGGCCGGGAGCATGGGGGCGCCGGGGAGCACGGGGGCGCCCCGCCCATGAACTGTCGAAACGTATATTTGCTAACTTCTTTTGTATTCACCTTGGGGCGCCCGGGACACTCCGGGCGCCCTACTCAGCTTCTGCCTCACTCCTTTGAGGCTCTCTGAGCTGCAGACACTCGTTCCTTCGGTCCTGCATCCAGGGTTAGTCCAAAATAACATAAAGCAATAATATGTTACTTTTATACAGCCTTAGCTGTCTTGATTATGACTTTAGGTCTCCTAAATGGAGCCCTAGGTCGAACCGATGCCTACTGTTCCCTCGACGGGGAACGCGTCCTCACCTACTCCTCTCGGGAGAATTTATCTGATGCCAACCGGCTCCTCCGGTTGGACTTTTACCCAGCAGTCCTTCGCCAGGTGCCTAGCTGTCCTTCGCCAGGTCTTCAGTACCAAGCTGTCCTTATCCTAGTGCCTAACAGTCCTTCGCTAGGTCTTTGTATCCTGGCATTCCTTCGTCAGGTGCCTAGCAGCCCTTCGCTAGGACTTTGTTTCCTGCACACTTAATGAGCATATTAGACAACAAATAACACTTAACTTTCAATCCTTTGCCAATATCAAAATAATGTTCGATATGGTGCTTCCTGCACAAACAATCTCCCCCTTTTTGATTTATGGCAACACAATTCAAAGTTAAGTAAAAACTTTATAACAGTTAAGAACATCAGGTAAACAATGAAGTATAACTGTTTATAAACAGAATAAATGGAATAAATGTAGACTTGAAAAAAATTCTTTATTTCTCATACTCCTCCTAAAACCCTGAATACTTGTGTTATAAAACACTTAACATTGACCTTTCCTCCCCCTTTGACATATATCAAAAACATACGTGGGCGAACAAGGTTTC
Source organism: Boesenbergia rotunda (assembly GCA_024364735.1). Taxonomy (NCBI): domain Eukaryota; kingdom Viridiplantae; phylum Streptophyta; class Magnoliopsida; order Zingiberales; family Zingiberaceae; genus Boesenbergia; species Boesenbergia rotunda. The sequence goes on along the minus strand of JAGFNQ010001796.1, from coordinate 180,255 downwards.
TAATAGGGAGTTTTGAGTGTTACCAAAAATAAGTTTTTGACAAGGTGTTTCAAAAAAGAGTAAAAGCTTTTGTATCAACAAACACTTTTGAAAAGCAAGCCTAAATTTTGTTAAAAGCTTTCAAAAAAGATTCCTTTGGCAAAATTTTGAATCTAAATTTCCCAAAAAAAATTTCAACTTTGAGAATTGGGAAAATATTGTTTTAAAAGAATTTGCACACTTAGAAGAATATGCTTGGAAATACTTTGTGTATTTTAAAAAAAACAAAATCTTTAAGAATTTTCTAGATAAGTTTTTCACCAAAAAAACTTTACTTAGGAACATTTGCCAACATTTTCAAAAAGTTTTTACTCAGACAAATTTTGTTTACTAAGAAAAATTTTACTTAGGAAAAATATGCACTTAAAAAAATTTAAAACACTTAGAAATTTTTGCTTTTCGAAAATGAGATAAAAGAAATTCCTTTCTCTCTTTCTTGCTCTCCCCCTTGGCTATATATATCAATAAAGAAAAATAAGCTTTAGGAAAAAGTTTGTGTATCAGAGCCTATGAGTTTTGAAGACATAAAAATACTTAGTATAATTCTTGAAAGCCTAACAAAAAGCTTAAATTGCACCAACAAAACTCCACTTTGAAAGGTATTGTGCAATTTAAAAAAAGATTTTGTATTTATAGGCAAATCTTTAGAAAATTCACGTACTTAGAATACTATTACCTTAGAAAAGTATTAGTACCTTTTTGAAAACATTATATTTTGAAAAATAGAAGTACTTTTGAAAGATATTATGCAATTTTTGAAAAATATAAGTACTTTTTTCAAAAAAAAATATGCATTTTTGACAAATATAAGTACTAATAAATACTTTTGAACATAATATTTTAAGAAAACATAATACTTTACATGGCATGGTTTCCTTTCCAGTCTGACACAATCCTAGGAAACCTTGTTAACTACAAGGGCATTTCCCTAAGTGTCCTGGAAATTCTCCAAACTCAAGAAAATTTTAAAAAGCATTTCAAAAAGGATTTACTAAGTCACAAGAAACATTTTGAGAAATAGAATATTGGTATTTTTAACAGCAAATTAGTTATATTTTCAAAAGAACTTTGAAAACTTGTGTATTAAAACAACTTATTTTGAAATGATCAATAGTTCTTTAATTTAACCTCCCCCTAAACTTGACATAGTCCTTGGAAGCTTGTTGACCACAAGTATTCTTCCTCTGAGTCCTTAGGGGTCAGTTCAGATCAAAAGAATTATTTAATAATTTCAAAAATAATTGCCAAAGAAAATACTTGTTAGAAATAATTTCTTTTGGTTTAGACTCCCCCTAAATTTGACACATCCTAGGAGTCCTTGTAGATTATTAAGTAGACCTCCTTTGTGTTTTTAGGGTTTATCAAAATCAAAAAAAATTTGAACAACCTTTTGAGTATGATCACTTTCAAGGAGATAAATTTTTGAAAACATAACTTGAAATGATAGCACAGTTTTCGAAAAATATTTTGAAATGATGATAATTTTACAAATAGATAGTAGTATACGGAGGTTTTTGAATTAAATTTTGAAACCCTTATTTTGAGATGATAATAAGCTTTAGAGCATAAGGTTTTTGAAAAAATCTAAATTTTTTCGGAAAAACAAAAAAAACAAAAACAAAAAAAAACCCCTTTGTATTCGACACGTCTGTCTTAATCTAAGTGTCTTAAGGGATTTTAGTGTTGACTAGGATTGACTGTTTTGACCATGTTTGACTCAGTTAACTATGTTTGACCAATCAATAACTAAATCAAACAAGCCCTAGATATTTAAAACGGGTCTATTGAGATACTTAACATGAAATTCAATATATTAAAAAAACTGTTGGAGTTGAAAAAGTATGGTATAGTAAACTAAATTAATATGAAAACTAGAGATAATTTTGAATAACTTTTGAAAGCACTTTGAATTTTATTTAAAAGGATAGTGACATATACTCTTAGGTCCTAGATATCTCACCTAGTTCTATGTGATCAAAACAAGTTAACCTTATGGGTTTTGTGAGATAGGTTTTAGTAGATAGAATTATTATGATTTATTTTGAAAGACTTAAATTAATTTTGAAAGCAATTTAAATTTATTTTGAAAAGAGATATTTGAATCTAAAATTAACTGAAATTTATGTTAGATTCGAATTTAACAAAGAGTAAATTGAATTTGAATTTCAAAAATTGGCTTCCAGGTCTTGGCGAGGCACAAGGCCTTCTTTGGCCATAGCCTTATTGGATCATCAACCCTTTCCTAGACAAAGCCTTTTAGTGAAATTTCATCTTCAAAATTACTTTTTTGGTAAATTCTGGTCTAACTAGTTTGGGTCTTGGATCGGTAGCTTCGGCTAGTTTCACCAGTCTAAAGAGACCAAGTAGAGTATACTTGACCTTTTAGAATTGGCTTCCCTAACGTACTATCATCTCACCGCCACCCAATACTATGTTGTTCAAATTTCAGTTAATCGTTTTAGTCCTTAAACTAACCAGCCCTAATTCTAAGCAAAAAAAAATAAAAAGCAACATACAATTAAAGCAAAAAAATAATCTAAGTTACATCATAATCAAAATAAAACTTTGGTTTCTTAAAATCAGCAATGTTGTGAATTATGTTTTCTAACATATTAACCTTAACTAATTTGTATGAATCAGTCATGTTATTTGAGATAAGTATTACATTTTCAAATATTGAAAACTTACCTTTCCCGATTGTTTGTCCAGTATTCTTGTAATGATCACGAGTTAATCGGACCAGTTTGGGTCGATCTCTTTCATTGTCTTCTGATTCAGAGTCTGAGTTGGACTCGGGTACAGGTTGAAGCTTTTCTTTGGAGTTTTCCCTGCACTTGAAATTATACCTTCCTCGAACATTATAGTATCAGTCTGATTATATAATTGTAATTCTGGAACAAATTCAAAATTGGTTACCATTTTTGTCTCAGTCACTTTGTCTTCTGACTCTGGCTCGAATTCGCAGTCATGTATGGATTCTATCTCATCTTCTGATCCGGAGTCAACTTTGAAGTCGGGTGCTGACTCTTCGTGTAGATCGATTAGCTTTTCCCACATCTCTTTGGCACAGTTGAAGGATCCGACCCGCTTCAATTCTTCATTGGTTAGCCCACATTGTAGGAATGCAGTAGCCCTTGCATCTGCCTCGATCTTCCTCAGAGTTGGTTCATCCAGTTTGTCCCACGCAATTGATAGTCCATCTTCTGTAGGGAGGGAGAACCCTGTTTGAATGATCATCCATATGTCCATATGGGCCTTCAGACGGAACTCCATTTGACTTCTCCAATAATTGAAGTTCTCGCCGGAGAATAGCGATGGACGGGCACTGTTCCACTCTTGGTTGGTCATTTAGTTTAAATCTTGCACACAAGAGAAATAACAAAAATGAACCAAGACTTGGTCTTGGATTAGTAGTGTGGGAAAGAAAAGATATAACCAAACAAAGATATTGCATGAATTTTGAGGTGAAATAATAATAAAAAAGTTATGATAAATTTTTTGAAAATGTTAATTTTATCACTTCATATTAATGATGAAAAAGTAAGAAGTCGAATGTTTGAAAAAAATTTGCTCGAATTAGGATAGCACGAATTTCGAGAAAAACTATTAAAAAAATTTATGACAAATTTTAAAAAATTGATCATTTTAACAATTCTAACTTATGGTAAAAAAATGAGAGTTCAAAATTGAAAAAGGTGTAAGAATAATTTAAACACACCTACAGATATTATTTATTTGAAATAAAAGGCGAGAAAGATCGAGTGGTGTTGCACCAATCTCGATTAACAAAAAGAAAAGAAATGAAATGAAAATTTTCGTAAATTCGAAAATAAATCTCAAATTGGTGGTTGCACCAAATTTGAGCTTCCCCGCTCTGATACCACTTGTTGGATCGAGAGAAACGATAGAGGGGGGTGAATATCGTAAAACGTTCGGATTCGTTAAACGAGAATTGGTAGCGGAAATAATTAAAATAAAACACACGCGAACACCAAGATTTTTTACTTGGTTCAGAGTCACGGTCGGCTCCTACTCCAAGGCCCACGGTCGTTGACCGTTTTCTGTGGGCAATTCTATATGTGCGCAAAACTAGTTTACAAAATGTATTACAAGAATAGTACAGTAAACTTTAAAAGAGGCTCTTCGTTACCGACGTCCGGTGTAGATTGTATTTTCGGAGCAGAGGGACGTCGTCGGCGCTTATATCTCGAGTCGGGAGGTCTCCGAAGTAGAGCGCGGGAGTAGAAGAGCGTGAATGCGTTGGAAGAATTGTTGTTCGAAGCCTTGGGGTCGAGGGCCTTTTTATAGCCCCTGGGGGCGCCCGGAACGTCAGGGGCGCCCCCCCCCCCACGTGTCATCTGATCCGAGCTCCTCTCGGTCTGCTCTGATCCCTTTAAACTCGGGATCAGACATTGACGGGGGCGCCCGGGACGCTGGGGGTGCCCGGGTTGACCGGGTCATGCTCTTATCCGTTGGCTTCTCGCTGTCTTGCTTCGTTAGCTTGAGCTAGGGGCGCCCGGGAGCACGGGGGCACCGCACCCATGAACTGTCGAAGCGTATATTTGCTAACTTCTTTTGTATTCACCTTGGGGCGCCCGGGACACTCCAGGTGCCCTACTTAGCTTCTGCCTCACTCCTTTGAGGCTCTCTGAGCTGCAGACACTCATTCCTTCGGTCCTGCATCCAGGGTTAGTCCAAAATAACATAAAGCAATAATATGTTACTTTTATACAGCCTTAGCTGTCTTGGTTCTGACTTTGGGTCTCCTAAATGGAGCCCTAGGTCGAACTGACGCCTACTGTTCCCTCGACGGGGAACGCGTCATCACCTACTCCTCTCGGGAGAATTTACCTGATGCCAACCGGCTCCTCCGGTTGGACTTTTGCCCAGCAGTCCTTTGCCAGGTGCCTAGCTGTCCTTCGCCAGGTCTTCAGTACCAAGCTGTCCTTATCCTGGTGCCTAGCAGTCCTTCGCTAGGTCTTCGTGTCCTGGCATTCCTTCGCCAAGTGCCTAGCAGTCCTTCGCTAGGGTTTTGTATCCTGGCAGTCCTTCACCAGGTGCCTAGCAGTCCTTCACTAGGGCTTTGTATCCTGGCAGTCCTTCGCCAGGTGCCTAGCAGCCCTTCGCTAGGACTTTGTTTCCTGCACACTTAATGAGCATATTAGACAACAAATAACACTTAACTTTGAATCCTTTGCCAATATCAAAATAAGGTTCGATATGGTGCTTCCTGCACCAACAAAATGGTGCGACAGTTGGGCTCCCTATAGTAGATGATGGACTCGAAGATACTCTCCATGATGTCAAAATCCAAATGATGATGCGTCCCATAGAGCATCAGATAGTGAAAAGGGCGAATCTCGGATAAGGGTTTTGAGGTGATCGGCAGAAGACAGTTGGTGATAATCTTGAAAAGAATATAATCAACCATGGAGAGTCTAAGAGCAGCAAAAGTGGGGAAATCAGGGGCTAGCTCATCAAGGCCATCCGGCCTAGGATGTCCAAAAAAGTACTCGTAAATGGAATCCGGGGTGACTCCCAAGAATGAAACTGGTAAAGGAGCTAGAATGGTAGGGAAAAGGGGATAGATATTAGGCGATCAACGAAAGCCCAGATACTCTGTGAAATTAGAGTAAGTAAAATCTAAGTTTGTCCTGGACACTCAGGTAGTATACGAATGAGTGTCAGTATTGGGAAAAAGATTATTATAAAATTCTGATACTAAGTCAACGTTGTCATCGCGTTCAAGGAAAAGAAATGATTCTAGATTATAGTACTCAATAATCTGTCTTACCGAGGGACAGTGTTCATATACAAAAGATTTATCCACCGTTCAACAGGGGAGGAGTTTAAAGGTAGTATTGAGAAACTTTTGTTCGAAGAAGGCACTGAGAAATCTAGGACTGCTAGAAGGTTGGGGTCTACCGGATTGGGAGGGTCTAGATGATGAAGAGGGGGCTTTGGACCTTGAGGTTCCCTTGGCAGGTGCCTTCCCCTTCGAAGATTTTCTAAAGATGGGAATAGGTCACGGCATTGAATTGATCAAATGAAATTCACAACACAAAGATGGATCATGGCACAAGGTTGGATCACGGCCCAAGGTGGAGTTGATCAGGTGAAGTTAAGGTCATGGCAACCACACAACATAAGTAGGTTTAAGGGCACAACACAAGAAGATGAAACATTACTGATTAGTACAAAAATCACAATTCATGAAATAAACAACCAAGGAAAAACCACAAGAGTGATAAACAAGCTTACTTGGGTGCCATTAGAGTTGGTTGATTGTTTGAGAAGAACACACAGGTGGCTTGCTGAAACTTGCGCAAGAAAGGAACTCAGGAGCAAGAAAGGAACTCACAGCACAGCGCAGGAGAAAGAATTCGTAGGAACAAGGGCTCACGAACTCACAAGAACTCACACCTCACAGAGATCCCTCAGAGGAAGCAGATGCAAATTGCAGGGAGAAGATGAAGGGAGTCGGCGCCTAGGGTTGAGGATATGAGGAGAAGAGTGATTAAATGGGTTGGTGGACCGATCACCAACCAAAATCAATGCTGCATATCGGATCTACCGTCCAATCCAGAGTACCCATCCCGATCAGGAGACCTCCTGATCTGTTAGCTTGGGTTCTGATCAGTCTGCTGACCGATCAGGAAAGTCCCTGATCGGTCTGCGGATCGATCAGAGAACCAGATAGAAAGATTCTGTGTTGGACCTTGGATGGCTAGAGAGGGGGGGTGTGAATAGCCAAACACACAAACTTTTGCTTATTTGAAGTTTCTACGATTAGGGTTAGCAGCGGAAGAAAACACAGAAAATACAGAAATAGAAGAACAGATAGAAAACCAACGCTAACTCAGAAGTTTTACAAGGTTCGGGGATAACCTACCCCTACTCCTTAGCGTGCCCGTGAGATGGGTGATCCCTTGATCATCGGCAGATCAAGCCCTGAAAATCTGGATAGAATAGAACCTTCTTCTTGGTGGAGAAACCTCTCCACAATAATCTCAAGAATGATATCAGATTAAGCGCACAAAGACTCGAAAAAGAACTTACAGACCAAGCTTAAGCGCAAAGAGAAGAGAACACTTCATAGAGCTCAACCCAGCACAACTCTCATGCAAGAACCTTCAGCTCTTCGTGTCTGCTTGCTGATCAACTCGCGAAGCTCTCCAACGATTCAAAGTTCAGAGTTGTGTCACTTCTTCTTCGCCATCCTTCTTTTAAGTCTCTGCTCATCAGCAGGTCACCACCAGGCGCGTCTGCAGCTCACCAGGAGCATCTGCAACAACCACCGTCACCAACCCACTGACCTCTACTGGGCTCAGTCCACTGAGCCGAGCCCCAGGTCAGTCGCCAGCTCCGCCAGACAGTTGCCAGCCCACGCCAGAAGCCGTTGAATCCTGCGAATAGAAAACAAACAAACCTAACCGAAGCGAAAGTCACCAATTGACCCTCCTTCTTAGTTTGTGTCATCCCTGCATTACCTGCACACTCAATAGAGGCTTAGCACAGTAAATCAAAAACAAATCAGCAGTGTAACAGAGAAATCAGAAGCGATTCAGAGCGTTATCAGAAGTCTGACAACATTTTCAAATTAAAGTTCAGGCACTGATCAGTCACCAGACCGATCAGTGAAGACCCTGATCGATCAGGCTCCTGCCGAATCGGTCCAGTGACACTATACGATCGCGGATCTGAACCTGTGATCGGTCACACTGACTGATCACAGATCAGGGATCGATCACCAGACTGATCCTTCACTGAACTCTCAGGGCTGAAGACTGATTAGTCACCTGATCGGTCCCTTGACCGATCAGGTTATTCCCTGATCGGTCCAGTGACCGATCAGGTCACATCTGGACCGATCAGGAGCCATCCTGATCGGTCCAGGAGGACCCTGAATCGGTCAGATTGACCGATCAGGGTTTATCCCTAAACTCTCTGTTCTCCTTCTGATCGTTCACCAGAATGATCAGAAGCCACACAGAAGATTTCTGATCTCTTCCTGATCGTTCACCAGAATGATCAGACTCCCTAGATTGGTCACTAGACTGATCTATTAACATGAGAGCTCATGCCAACTCCTTATCGGACTCCAGACCGATCCAGACACTTGGCTGACTCACGCTTAGTCACCTAGCTTCACTCACTAGGACCCGACTACACTCACTGGGATTTCTGTCACCCGGCTTCACTCACCGAGACCTGGCTTCACTTATTGGGGTTTCCATCATCCAGTTTCACTCACCAGGATTTCTGTCACCCAGCTTCACTCACCGGGGTTTCCGTCACCCAGCTTCACTCATCGAGACCCGGCTTCACTCACCGGAATTCGTGACAAATCCCTGACTAGGACTTAAGCCGAACTTATCTTACCCTCCTAAACTTAAATCAGTGTCAACACCAAAACAACAATCAAGTCAAACTGCATCAACAAGTAAGACTAGGCAAACCTAGTTGCGAACTAGGTGAAGTCCAAGATGGGTTAGTTGGGAGTTAAACACTTGGCACGAGAGAATTCCTAGTTGGGAACTAGACAATGGAAAGTTCTGACAGGTCACGATTGACCGAAGGTTGGGCAAAGGGAACCCTAGACTAGTTTAGGCAAGTTAGGACATGGGCAATCAATTAGGTAATCGATTGGCCCAATCTCATCGATCAGGTGATCGATTGAAGCGATGTTTCTCGTGAGTAATAGAGTAGCCCATAATCGATTGGGTGATAGATTAAGGGCAACACCAATCGATCAGGAGATTGATTGGTGGGTTTTTGTCACAATAACAGAAAGGTTTTTGATCGATTGGGTAATCGATCAAGGTCAATCCCCATCAATCAAGTGATTAATTAGGCAATCGATTAAACCTATCTCGCGAAAGCACAGTAAAGTATTGAATCGATTGGCTAATTGATTAAGAACCCTTAATCGATTGAGTAATCTATTATGCTTTGAAAAGGAGTCGTTGAATCGCTAGATCTGACGTGGTAATTGATTGGATAATCAATTAAGGAACCCTAGGTCACGGGTATATAGGGCTTTCATGCAAGTTGAAGCAGCATCACTTCTCTTCTCCTCATTGCCATTTCTTATGAGTTCTTAGAGCATAGTGCTGCTATATTTCCAAGCATCAAGAGGCGATTCCAAACTAAAGGGAAGCAAGAAAAGCAAAAGATTGATTGTTGTAAATCTTGTAAGATTTCTTTGTATTTGCTTGTATTCTTATTGTTTTTCATTAAGAGTTTGCACGAGGCTTTTCTGTCTCAAGAAAGGAGATCATTCATAGTGGATGTGAGTGTGAGGAAAAGTGGACCCTTGGATTAGTCACTTTAAGGAGGTAGATACCAAATAAAAAGAAAGTGTTAGCAATTGCTTGAAGATTTTGCTACAACAAATCATCAACAAAGTGATTGAAGTCATTCAGCCCTCCCCCCCCCCCCCCCCCCCCTCCCTAGCTCTCAATATGTCCTAACAGACTCATTTAAAACTCACTTTCCATTAATGTAACAAATTCTTTTAGGAATTTTATGTTATTTGACCCAAAGAATATTATATCATCTATACAGTTTGGTACTATAAAGATATCTTTTTCTAGGGTTTTAATGAATAGAGTTGAATCAATTTATCCTTAGTTAAACCTTTTAGATATTAAGTATGTTGATAACCTTTCATACCAAGTACTAGGTGCTTGTTTTAGTCTATATAAGACTTTCTTTAGTCTAAAGACATAGTTTGGGTGGTCAAGGTCCTCAAATCTATGTGGTTGACTTACGTAGATTGCTTTCTTAATAAATTCGTTAAGAAATGTGAACCTTGCATCTATTTGATATAACTTGAATCATTTATGTGTTGCATAAGTTAGCAGCATCTTGATATATTCAAGTCTAATTACAAGTGCATAGGTTTCATCATAGTTTAATACTTCTATTTAGCTAAACCCCTTAACTACTAATCAGACATTATTTTTAATAATTTCACCTTTGTCATCTTGTTTATTTCTAAAGGCCCATTTGGTGTCAATGATGGACGTAACTTCTGGCATAGGTACTGGGTCCCAAAATTTAGTTTATCTCAAATTGGGCTAGTTCTTCTTGCATTGCAATTATCTAATCGGGGTCAGGTAGGGCTTCTTCTATGATTTTGGGTTCAATTTTTTATATTAAGGCTATTTAACTTAGGTTTTTATTTGAAGATCTAGTTTGAACTCCTAGATTTGAGTTATCTAAGATTTGGTCAACTGGATGATTAATTATTAATCTAGTTGTTCTTATTTCAGGATTAGCAATTGGTTCTTCTAGTTCATTTGTGCTTCATCCAAGTCTAGGTTCATCATTTTCCAAATTTCTAACCTTTTGTTCAATGTTAATATTGTTAGGTTGATTACTTTCTTCATCAAAGATAATATTAGTTATTTCTTCAACTTTCTAGGTGTTTTTATTACAAACTCTATAAGCCTGATTAGTCGTGGAGTAATAACATAGGAAAATTCTAATTGTTGACTTAGAAGTAAAATTTCTTAAATAGACTTTAGTATTCAATATATGAAGTTTACATTCAAATACTTTTAGGTAATTTAAATTAGGTATTTTTATCATAATAGATTTCATAGAGAGTTTTATTGTAAAATTTATTAATTAAAATTTTATTTTAGATATAGCATGTTGTGTTTATAGTTTCACCCAAAAATTAGTTAGTTAGATTGTATTTATTTACCATTGTTCTAGCTATATTTTGTAATGTTTTATTTTTTGTTTCTATAATTTTATTTTGTTGAGAGGTGGTCACTTCTTATACTTTTAATTTGTACTGCTTTTCATTTTCTATTAATTTACAAAAATTATTAAAATTTTCAAATATTTCATCTTTAGTTGAAGAATTTTACTCAAGTGAATCTAAATTATTACTAAGCAGTATTGATTTTTGCTTAATGACTTAGCCCAATGAGAATCGAACAAGTCTAAAGTGTAGGAGTTCAAGTATTGAGTTGGTTCAATTTGGGTTAGTTGGTTTGTAAGTTGATTTGATTTGTTTTTCTTATTGACAAGCATTATAGATTATATTTTTTAAGTTTTTTAATTTTGAGAGACTTCTAATTAAACAATTTTGACTCATTTTTGAAATGGGTCTTCTGTGCCACAATTTAATTTCTTTTTATTGTGTGAGTAAACAATTAAGTAAGGAGCTTTGAAGATTAATTGTGCAGATATTTTTCTTTCTAATTTCCTTAAATGTTATTTTAGGATTTTTTAATATTTGTAATTAAATATTTAAGGTTTGAGAAGGTTATTAGATAATCAGAATAACACAATTAACTGATGCTAAGTGCATTAAATTCAAACTAATCAACGAATGAAAGGAGATAAAAAAAATTTCTACTATCAAGAGTTTTTGGTGAGGAAATGAAAATGATTAATGTGTATAATAACAATTATATTACTTTTTTCGATAATATTGCAGAAGAGATATTGGGAGCCTGTCACGAAGCAGAGGTTAAATCAATATGGAATTTGAAAAGAATTGTTACATAGGTGGAGAAAGAGGCGCACACCCCTACCACATGTACTGGAAAATTTTAAAAAATGATTATGGTCGGGTAACATCGAACTCCGAATCATCGATCCGATCTTATTTTTATAAAATACGTGGTTAAAAATTAAATCGTGGATATTTGAAATAACGAATAATCATTTTGCTCTTGCATCATTACTATATATACTAGAATTTTTTTATTTATAAAGGATATCTAGACTTGTGCCCGATTAATCCGCTTGATTGACCGATCCTGTCCCACAGTCTTCAACAAGAGTCCCCATCGGTCAATGAAGTTAAATCGCGGGACAGAGACATGTGACGACTTTACTACTGATGATATCGGTATCCGATGGCCCGACCACGCAGTAACCTGTAGTGATTTCTTTCGTCAGTATATTACGCGTTCTATCAGAAAAAAATTATACCCGAAAAGTAAGAGATCATTCAAGTGAATCATTACCACTCGTGGCATGCCCATGGGGGCATATATCAGAAAATTTTAGGATATATAGCTGAAGGTTTGGAGCAAGTTAATTTGTTTGTGCAGTAAAAGACTTTACAACGATCAACTGCTTGTTGGGAGCTGTTTCCTAATAACCAACGATGAAAGGATTGAAATTTTTGTTGATGCTCAATCGCGCAAACTGTAGACGTAAGTATCAAAATTTTATTATCTTTAAAATTTAACAATAACTAATTTTATTATTTTTATATTATATACTAGCTAGTTTATATAGGACAATATGACTGTAAAATTTTCACAAGTATCTGAGCTTATTGTAGAAGGAGACTATAGATTTCATCAACTAATGTCATGAATTGCATGTTTTGATGTTGTCGGTGGGATGAAGGAGAGGTGTCTCCTCATACTAAAGTTTTAGTATGTTCCGTCATGTAATGTCTACCCCTAGAGTCAGGGCAGTCCTAGAGTCGGCAGTCCAGTAGCTCATCTGCTAATGTGCAGGAGTAAAGGCGTTGAATGCAGAATTGAAAACTTGGATGGCAATATTAGAGGAGACGGTGTGAGATTTTGTCTCGCATAATATTGTCTCGATCATTTGACTCTCCTTTTGGTTTTCCTAAATTTTAGATGGATTGATTCTGAGAAGACCCTATCGACTGATCAAACTGATCAATAGATAAAAATTATAACCTTTGAGTATTTCGAATATTTTAAAACAATGTGCGATGGGATTTAATTTTCCGAATGTGTTTGGATGAATTATAACTGCTTACCTTTAGATTAGTTTTGGGTGAGATAAGGCTCTGCTAGGGATTAGTGAATAATCCTGTAAATAAATTAGAATTTTTTATTGCTTTTGAATTTAGCAAGAATAATTAATTAATTAAACAATTAAATGAAATTATTAATCAATAACAAAACACATAAAAGAGACTCAAATTTTACTTGGTTGTAATCGGAAGTTACTAATTCAAGAGAATGAAAAACTCTACTAAAATTCTCCTTTGTTGAAGGAGAAGAAACCTCTTACAATCTTTGACAGCTCAGAAAAGAATAGGAAAAATGAATACAAGTTATTCTTTAAACTTTCTAGCTCTAGAAGGTTATTTATAGTTCAACGGTCAAAATAACTATTTGTTGACGTGGTATTTAGGATGCCTCAATTGTTACCCAGGGTGCCTCCAATGGATGGAAGCTTATCCATGCAGCCAACGTTCATATGTCAATAACTTTTGATCTGAAACACCTCAATTCAAACCGAAGGTACCCGAGTTCCAAACTAATACGTCCTCAGTCAAAACTGAGGCGCCTCAGTTGCTTTCAGCGGCAGCTCGAATCTTTAAAACCAAGGTGTCCTTAGTCACAACTGAGGTGCTTAGAGTCTTTAAGGTCAGCCTCTGAGTTTACCGTTTTGGTTTGCTTGCTTGGGTGATGCTCCGATTGTCCAGAGTTAAGCTCACCTAAATCCAACTCCAACATTTTCCTTGAACGCGTTTCCTCCTCGGCTTCTCGTGCCTTGGACGTCACGTGCATCCTTCTTATCCACTGGTACACTCTTCCGCAGCTTCTCATCCCTAAGATGCACCGAGCCCGTCGGCACCCTTACCCGTGCCATTATTCTTGTTGTTATTTCTTTCGCTCGACTTCTTATACTTCTAAGATCCTGCACACTTAGACATAAGGTTCAAACTACAACATGACCTAACTTGACTCGGTTGACCATATCAAAATCAACTCGGAATACATACATTTTAAAACATACCGTTATGAATATTTTTGGATAAATATTTATATTATTGTTGTTAACGATGGAATTTGTCATTCTATGAAGAAATAAATCGGAAAGCTATAGTTGGTCACCAAGGGGAGGATATTTTTCTCAATTTTGATAAGATTTAGATCTTCATCTATTATAATAATATATCTCCCGTAATAATCAATTCAACCATGTTACTCTGAATAATAAATATTTAAATTACGATGTTGATGATTGTGGTGTAAATATTATAAATGTATACAGATTCAATAAAAGTCAACGTTGGATTGGGTAATATATAGGTTTAATAAGATGAATATAATTACATTAATATCAAATTTTACGACTGATATAAAAAATCTTAATTGCTAATTTTATTATCAATATTTTAAAAGAAATCGCTAATTGAAAGATAGAATAATAACTTTTCATTGCTAATTTAAAATTAATATATTAAAAAAGATATCACATTCGCAATCGAATTTCTTACTTCGGTCTTTGAACTTAATGATCAAATTGAAATTGATTACTAAATAAATAAAATAAAAATTTAATTAAATAATTTAATAAATTAGAAAAAATTTAGATTATCATATTTATATTTTGATTCTGATTCTCATATATCAAATATCATAAATAAGAATTTACGAAACGTCCCCTAAATTAGCGACTGATTTATTACATGCAATTGTTAAAAATTAGCCAAAAAAAAAATAAAGATCTATCAATTCTATCGTTAATACATGGTTAAATGTATATAGCGATAAATTTAACATTTATTACATGCAATTGTTAAAAATTAGCCAAAAGAAAATACGTGCAATTGTTAAAAATTAGATCTATCAATTCTATCGTTAATACGTACATGATTAAATGTATTTAACAAATTATATCTTGGAAGACATAATAAACTCGTCAAACATATAAAATACTATATTATTTACTGAATTTTTTTTAAAAAAAATTTTGCTTAGCATATCATTTGTTTTTTTACTAATTCTCAATAAAAATGTCCTGTTTTTAATAATTAAATATAGAATTGATTATGACACATGAGTGGTGGTGGAAAAAAAAGTCAACCTACTTAATTTAAAAATAATTCATATTAAAGCTTATGATTTACTAAAACTAACCCTTTTTTTTTTTAATATCATATATTTTATTTATGCAATTAATTTTAAAAATAATTATCCTACTTTATAAAAAATTTTCAACTATCATTTAAATAAATACCAGAACCTATCACTAATATTTTTAAATTAATTATTTTAAAATTTTATTTATTACTTTATCAAAATTAAAATTTAATTCTTAATTATTTTTTTTTTAACAATTAAGAAGAGCTCTATCGCAGCAATCGTGGACTGGTTTAGTATTTATTTACTGGTTGGAATGGTCAAATTAATCAAATACGGTACGCAAATTTCAAAGTCCTCCGGGTCAATTCAAAGATATGAAATTGCCACTCCAATTTACAAATTGCCTCCTTTAGTTAGCGTTAATTCCTTCCGACTCTAATTTTTTGGGACCTTTCAATTGCTTTTGAACGCATCCTTTATTTTTAAATAATACAAAAATCGGGGGGATTTGTTCATAATGTAAGGACGCTTCGAAAAGATCTCTCTACTTCTTAATTTTTAAATAATTTATATTTTGTCTCCTCCGGTGTTGACCAAACACCTAAAGATGCATAAAAAAACAATATTTAGTTGGACTTTTTGGTAAAACTGACAGTCTCCGGATACAGAGAGAGCTCCTGGCTCTGGAAGAACGGAACCTAGAGAGAGATCGAGAGAGCGGAACCATGGCGACAACCCAATCGCTGCCTCCTTTGATCGCCGTCTTCTTCCTGTCAGCGGCGGTGATCGATTTTGCCGCCGGTCGGCTCATAGTGGAGAAGCAGAATATCAGCGTCATCTCGCCCAAGTCCATCAAGGGCCGCCGCGAAGCGGCGATGGCCAACTTCGGCGTGCCCAACTACGGCGGATCGTTGACCGGCGTCGTGGTCTACCCTGAGAAGGGCCGCACCGCGTGTGATGCCTTCGACGGCGATCGATTCCGGTCCAAATCGAAGCGGCCAGTGTTTCTGCTCGTCGATCGAGGAAGTGAGCTCCCGATCCGTCGCTTCCTCTGTTCTACGATCAAGCCTCGAATCTTCTTTAACCTAGTTTGATGCAGGTTGCTATTTCGCCCGCAAGGCGTACAACGGCCAGCAAGCCGGCGCGGCGGCGGTGATCGTCGCCGACAACGTCGACGAGCCTCTGTTAACCATGGACGCCCCTGGATTCAAGCTCCAAGACATTATTGACCGAGACAACAACCAGTTCATCGAGAAGATCAACATCCCCTCCGCGCTCATCACCAAGGAGTTCGGCGACGAACTCAAGGCTGCGGTGGCGAAGGCAGGGGACGAGGAGGTAGTGATCAAGATGGACTGGACCGAGTCGGTGCCCAACCCGGACAGGCGAGTCGAGTACGAGTTCTGGACCAACAGCAACGACGAGTGCGGCGAGCGGTGCGACGAGCAGATAGAGTTCGTGAGGAACTTCAAGGGCAACGCGCAGCTGCTGGAGAAGGGAGGGTTCGCCCGGTTCACGCCCCACTACATCACCTGGTACTGCCCAGAGCCTCTGCGGCAGAGCCTGCAGTGCCAGGCGCAGTGCATCAACCATGGCAGGTATTGTTCCCCCGATCCGGAGAGGAACATTTGGGCCGGATACACCGGGAAGGACATCTTGGTGGAGAACCTGCGCCAGATCTGCGTGCACCGAGTGGCCAACGAGACCGGCCGACCGTGGGTCTGGTGGGATTACGTGACCGATTTCAGCATCAGATGTTCGATGAAGGAGAAGAAGTACACCAAGCACTGCGCAGAGCGAGTTGTCACCTCTCTTGGTGAGTTTCTGGGCTCTCAACAAATTGCTTCTTCTTCCTTCCATTTCTTTCACACATTTGAGCTTTTACTGCATCAGGTTTGTCGTTGGACAATGTTTTAAAATGTATGGGGAATACTGAAGATGATGCCGAGAATGAAGTTCTAAAGAGGGAGCAAGAACTCAGGGTATAATGAAGTGATTTTTTGTTTGTTTGTTTGTTTCCATCTACAAATTCTGGGAGTCAATTCCTTTACAATTACAGATTGGTCATGGATCTCGTGGAGATGTTGCTATCCTGCCTACCTTGGTTATTAACGACGTCCAATATCGAGGTCTTTACTCAATTTGTTGTTCTCTTGTATCAAAATGCTTTTGCTTTATTAATTTTGTTCAAAGTATACAAGTTCAATTTTTCTTCAGGAAAGCTAGAGAGAACAGCAGTGTTGAAGGCAATCTGTGCAGGATTTGAGGAGTCAACTGAGCCTCCTGTTTGCTTAAATCCAGGTTTCATAGCTTTTCTGCATCAATTATGAACACTTATAAGTAAATGTTATTGATATCTTTCATTTTAATCCAGATATTGAGACAAATGAGTGCCTAGAATCCAATGGTGGTTGTTGGTATGATCCGCAGCTAAACATTACGGCTTGCAAAGTAATGTTTACCTAGTCTATACTAGATCTATATGTTCTTCCTTATATTGTCTTTAAAATTCTACAAAAGAGAGATTCTCAAGAGACAACAACATATTGTTCTTATGCAGGATACTTTCAGGGGTAGGATCTGCGAATGCCCTGTAGTAAACAATGTTCAGTTAAGAGGGAATGGTTATAACTCTTGCACAGGTATTTTCTCTCAAAACTCCTAATTTTAGGTTCGTTTTATAGCTAAACCATGATGCATCAAAGTTTTGGTTAATTTGTTTTAAAGCCGGTAGTTTCTCTCGACTCCTATTGCTATGAGTTCCTGAGTCTCGTTGGTTTGCAGCTGTGGGTCCAGGGAGATGTGCAATTGACAGCGGAGGTTGCTGGTCAGACACGAAGGATGGACGAACATTCTCAGCTTGCCAAGTCGGTCGATTTTCAAATAACTTTGTGCAATTGCATCAAACCACTTCATGCCATTTACATTTCCACTTCCCTTCCATAGCTCCATCTTGCTTCCTCCTTATCAATGCAGGATAGAGATTTGATTAGTTGCGAGTGTCCAAGTGGATTTCGCGGCAATGGATACGAGTGTAAAGGTACTTCATACATCTCATCATATAATCAAAACTGTTTTATCTTTTGATTTATGTTTGTGTTGTGAATTTAACTGAAAGAGTCATTGCATATCTTGCTTTCATGTATCAGATGTGGATGAATGCAAGGAGAAGCTTGCATGCAACTGCCCCGAGTGCTCTTGCAGGAATACTTGGGGAGGATACGACTGCAAGTGCCGAGGCAACCTTTTGTACATCAACTCTCAGGACACATGCATAGGTAAGATGAATGTTTAGAAGATGAACAAAGTAATGCGGTCCCAAACCCTTTTTTTTCCCCTCTTCAGTTTTCCAAACCATTGAAGGTACTAAAATCCAACTTTAGTTCCACTAAATGTAATTGACGAATAGTTGAACAAAGTAGGTTAACTTTGGTACCTTGAGCTATTTGCTAGGGTTAACCTAGTCTCAATTTAATCCTTTTGAGACAATGCAGCTAGAAGTGAATCTAAATTTGGATGGTCTCTATCATTCATTGCTCTCGCGCTTGTTGTTTCTGCTGCAGTAGGAGCCTATATTTTCTACAAATACAGATTCAGAGTAAGTTTATATTGCTCAGTTAGCCATTAAACTAGCTTGACTAGAGAACTCCAGCAGGATGAGGTTTCAAAACACATTACTGACGCATTATCTTTGCAGTCTTACATGGATTCTGAGATCATGGCTATCATGTCACAGTACATGCCTCTTGACAATCACCAGAAGGAGATGACCCAACCCCTAAGTGATAATACATTGGAGTAATAAGGTAATTCTTAATTGTGTTCTCACTTTTATAAATAGAAAAATAATTCTTCAGTTGTTTCTTGAACAGGTTTAGTGTCATTGTAGATACACAGATGAAGATTACAGGTCTAGGTCGGGAGTAGTCATAGATAAGATAGAAATTCCTCTACACAAACAAAGGACTTCTTGTATGGAACAAGGTGTATCAGGTGATGAAGAAGATATCGGACGAGAGCATAGAATGGTTGTCACAAAGAACAATAAGTGTTGTATATCCTACAATAGAAAAGGTGTTAAGAAATTTTCTTATACATTTTAAGAAATTTTGTATGGATATGGGAATTTGGCATCTATATTGGGTGTGAGGTTTCAAGAAACTCAAGCCTAGTCTCCCAAAGAAAAAAAACAATTAACGAAATTAGGTAACGTCAAACTTCAAGCGATCGATTCGTCCTACGGAAATTTTCTATCAGCCATTAGGATAAATCGAAAAATATTCACGACAAACGGTTCAAAAGCTCAGCGTCTTAGAATTCGCTCTCATTTGAAGAAAAAATTCTTGTAAAATATATCATAACTGAGGATCGAACCGTAAATATTTAAGATGATAACTAATCATCCTTCTATTACATCATAGCTTCGGAGCTGCCTCATCTCCAAAAGAGATCAAATTGGAGAAGCTTGATTTGGTAGAAATCAGTTCAAAAGTCAACTTTTATTGGAGTTTTATTCAATTTTCATGTTTCATAGATTTTAAGATTTAAACTTCGATCGAAATATCAAATTTAATAAAAAAACCAGGCAATATTTTTAGTTTTAGTTTTTAATATATTCATTAGATAATATTTTATTCCAATACAATTAAAAATGACATAATCAAAAGAACATTCCTTTTTTATCCGTATCATCAAAAACAGGCTCCTCTTTTAAAAATTATCAAACCTACTCCACCTTCCAGCAATTTTAATCCTCTATTCTAATGTGGAATTTGTATTTCAAATATTAAATACTATGAGGTGGAACATAGAGAGGCAGTTGCATTTCAAGTATTAAATTACAGATGGAGTGAAAAGTGTTATTTTGATGATTTTTTAAAGAAGAATGCTCTTTTAATGATATAAATAATTAGGAACATTCATTTGATTTTTTCCCCTTAAAAATTATACTTATTTTTATTTTCTACAATGTCGCCTTTACCACTTCGATCATATCATATAATTGTCATAAAGTTCTAGATGCATCATATGCACTCACATACAAGTTCTTATGTACGTAAACAGAACACGCCTTGATGAAAGCATCCATCTTTTGGATTTTAAATAACAATTTCTTTTATAATTATCATTGAAAAATTATGCATCTAATCTTTATAAAATGAATAAACAATTTAAACATTCATGGTCACAAAAACATATAACATATTGTATCTTGATTCTTGAGGGTGTTAAGAATTGTTGTTAACGTCTTATTCGAAATCTACCTTCGTCTAAAAAGTAAAGACTTGAAAGCTTGGGCTATATATCCATCCCAATGAAAAATTACCTGGAGAACGTCAAGCTCTTCAGCTCCAGGTCAAGGTCGAACTGTCCAAATCAACAAGATTTCACTCATTTCTCTTGGTGCCGAATGCGATGAAGTTCACACTCGTATCATCCGAGAGTGTCCAATCCCCCGTCAACGGATTGTAGACAAAACCAGCCATTTCTTGTACCTGACCACGAGTTCAATAAAGCTTAGGACTACAATGACACTGAAAGAAAGCTAGTAAAAAAATAGTTGAGGAATCTGGTTTAGAAGTTACAAAAACTCCAGCTCTTTCCAAGATCAAGACGAGTTCCTCCGGAGTCAAAAATCTAGACCACTGGTGAGTGCCTTTCGGTAGCTGTAAAATAAAAATAAAAATAAACAAAGAAGGAATAGTTTAAAACGAAGAAACATTTAACTGTTAGCTTGCGAAACCTCAAATTAGCACCGAGTTGTGAATTAGACAACCAAAACAAAAACAAGTATATAAGGTATCAGGACAGGAAATACATTGCTAACCTGTAATTGAAAACTGTGATCTAATTCGATTGAGGAATCTTAGAAAAGCAAGGAATGTCGTACCCAGTTAAGAAAGTATTCTGCAGCAATAATTGCTGTGGCATATGATCTCATAGAGCGGTTGATGGTAGAGATAATAGTGGCTCCTTCTGGAACTGTCAGTGCTGCTAGGGATTTGCAGAAGTCGGCGGGATCTGCAACGTGCTCAATTACCTTAAATGAAAACCATGTGTTTGAATCAAATTTGTCAAAGTTGCAATGCCCTGTAAGCTTCTCTTATTTCTTCCATAGATGCTAAGTATCAGAAAAAGAATATTGTGCCTAAAAGCATCGTCAAAATTTACCAGAAAGCCATCAATTTATCAGAAATGATCATTTTACCAACTATCTCATTTAACAAAAAAACTGTGCTTCTAAAAGTTTCAAATTTTTTTACCAAAAGACACTCAAACTCTTATTTTTCTCATAACACCCATAACTATGATTTTTCCCTTCAAAAGATCTTGTGCATGATTTAGGCTCTAAAACTACATTTTTTGACACCTAAATGAATGAAATTCTTAGGGTGCAAGTGCAAAAAATGAATTATGATGACAGAAAGTATTGCAAGATTCAAGACTAAAATATACATTTTTAGACACTTGAAAATAAGATGACATAGAAAGTATTACAAGATTCAAGACTAAAATATACATTTTTAGACACTTGAAAATAAGATGACAGAAAGTATTACAAGATTCAAGACTAAAATATACATTTTTAGACACTTGGGAATAAGCTGACATTGCAAGATTCAAGGCTAAAATATACATTTTTAGACACTTAAAAATAAGCTTGCAGTGTACCAAAGCTTGCCCTATGAAAATGGGATTGAAAGGCATAATAGAGTTCACAAAGTAAATTGCAAAATCAACTTGCAACAAGATTTAGGGACAAAAAAAAAAAATTTGAGATCTAGAAGTTCAACGGTTCAACTTAAGGTGTCCCAAAGCTAATTGTAATAAATTTGTGATATTCACAAAGGAAGCTAATTTGCAAATGAGCTAGTCTGTGTAAAAATGGGCCCCAAGGCTATGGTGCAGTGGAAGAACGACTAGTTGTCATCCCAGACATCCGCGGTTCAATCCCCAGCTACGACATATTTTGCAGGAATTTTTCCTGCAAATGGGACGCAAACCCTAGATGTTGGACTTCTGGACTGTCCGCCGCGACGGTTCCCGATTTACCCTGGAGGCCGGTGGGAAACTTCCGTGGGCCGGGTCGGTCGCCCAAGGTTCAACATTACCCAACCTTATTAATCATTTTTTTTTAGTCCGTGTAAAATGACACAGAAGATGCTGCAAACTGATTTGCAAATTAGCTTTGGATAATATTTATAGACACCTAAAAATCTGAAATGTTTAACAAAGGATATGTCAAAGCTAAACAAGAGATAAATTGCACTTGAGAAATGGAACAAGATGTGGTGCAAACTGAATTATAAATAATCTTGTGGCAAGATATACAGTAAAAAAAAGAAGATACATTCTTCAACATCTGGAGGGATAAGTTTAGGCTAATGCTGAAATGTCATTTTATTGAATGAAGAAGACTATTGTATGGCTCAAGAGCATACTCAAACAACCTCTTCCAGTAGAAATATACCTCTAGAGAAATCACAGCATCAAACTTCTTGTTCTCTTTCACCAATTCCTCTGCCACGCAAATTGAGAGTTACTGCCAATTCATTAAAACTAAGGCAACCTAGAACTATTTCTCATCATCATCAGCAGTTTAATCAACCTAATTATAACATCACTTTAAAGAATAAGGGAGAAAATGCTAAATTTGAACCCAAAAAAAAAGTAAAAGAAACACGAGTCCCACATGGATACATAATGGTTTATATGAGTAATGACAATCAAGTGCAATATTTTTACATGAACCAAAGTGTCTTTTTCACTAAGTGTATTACCTCTCTTAAGAACTGAGAACAAGAAACTCCCCTCACACTACTTTGATTCATTATCAAGTATCAACAACAATGCCAACAAGGAATTATCTTTGAGCATACAATCAGCTTCATCCTGTTATTTCTACAAACTTGAAAATTATAAAAACAAAGATAATAAATTAGTATACGACATCCTAATTTAGTCTTACATAGTGAGTTATAGGCTAATAAAAAGCTTCATAAGCTTAAATGAGTAAGCTACAACAACCTTAGGGTTAAGTATGCTGGTATAATGGTTGAGCTTAATAAATCAATGACTGAGTTCTCTTATCTACACAGATCATGACACAACATTTAGAAACTCAATCCTTGCATGGAGAAAGGTGTCCTACATGCCAAATAATAGGAAGCTAATCCTCCCAACAGAGAGGGTGGGCACTGCATAGTAAGCAGTGGTTCATAGTATCAAGACGGTAGATTGTAGTTGGCCACCGAGTAAGCAATCTCTAGATGCTCCTTACTCAAGAAACCATCCCAAGAAATGAACATTGTTTTAGATTGATCGATAGCTCAAGAAATTAACAAACTGCATACCCAAAGAGAGAAACATTCTGTATGAATGTAAGTAAAATTGATTTACTCATATGAAGCATCTTATATCATATGGCATGGTGGCAATACACAGAAGAAAGTCATAAACACCCATCCTACTGTGATTTCAAATTCTTCTATTAAGGATCACTTAGATATAATTTCAAGTGAAAATGAAAGAGAGAAATTTATTTATAGTATGACTATAAAGCATAGTTATTTAAGGCGTGAGGCGCTCAAAAGAGCCTGAGGCACTAAGTGCAAAGTGAGGAGTACGCCTTACCAAAGTAAGGCACTTTGAGTATAAATTTTTACAATTCAAACATATATAAAGAATTTCTGCCAAAATATTTCACTAACAAAATTCAAATATTTCAAAAATTATTAAACAATAATGTAAATATAAAATTCACTAACATGCAAATATTGAAATAGTTTATCTTCATAATCAAAATCAAATTTCAAATCTAAATCTTCAAAATCTTTATCATTTTCTTCAATCATATCATTATCATCATCACAGAATGTTTCATATTGTATTAGCTGAATCTTTAGGTTTTCCATTTTACCCCTCCCGCCAATCATTGTGGTGTTGCATTCAAAGAACAGCACCACTGTGGTGCTGATTTTCAAAATACAGCATCAAGGTAGTGCTAATTTGGATGTGCTTATTTCCAAAAATCAGCACCATAGTGTTTGATTTCAACCGCCACAGTAGTGTTGATTTTTAAAAATCAGCATCACAGAGAAAATAAGTGAAATAAATTAGAGGGGAGTAGATGTTGATGTTGATTTTTTAAGGGAGAGGAAGAGTCACGCAAAATCAATGAAATAAATTTACAAGGGACTAAGGAAGTTGGTGTTCATTTTCTAAGGGAGAGGAAGAGTCATGCAAGAAAAATATGCCGCATGCATGCAAGTTAATGCAACCTAATTAATTTAAAGGGTAATTATCATTTTCACAACTATGCTACAAAGAGTTTACAGCATCATCAGGGGCTTTAAATTGCTACATCATGAAAGAAAATCTACCAAGGAATCAACGAAAGAGAATGTACCTGCTGTTATACAATGATATTCAATAGACGATGTCAGTGGATCTAAAGCCTGAAGAAAGTCAAACATCATAAACACATTAAGAATAATTAAAGTAATTGAAGAAATTACATAAAACTAATTTTACATTGTTTTTTAGTGTTTTAGTTTTTCCCTTTTATTCTGTTGTTGTATGCTAGTACTCATCCAAGCTACTCCAAATAAATGGAAACTACTACAAGTTGTATTATGCCATATCATCATGTCATACTTAATCTAGGTTAAGAAACAAAGACAGCATTAGAGCTCCATAAATAATAACAACAAAAAATTGAGTATCTCAGACTACTTGGGATTGACACTACATCTACATATATGTTTGGTTTAAAATGAATGATCTGGTATTTTATTGAGTGTGAATAATTATGATGGAAAACCAGATAAAGAAATGACTAGTTATATCTGGTGAATTTTAGCATGTTTTGATGTGTGATAACACTCAAAAGATGTCACATAAACCTAAAGAAAATAGAAAAGAGAAAAATATTCTAAGATATAAAAGAAACCAAACTGGCAAAAGTAAACTAAACGTGCAAGAGAGAATGACATTGACATGGTGAAAAAAACTCTACCCTAAAATTTAATTCCTGATGTTTTAATGCAGGACGAATATTTATCCATCATACTATTACTAATGCCCCCCCCCCCCCCCCCCCCCCCCCCCCGCCAAAAAAAAAACACTCAGGATTAACATGGCTTACTGATGATGCTGATGATTTCCGCTAAGCCAACCCTTCTTTGACTACTACTACACCTCGAGCAAGATCAGTATTTCTTGCATGAAGCCCTTGATCAAGTTCACTATTTTTCATATAAAAATTAAGCTTGTCCTTCGGAAATATATAATTATGAAAAAGATCATACAAATATCTTTAAGTGAATTCTTTGCTTGAGTTATAGATCTTCAAATTGCAACAACATGAAATTTAAGTGCAACAAGGAGGAATATTGCATATAATAAAATGTCACAAATGGTTATTTTAACTACATAGGTAACATTAGCTTGTATACATCTATATAGACATTTGATGAATGCAAGAATTAACATACAGCATGAATGTCAGCAATCTTAATGTTCTTTTCCACAGCATCAATGCCAGTTACAGTTGCTCCCATCCTTGCAAGAGGCTGCAAAGACAAAGGATCATCACAAAAATCACACAATACACCATTTTGAAAATCCAAGTTCAATCAAGAGACATATTACAACATGAATTAGCAAGTGATACTGATTATGTTTCTACTGGATTTCCACTGATTACTGAATCAACATTACATAATTTTCTTCAACAGTTCCTAACCACATATGGAATAATCAAATCAAGTAGTACATAAATGCAAAAACTGCACAAAAAGAGGATGGAATTAATGATCTTATGTTGTAGGGCCAAACTAGCATCATGAAAAAAAAACAATATACTGATCTTTTTATATATTGTTATTTCAAATTTCTACCTACATATAGAATGTCAGACTAATGAAATTGAAATATATTAAAAATATTACAACATAAGAAGGTGATTCTCTTCTTGAGCCTTTAGAAGATATTCGCCATCTTACGTTTTAATACTCTATCTTTCTAGGAAAATACTTGGCATAAACTATAAGCAATTTCACACTGATATAGGATTTATAGATGTATTAAATCATTATGAACTATAGAACACTCAACATTGCTCAATAATATATAGGATATAGAAACCATTATCTAACATTTCTTATGCATATGAAAAGGTCATTGAAGTTTCAAGTACTAATGAATTATACTAATTGAGAGAGTAATTTAATGTTAGTCCAGTATAGATTGATTTATTAAACAGGATCTAAATATTGTGTTTACTGATTTTATCATCCGTGCTATGAAATTTATTTCGTCCAAATTTTTTCACTTCTCTTCTTTCATCCTCTTACTCTATAAGTTAATAAACCAGTGACCTAAATAGATTAGCTAATATCCTACCTACAAGTTTTAACACTCGAAAATATACCACAGCATATATTTAGTTTAGGCTTTAGTTTCAAGAATGTATTTACATAACTCATCACTAAATGAATCTTCAAACACTAGGCATTGGATGAATTGTAGTTTTATACAGTATTTTTCCTATATGAAATAATTTCCGAGTGACTATTTTCAGAGTCAAAGTTGAAGAAACAACAATTACATAGTAAATACAATCGACATGATGCTGCATCTCTTTAGTAGTAGTGACTATGCCCATATAAAAAGAAGATACCTCAGAGAGGATGCCTCCACCACATCCAACATCAATAATTTTTAACCCTTCAAAAGGCCTAACAGAAAATGGATCTTTCCTGCCAGTAAACATATGTTAGTAAATATCAAGGCAAGATAGTAAAAGGGGGAAAAATTCATCTTTGAAAAAAGATATATTCTCAAAACATGAGAATATCTTATTAGTCAGTACCATTTATAATTTAAGATAATGGTATTGGCTTATAAGAAATGATTTTCTGCACATTATTTGAAATTTTGAACTTCTCTCTTTTCTGTGCAAAAAAGCAATCCAAGAACTAATTAAATTGTAACTTATACACCATCCTCAGCCACAAAATCTCTATATATTTGACACAACTAATGTAGATTATCAAACATACTACTAACACAGACTTTTTTTTTTTTGAAGTGAATCAGCAAATTTCAGTCTTCAGTCTTGAGGACATGTTGATATATAAGTTTAAAATAATGCTATCTTATCTCCAATTATGTTTGCTAGCAAATTAGAGCAACTAGTTGCAAGCTCTTAGCTCTATCAGTAAGAGCAGAATATGCAGCGAGATTAGCATTTGTTCAAATATTATGATTCAAGAAATATGTCTGGCCCTAAGAATTATAGTATGCATCTAGGTTAATTATTACCGTAACACAAAAACACAGTATTTATGTAACCAAACATCTAAAAGCTTCAAACAAAACTTAAGAAATAAGAAATCCAATCAATAAAATACCTTTAAGAATTTAAACATTGTGTTATACAATATAACTAATCAACTTGTAATCAGACAAAGTAACATAATGCAAAATTGAATATTCAAAACTAACCTGAAATGACGACAAAGTGTGGAGCGGATGAATGATACACGAGTAGGATTCATCAAATGCAATGGTTTGAATGGGCCTTGAGAATCCCACCTGCATGTTCCTTGCCAATAAACCAAAATTAGTAACCACCAGAAGCAAGTTCAGTTGTATTCTCAAAATTTTAAATATACTGGTAAAATGGTTACTTTAAGTCAATTAGTCTACTTCATGTACTCGAAAGCAGGCCAAATTATGTCAAAGTGCTTTTTGTAGTAGACTAGACTTCAATATCCCTAGGGAAAGAGAAACAAATGATGACTTTAACATGCTAAATAATGCTTAGCTTTCTTCCATGGGATGTGCTTCATAGTAAATAGTTTTATATAGTCAGATCATAAAGTACAATCACAGGTACCAAAATAAGAACTGACAATAAGAAA
Organism: Boesenbergia rotunda; assembly: GCA_024364735.1. Taxonomy (NCBI): domain Eukaryota; kingdom Viridiplantae; phylum Streptophyta; class Magnoliopsida; order Zingiberales; family Zingiberaceae; genus Boesenbergia; species Boesenbergia rotunda. The sequence continues at coordinate 152,456 of JAGFNQ010001796.1, read as the reverse complement.
ACACAACAGAGAATAAGAAAACAGAAATAGAAAATGAAACAAAACAAAAAAGCTTCCTGTAAGGATGGTCCATTCTATTTGGTTTAGTTCCTGCACGGTTTGCTTAAGTTCCCTTGGAGATGTGCATTAGCATTCTGTAAAATCTGTTTGCATATCTAAGGAAATTAACTAGAGTTGAGTATCAGAACACATAATTTTTCTAGCATCAGTCTAGATCTTTGATAATAGCAATAGGGATTGTTACAATTTTTTTCTGAAATCTAAAATAAAATTGATTTTGCAGTTAATGAAATTTTATGTAATAAGATGTGTTAAAACTTATAGTAATTGTAATAATTAGTTACTTAACTCTTGAATGAAATAATGTTATAATTGCATTCGTTTTTGGACTACTCTCTTTGATATGCTCTTCTGTTACATAACTTTTACTGATAATTGCGCTCAGTTATCCTACTGTGAATTTGCAGCTACAAGCTTTACTTTTGCTGTAGATTGAAATTATATTGGATTCTTCAAAATTTATTGTCTATTTCTACTCCATTTGAGAATAATACGGTTAGTTTTTTATATCCTTGAGAAATTCATATTACTAGATTCCTTTAGTTTGTCATTTGTAAAATTAAATAGATAATCAAATCCTAATGGCTATTTCATCAATAATAAAAGTATTCTATTTGAAGATGATTCACAATCTCTTATGTCATAGCAAAAGAACAACTACAACTTTATTGAACTAATATACTCTATATATTTTACGAATCAAATCAAGAAGCTACTTAACCCATAAATAAACTACATCAAAATTAATACAGAAATAATGGTAACTTATCCTGTACTAACAAGAATTAGTTGACAAAAATAGTAGCCAAATCAGAAATATGCTGCAAGAGTTATAGTTATCAGAATCCAGATTGTATTCATTCACCTTCCAATTCCATCAAAGTTTGGCTCTTATTCACCAAATTATAAGTGAAAAAATTTCCCAGAGTATCGGTCCAGTTATACTTACTATAAACAGGCTAAAATGTTTACTTATCCTTCTTGACAGACATTTTTATCCGTCAAGGACATTATGCCCATCAAACAGTAGATTTTTCAAATTATATTACGAATATTACTCATTTCAAATTCCCAACTTGAGCATTTTGAACCCAAAGTAGCAGCAATAGTGTCATCGGGAATGGTGTTTACTGGCAGAGATTTTTATGGATACCATTCCACAACAATTGGGAACAAGGCAATAAAGCGCATAAATAATACACAATATAAAAAAGGGATATGGCACTAACCATGTCTCCGCAATGGCAGCGAATTTAGCGACCTCGGTCGGGTTCAGGGAAGAGCGGAAAGAAGCGGTTTTGCTACTTGTGCTACCACCGATCCCAGACTCAGGGGCAGCATTTTCCTGGGATCTGCTCTGAAGAGATGAAAAATAAGGCGAGGAGGCCGCCGTCGGGAGAAGAAAGGAGACGAAGAATTGAGGCCTCGCGGAACAAGGGCTCTGCGGAGTCCACGGTGGATCCTCCAAGCCATCTCTTGTTTAGAAGAGAGCGACGAAAGCGGACGTAAAGGTAAATGAAAGGGCGATGAAGTGGGGAGACGAAGGCGATTTAGGGCACTGGCGCCGGCGCGGGCAGTCGCGGAGGAAGGCAGCGGAAGGGGAAGGGGGAAAGAGAAAGGAGACGAAGGTAGCGGATCGGGTCGGACCCGGGATCCTGCCAGACTAGGCCTGGTTTGGCATGTGGCAAGCCAAACCTGTCGGTCCGGACCGGATATGATCCGATTTGGCTCTGGGTCGGACTGGCAAAAATGGCTTAGCCCGATACTGCCCTACTAAGTAGGGGTGAGCAAAAATTCGATTTAACCGAATTAACCGAACCGAATTAACCGAATTTTGAAATTCGGTTCGGTTAATTCGGTTTTCGGTTTTATTTTTATAATTCGGTTTGGTTTTTCGGTTAAATCGGTTCGGTTTCGGTTTTAAATTTTGTAATTCGGTCCGGAATAAAAACCGTAATTAAAAAATAATTAATTATATTTCTATGATATGATCTATTTAATTTAATTATTTTTTATTTAAAAATATAATTAATTAAATAAAATCGTTATTTTAATTAAAAATTAATTTAAATTTAAATTTGGCGGTTCGAATTGGGTTCGGTTTTCTCAGTTTTTATCAAAAATTCGGTCGGTTCGGTTATTTTGAAAAAAATCGATTTATTCGATTTTCGGTTTATTCGGTTCGGTTCGGTTCGATTTTAACCGAATACTGACCCCTACTACTAAGCACGTCAACAACACTGGGCCGGCCTTGGACCTGCGTAAGGACCGAGATTGAGCCCATTCCACAAGTAGAGCCCAATCTAAACATTAAAAAAATAAATTTTAAAATTAAAAATTATTTAAAGTATAGACTTGGTTTGTATTAAATTATTTTTTCTTATGTTCATATCATATAAATAAAGATTTTTTTTAAGTCTTCATAATTTTGTTTTTGGATTTTAAATTTTCTAAGTTTTGATCAATCAAATTGTTCACCTTGGTCATAACTCATAAATCCTATGGTAAACCAAATATACACAATTAAACAATCAAAGATATTGTTCAAAGACATCAATCTTAGGCACAAATATTTTTCCCTCTCGTCTATTTAGTTGATTAAACTTGCTTCCGGGGTTATGATGTGGTGGAAGGGTAACTAATTATCATCTCAGACATTTACAGTTCGATTCCCAATTACGACGTATTTTATAAAAAAAAAATTTCAAATAGGGCCAAACCTTGGGTAGGAATTTTTCTTCCAAAATGGAGTTAAACCCTGGGATGTTGGATTTCTAAACCATCCATCGTGAGTATTTCTCGATTTATCCTGACGGTCGATAAAAAATTTTCATGAGACTGGATTGATCGTCCAAGATTAAAAAAAATCTCATCAATAATTTTTTTTCATTTAGTTGGTTGAACTTAGATAATCGCTTAACTAGTTGAATAAAGACCAACCTTTGATCAACTAAAGGCATGGTGCACAAGGAAAGAATGGTTTCCCTCTAAACAAAGATTTTGGTGCCTCCATGGGTGTGGTGCAAGTTCAGAATTTAAATTATGACAGAAATAAATATTTTAAATCACAATTAATTCCGTACAAGTCTATCTTTTTGCACATTAACATCTATGTCAATCTTTTTAAGATCCACTGTCGAAGCCACTCAGATACTGTCCTGGGCTACAACTCAGCCCTTGATGGCTCCATCTTTGATAGCAAGTAAGAGGGAAAAAAATAAAGACATTTCCAACCATCAAGTAAATGCCAAGTCAAAAGAAAAAAAAACATATGTTATTTTGTTTTTAATTATTTTCTATTTATCAATTCAAAATCTTTTAATTTAAGACAAGTTATAAATATGACACATAAATTTATCGTAGCTTTAAACTTCTGTGTATTTGACAAATCTTTTTTTGCAACTTATAATTTTATTTTTAATTCAATTATATATTTATTTAATTTTTTTATTTCATTATAATTATAAAAATGAATAGTCTTCTTCCTCTGTCCATTCAAATGAAACTTGCAACATGCCTTTTTATTATTTTCTTAGCTACCAACCAACTCTAATCATGGACGATAGCTCTTGCTTCTACTCTCCTCGTCTTCGACTCCGAGACCATGCTCCAATTTTCCTACGACTCTAGTCATTTTACTCCTCTCGTCGTCGTCCTTTGCCTGTCCTCCCTTGACTAGGATACCTCCCTCTTCCACCTTGCTCGTCCCCATTCCTTTTCTCTGTCGCCACTTGTGGCCAGACCCTCACCTTGCCCCTTAATGCATAGTTGTCAACATGATCACACTTGACCGCGACTGCCACGATCGGATTGATATGTCATCCACATTGGCATATCCTTACGTCGATACCGGAGGTAAGCAATTGTAGATTGAGGTCCTATATGAGATGCTCGAGCATGCATGATATCGCGCCACGCTCATGGACAGACTATCTCTGCCTCACTATCGACGACACATTTTCTAACGCCGACATCAGCTACTAAACCTTTCATTATGACCCTTAAATTTTCAATGTCTACGAATTATATATTGCTACTAGTAAATTTACTTAACGATTTCATAAATAATAAAAAATCATTTAATACAAATTTAAAATTTGGTGAAATATAGAAAAGACGAAATGCATGGTAATGTGATCGCACGAATTGAACTCGGATATCTTCTATGGTGTCCTTGGCGGACTCAACCAATTCGAGATCAACATAGTCCATCTCAAATTTCTGGATCCATACCCGACAACAATAAGGGTCGGAGATGGGGTTGATTAATGGGCGATGATAAAAAATAAAAAATAAATATTAATGAGATTTTTCTAACCTCGAGCGACCGACCAGGTCCCACGAAAGTTTTCTGCGGGGCACCAGGGTAAATTGGGAAGTGCTCGTGGCGGGCGGTCCAGAAGCCCAGCATCCCCGGGTTCGCGCCCCATTTGCAGGATAAATTTTACAAAATACACCGTAATTGAGGATCGAACCGAGGATATCTGAGATGATAACTAGTCGCCCTTCCGTTGCGCCATAACCCTAAGGGCTTTTTGATTAGTGGGAGGTGATAGGAGTTAGAGACGAGGGATGAATGATGTTGTGGAGGGTTACTAAATGGTGATGCAAGAAGAAGTCAAGTCATGGAGAGTGAGAGAGGAGAGGGGCCAACTAACTAAGTGTTGGTTCGTGATCATTACTGTTGGAACTTGGATGACTAGAGAGGGGGGGTAAATATAGCCAGACACTTGAACTTTAGCACTTTTCGATTTTCTGCACTCAAAGGGTTAGTAGCACAGCGGAAGCAATACAAAAACAGAGTATGCAAAATCTAAACCCTAAGTTAAGCACAAGCACAAGAACGCTAACAAAGAGGATTTACAAGGTTCGGGGATAACTTACCCCTACTCCTTGGCGTGCCCGTAAGGTGGGCGATCCCTTGATCGTCGGCAGATCAAGCCCCGGAAAATTCGGATAAAATGCAACCTCCTTCTCGGTGGAGTAACCTCTCCACAGCGTTTCAAGATGGATCAAGTATAAAGTACAGGAAACACAAGAAATATCTTACTTAGCACTTAGAACCACAAGAACACAAGCAAACTTCTCCCGAGCTCCACTCAACGCAGATCTCACGCAAGAACTCCCTTCTTCGTGTATTCTCGCTGATGGACTCCCAAGCTTCTTGTTTCTCTTCCAAGTGCTCAAGTAACAGAAGATTGCTTCAAGGATCACAGTTGCTTGCTTAAGATGATGGAACATAGTTGTCGCAAGAGCACAATTGTTGTAGCAGAGTAATGATCGAGTATTCTCAGCGTTGTTGAGACTTTTTCGCCACCAAGCGCTTAAGTCTCAGCTCACTGATCGCCAGGTCACCACCTCACTGCAGCCTCCAGCTACTCACTTGCAACAGCCAGCTACCACTGAGCTCTCCTGGACTCCCTAAGCTTCCCTCAGCCAAGCCCCAGTCAGCAGCTCCAGCAGTGTCAGCATCCGTTGCAACCTGAGATGGAAAACGGACAAACCTGCTCCAAGGAAAGACTCACATTGACTCTCCTTGAGTGTTTGAATCCATTCCTGTCACCTGCACACTTGATCAGATCATTAGCACAGCAAATCAAGCAGAGAATCAAGTATCAGAGATTAAGAGCAGAGGAATCAGATGTGTTCAGACGTGATCAGAGCGTCTGACATTGCATTTTGAATTAAAGTGATCGGTCATCGGACCGATCAGAATGATCCCAGATCCCCAGTGAGAAACCTGGGATCGCAAGCTCATATGACCGGTCACCATGACCGGTCACCAGATCGGTCACCAAATCGATCCAGAAATCTGCTTGCCACAATCCCGCCTGAAATACACTGCTGATCGGTCACCAGACCGATCAGGACACTCCCTGACCGATCAGGCTCCAGTCTGATCGGTCAGGGTGAGAAACCTCGCGACAGTTGATCGTTCAGATTGATCGATCAAGGTTTCTCCCTGATCGGTCACCAGACCGATCAGGAGCCGAAAAGTAGGTTTGCCAAAGTTACTAGAAGCTCCCTGATCGGTCACCAGACCGATCAGACATCGCTGGATCGGTCATCAAATCGATCCACGAGGGAACTCCGTGCCAACTTCCCTGATCGGTCACCAGACCGATCCGGGCAAGGCCAAACCCACTCTAAGTCAAGAGAACTGGCTCCCAGCCTCCCCTGACTCGTGCTCAGTCCCTCGGACCAAGACTCCGTTCCCAGCTTCACTCACCAGGACTTCAGTCAACCTGGCTTCACTCACCAGGACCCGGCTTCACTCACCGGGATTTCAGTCAACCTGGCTTTACTCACCAGGACCCGGCTTCACTCACCGGGATTTCAGTCAACCTGGCTTCACTCACCAGGACCCCGCTTCACTCACCGGGATTTCAGTCAACCTGGCTTCACTCACCAAGACTCCGCTTCACTCACCGAGATTTCCAATCACCTAACCCTCCGAGTTAGGAATTTCCACACCTAGCCCTCCAAGCTAGGACTTTTCCACACCTAACCCTTCAAGTTAGCATTTCATCCACCTAGCCCTCCAAGCTAGGACTTTTCCACACCTAGCCCTCCAAGCTAGGACTTTTCACACCTAGCCCTCCAAGCTAGGACTTTTTCACACCTAGCCTCCAAGCTAGGATTTTTCCACACCTAACCCTCCAGGTTAGGACTTTTTCACACCTAGCCCTCCAAGCTAGGACTTTTTCACACCTAGTCCTCCAAGCTAGGATTTTTCCACACCTAACCCTCCAGGTTAGGCTTTTATCAAACCTAGTCCCACTAGGTATGCCTAGTCCACGACCAGGACTTAATCATAATCATCTCATCAATCTAAACTAAAATCGGTGTCAACACCAAAACAACAATCAGGGTCAGACTGCATCAACAATCTCCCCTTTTTGTTGTTTGACAACCCAATTTTAAGTTTAGGGATTCAAAACCAATAGTTGCAAATTTCACACTCATAGGGGAATCAGGATCCTCCCCCTACAATAGTTATCATCCTAAATTTAACCAACCTCACTCTCCCCCTTTGTCAAACACCGAAAAGGGTGTAGACTGGTTGTTAAGTTTAAACATACTCCCCCTAAACCCTAGGGGTTTCCCAAAACAAGATAACATTTGATTTATTTTGAAAACATATGAGAGCATGTGATAAAGATAAAACAATATATATAGCAATCACATGCATCACATGAACATGGAATAGCAATAATCTAGCAATAAGCATAGAATAGCATAAAAATAGGCATAAGGTCGGATGCATCAAACAGCATCACACAATAGTCAAACACAGCACAATGCCATAATAGTCAGATCACAGGCATACAGCCATAAAGTCATACAATCAACATAGTCAAATAGTCAAGTCACGGGCAGAGGCATAATCAATCGTCGGACGGGGGGTCAGCCTGCATCGGGTCATCAGTCGTGTCGTCAGGAATGAAGGACCCTGGGGCAGTACTGCCGGAGAGCGCAGCTCCAATAGATGAAGGCTGGTATGGATGACCAGCTGCCCAACTGCGCCACTCCTCAACCCAGGACTGCGCTGGGTTTGCATCGCAGACTGATAAGCCTCCTGACTGGCACGCAATCCAGAAATCTCGGATAGGAGCTCCGTCTGAAATGTCGCCTGCCCGAGCTCTATCAGGTGTAATCGATGGTCCATGGACTGCTCGAGCTCCGCGATCTGCCATCGTAGATCGGGATCTGGATCGTACTCATAGTCTGCTGCAGCGGGCGCCTCAAGATGTACAGCCGGAGCTGCTGGTACCTGTACGTGGGCCACCCGTGGTAGCTCCCCCAGACCACGCCCATCCTTCCACATAAGACCCTGGCCCTGAGGTCTGACAACAATGTCAGACTTGGCAAACGCACGTTTCCCAAGTCGGCAGTCTTGTCGAACCATCGACACCGTCCGACCTTTGGACACATCGATACCGACTGACCGAAGCCAGTCAGTGATAACGTGTCCAAATGGCATGTAGACTGTGCGTCGTCCGGGCTCGCTATATGCTATGATGGAAAAGATAAGGCACGCCGTGAGATCATACTCCAGATGGCGATGCATCGCATAGAGTAGCAAGCAATGGTATGAGCGGATCTCACTGAGAGGTTTGGAAGTGATCGGCAGAATGCAGTTTGTGATTATCTTGAAAAGAATATAATCGACAGGAGAAAGACGAAGAGCAGCAAAAGTGGGGAAGTCAGGCCCTAACTCATCGATGTCAGCTGGCCTAGGGCGTCGAAAGAAATATTTGAAGATCGAGTCGGGGGTGACTCCCACAAATGGAGGCAGTAATGGATCTGGGATCGCAGGATAGATAGAGTAAAAATTCGGTGATCGTCGACAGCCAAGAAAATCTGAAAAAATTTTATGGGTAAAGTCAAGGTTGGTTTTGGCTACCCGAGTTGTATACCCAAAACCCCCCATGGTCCTGATTGCAAATTGTTGTAGAATTCAGACACAAGATCAACATTGATGGTCCGCTCGAGAGAAAGGAAAAATTCAAGATTATAGAAATCAACCACCTCTTTAATAGAGGGGCAGTGCTCATATAAGAAAGTCCTATCAATCGATCTACAAGGTAAGAGTTTAAAGGTTCTAGTTTGGAAGGTTTGTTCAAAGTATGCATTGGGAAATCTAGAACTTGAGGATGGTTGGGGTCTTTGGGAGGGTCTGGAGGATGAAGGGCCTTTGCCCTTGGAGGACCCGTCAGCGGGTTCCTTGCCCTTAGTTGATTTTCTAAAGGATGGAATAAGAGTGCAAGTTAATCAAGATAATGGTCACAAGATCAAGACACAGAATTTGGTTTAATCAGTAGGGTTACGACACAACCCAAAGTAAACCACACAAGATTGATCATTCAATCAAGGACACAAATCAGAGGATCACAACGGTAATAGTTGATCAAAAATCAAATAATCAATAAGATTTGATCATATGGGAAGACACACACGGCACACACCAAAATAAACCCAAAACAAAACATGGTTAGCGCAAATATCACAAATCTTATGAAGGAATCAGTAAAGAAGATTGGAAACTAAATGCTTACTTAGGTGCTATTGTTGAGTTGGTTGAGTACTTGCTCACGAGTAGAAAAATGCAGAAACTTAACATGAACTCTCGCGCAAGAATCTCGTGCAGGAAGAAGAACTCTCGCACACAGAGAGAGGATCGCATGCGCAAGAAGAACAAACGCAGGAAGAGCTCACGCACAAAGAGAAGAGTAGCTCACGCGCAGGAAGGAGATCGCACGCGCACGGGAAGGAGAAGAGCTCACGCGTAGAGAAAGAAGGAAGAAGATGAGGGGTTTTGGTCGGCTAGGGCTTGGGAGAAAGGAAATACACGAAGTTAATAGGTTGGTGGATCAGTCCACCAACCGAAATTTAATGTGATCGAACGGATCACCATTCGATCTGGGAGCGCCCAGACCGATCAGGCTCCAGCCTGATCGGACCGGCCTGGTTCTGATCAGTCGAGTGACCGATCAGGCAGGCTCCTGATCGATCGGTTGATCGATCAGGAAGCGAACAATGGGTTTTCAAAATCTTCTGTGAACCTCCTGATCGGTCTGTGGACCGATCCACACAGTGAGCCAGATCAGTCTGGGGATCGATCCAGGCCAACACAGAGAGATTGCAGAGGGATATCGCAATTCGGCTGGATCGATCAGTTGGACCGATCAGACATTCTCCTGATCGGTCCGGTGACCGATCAGGCTCCCTGAATTTTTCTGATACGATCTGAAACTTTCAGTTTCAAAACCCCAAACGATATCTGATTAAATCAGATGGAAAATATCGACCTTGGAAGTGATCCCATGACTATAATTGATCCTTTAACAAAGATCAAAGGTCCTTATGGGTCTAACAAACACTTTGCTCCACCCAAGTGGAGTTAAACTCAATCAACAAATATCCACTCAATTTCAAACAAGTTTGTATCGATATAAGGTCTCCAATCAAGTTTCCTTGATTGGAATGTCCAAGTATGATCATGGAGCCAAGTATACATATGTTATGCATTGGTTTTCCCCATACTTGGTCACCGTAGTGATTATTATCTCGTCAACCTAATTTCTCAAGGGATGCATTAACATTTCGAGAAATTAAGTTGATCCTAGCATCTCACCCCATTTCTAGCAAACAAAAACGTTTTGTTGAACCTTATAGTTTGTGTGACATGTCCCCAAGTTACCCAATTGTTCCCAACAATTTGAAATAATCATGAAGGGTTTTAAATGTTCTTAATTCTATGAAGCACGACACATTCCCAACTCCCTTCTTAAGAAACTAAATTCATTCTCGGGGAGTGGTTTAGCGAAAATGTCTGCTAGATTCGATTTGGACTCTACATGTGAGAGTACAATGTCTCCTCTAGCAACATGATCCCTAATGAAGTGGTGATGCACTTCAATATGCTTTGTCCTAGAATGGTGGACTGGATTCTTTGTTAGGTTAATAGTGCTAATGTTGTCACACAACACTTGCACACCTTTGTAGCTTAATCCATAGTCCTCTAGTGTATGAATCATCCACAACAATTGTGATACACTCTCTCCCATGGCGATATATTCTGCCTCGGTCGTGGAGAGAGCAACACAATGTTGCTTTCGACTTGACCAACTAACTAGTGATGAACCTAGGAATTGGCAGCCCCCACTTGTGCTTTTCCGGTCCAACTTGCATCCAGCATAGTCGGAATCGGTGTAGCCAATTAGGTTAAAAGACTCGGTGCGGGGGTACCAAAGGCAACTCCAATTGTGCCTTTAAGGTATCTCAAAATTTTCTTGACAGCAATTAAATGAGATTCCTTGGCACAGACTTGATACCTAGCGCACATCCCCACAGCAAAAAGTATATCAGGTCGACTAGCTGTGAGGTATAGCAGACTACCTATCATGCTCCGGTATTTAGTCAGATCAACAGGTTTACCACTCTCATCATTGTCTAGGCGTGTGTTTGTCGCCATAGGAGTGGTTACCTCTTTAGAATCACTCATGTTGAATTTTCGGAGCATCTCTTGAGTATACTTTGATTGGTGCACATGGATTCCATCACGAGTTTGCTTGATTTCAAGTCCAAGGAAGAAAGTCAACTCTCCCACTAGACTCATTTCAAATTCACTCTCCATGTGTCCAATAAATTCATTTAAATAACCCTTGTTATTTGAGCCACAAATTATGTCATCGACATATACTTAGGCTACAAATATATTGTCACCATCTCGTCGTAGAAATAGTGTAGGGTCTATTTGGCCTCTAACAAAGTCTTTTTCAATTAAAAATGTCGACAACCGCTCATACCAAGCTCGGGGTGCTTGTTTGAGGCCGTAGAACGCCTTCTTGAGCTTGAACACGTGATTTGGAAATTCAGTACTTTCAAACCCCGGAGGTTGTTCGACATAGACCTCTTCTCTTATTAAACCATTTAGAAAGGTCGATTTGACGTCCATTTGATATAGCTTAAAACCTCGATGTGCTGCAAATGCAAGTATCAATCGGATGGACTCTAATCGTGCCACGGGAGCATAGGTCTCATCATAATCAAGACCTTCAACTTGACTGTAGCCCTTGGCTACTAATCGTGCCTTGTTTCTTATGATTTCTCCCTTATGGTTCAATTTATTTTTGAAGACACATTTGGTTCCAATAATGGTGGACTTCTTGGGTCTAGGGACTAAGTCCCAAACTTGACTTCTTTCGAATTGACCTAGTTCATCTTGCATGATGATGATCTAATCAGGATCATTTAATGCTTCGTCAACTTTTCTAGGTTCAATTTCGAAAATTAGGGCAACTTCATTAGCCTCATTCTGGAAGAATGATCTAGCCCTAACTCCATGATGGATGTCTCCAACAATCTGGTCTTGGGGATGGCTAGAGGCTAACCTAGTTTGCCTTGGTGTTGGTGGTGCTTCTTAAATGGTGTCACTAGACACTAGCTCAGTCTCAGGATCCGGCTGATCTATGGGTTGTCTAGGCTCACCGTCATCGGACTCATCACCATCAACAACACTTGAACTTCCATCCAAACTTAGTTTCCTAAGTTCGAATTGAACTCCTTCGACATCTCCTGGTTGATCATTTGCTTTTGAAATTTCTTCAAAAACAACATCAGAAGATTCTTCAACTAATCTAGATCTCTTGTTGTAGACTCTGTAGGCTTTGCTAACGAGGGAGTACCCGACCAGTATTCCTTTATCAGCTTTTGCCGTGAACTTTCCAAGGTGGTCCTTGGTGTTTAGAATAAATACCTTACAACCAAACACCCTAAGATGTTTAACTGTAGGTGGTTTTCCAAACCAAAGTTCATGGGGAGTCTTTCCTAGAAATCTGTGAATGAGGACTCGGTTTTGCACATAGCAAGCTGTGTTTACAGCTTCGGCCCACAAGTAGCTCGGTAATGAGTACTCATTAAGCATGTTTCGTGCAGCTTCTTGTAAGATCCGGTTCTTCCTCTCAACAACACCATTTTGTTGTGGTGTTTTAGGAGTAGAGAATGTTGGATCGATAGAGTCGATAGAGGGGGGGTGAATATCGACAAAACTTTTCGAATTTATGGAGAGAGTAATTTGCACAGCGGAAATAAACACAACACGCGAACACAGTATTTTTTACTTGGTTCGGAGCCTAGGTCGACTCCTACTCCAAGGCCCACGATCGTTGATCGTTTACTTTGGGCAATTCTATATGAACGCAAAATCAGTTTACAGAAAGAGATTTACAAGTATAGCACTATAAACTTTTAAAAGAAATTTCTTCTGTTACCGACGTCCGGTTGTAGGTTGACTTTCCGGAGCAGCAGGACGTCGTCGCTCGAGTTGGGCAGTTTCTAGAACAAGGCGTGAGCACAGAAGAGTATGGAAGCTTTGGTATGAAGTTGATCTGAAGCTTGGGGTCGAGGGGTGCTATTTATAGCCCCTAGGGCGCCCTGGACGTCGGGGGCGCCCTGCCACGTGTCAGGCGATCCGCAGATCGCTCGGTCAACTTCTATCCCGCTCGAACAGGGATTAAGTTTGACCACGGGGGCGCCTTGGTCGTAGAGGGCGCCTTGGCTGACTTCTTCCGCGCAGAAATCTCGGCTGTGGATAAAGCTGGAGCTTCGCAGTCTTGGGCTGGAGGCGCCTTGGCTGCTGAGGGCGCCTTCGCTGACCAGGGCGCCTTCGCTGCTGAGGGCGCCTTGCTCTGTAAGCAGCTGAAGCCCTTTTTGCTTCGCTTGGTTTTGGTTCACCTTGAGGGCGCCCTGGACACTCAGGGCACCTTACTCAGCTGCTGCCTCACTCCTTTGAGGCTCTCTGAGTTGCAGACACACGTTCCTTCGGTCCTACATCCAGGGTTAGTCCAAAACACAATAACATAATTAATTATTATTTTATACAGCCTTAGCTGTCTTGGTTCTGACTTTGGTCTCCAAAATGGAGTCCTAGGTCGAACCGACGCCTACTGTTCCCTCGACGGGGAACGCGTCCTCACCTACTCCTCTCGGGAGAATTTACCTGATGCCAACCGTTCCTCTGGTTGGACTTTTGCCTGACGGCCCTTTGCCAGGACTTGGATGCCGAGCTGTCCTTCGCCCGGTGCCTAGCATTCCTTCGCTAGGGCTTGGTGACTAGCAGCCCTTCGCTAGTTGCCTAGCAGCCCTTCGCTAGGACTTGGTGACTAGCAGCCCTTCGCTAGTTGCCTAGCAACCCTTCGCTAGGCCTTGGAGACTAGCAGCCCTTCGCTAGTTGCCTAGCAGCCCTTCGCTAGGACTTGGTGACTAGCAGCCCTTCGCTAGTTGCCTAGCAGCCCTTCGCTAGGACTTGGTGACTAGCAGCCCTTCGCTAGTTGCCTAGCAGCCCTTCGCTAGGACTTTGTATCCTGGCATTCCTTCGCCAGGTGCCTAGCAGCCCTTCGCTAGGACTTTGTTTCCTGCACACTTAATGAGCAACGTTAGATCACAAATAAACTTAACTTTGAATCCTTTGCCAATATCAAAACAAGGTTCGATATGGTGCTTCCTGCACCAACAGAGAACTCGTGTCTATACCCTCTATCTTGACAAAACTCTAAAAACCGTTGGTTTTGGAATTCACCTCCATGATCACTTCTTATTATTTTAATTGTTGATGATTTCTCATTTTCAATTCTTCTACAAAAAGAAATGAAAACATCTAAGGTTTGATCCTTATATTTTAGAAAATATGTCCATGTATATCTAGTAAAATCATCAATGATTACAAAACAATATCTACTACCATTCAAGGATATGATAGTACTACAATCAAACAAGTCCATATGAAGTAAATCTAATGCGGTAGAAGTACTTACAGTGCTTTTACCTTTATGTGCAGATTTTGTTTGCTTACCCATTTGACATGCATCACAAAGTTTGTCCTTTTCATACTTGATGCTTGGTAAGCCACGAACTAATCCCTTGTTGGCTAACTTCCAGATATTCTTCATGTTCACGTGTGTTAGTCTCCGGTGCCAAAGGGTGGACTCATTTTCTCTTGACATCAGCCACTTAGCAAAAGCATTAGTAGCACTTTTAAAGGAAACTTGATAAATGTTATCTACTCTTGTTCCTACTAGTACCGTGTCAAAATTGTCATGTTGTCTAACCAGACATTGACTTGATTGAAAATCAATTGTGTAACCTGCATCACACAATTGACTGACACTTAGGAGATTAAATGTCATCCCCTTGACTAGAAGGACATTCTTAATCCTAAGACATTCGGATATTTGAATGTCTCCTATTCCTATGACCTTAAGACTACCATTATTACCAAAGGAAACATTACCTCTACTTTTTCTTTAAGGGTAGTAAACAATGGTCTATCCCCGGTCATGTGTTTGGAGCACCCACTATTAACGAACCAAGTTGATAGATGCTCCCCCTGTTGGGACCGGGTGCATGTTGACATGGATGCGGGTTCGTAATTTTAAAATTAAGTACGTGCAGCAGAAGGTTTAGCATAAACAATTTCTCAAATTATTTAACCACACATCTAAGCATGCAATTTTATCTTGTGTAGACATGATCATATATTTAAAATTTTACAGAACGTAAACTAATTTACGTATTACCTCGCGTAACTCGAAGGAAGGGACGAGATCCAACCGTAAGCGTCCCTTGGAAGCTCCGCCTCTATTCACGTCCACGCCGAGTATCTTCGGGATGACTTCGCAAAGCCACGAGTTTCGTGTTCTCGAGAACTACTAGATTCTCCGAGAACGCAACTAGAAAAACCAAGAGAGAAGTCGGAAGACTAACCACAAAAGGATGGCCGGAATCAAAATTCCGGCGAAGCAAAAGAAGAGGCTTGCGGCAAAAAAATCCTTGCGGCAAACTCTAATTCCGGCAGCACCTTCTTCCGGCCAAGAGATGGCCGAGCTTCCTTCTCTGGCAGCAGGTGGTGGTCGGCAGGGAAAGGGCAGGGGCGGCCGGCTGCTGCTCCTTCTTGGGGCTGGTTGGCGCACGGCAAGAAGGGGAGAAGAGAAGGAGGGAAAGAGAGGGAGAGAGCCTATGCCTTTTTCTCTTCGATTATTACCCAAGCCTTGCCTTGGGTCCTTTATATAGTGGCCTCTCAACCATCAAGCCTCTCAAATATGGAATAACTTATTCCATCATGCCAAGTTTGATTTTATATCATGGTTAAAATCATATTTTAATTCATGATAAAAAATCAATCAAGTCTCTTCTCTCCTATGGAATACATTTCCTTATCATGGTAAATCAATCCATGATTGATTTTATAAAATAAACCAATCCATGGTTCATTTTAATTTCCATAAAAAATAAACCAAACCTTAGTTTATTATATAAAAATTTATATCATCCATAATTTTATAAAACAAACCATACTTGGTTTATTTTATAAATTGAACTAAAAACTTGGTTCTCTCCCTTTGTTGTGGCCGGCCAAGCAAAGAGGATGGAGGCCCTCTTTGGCCGGCCCATCCAAGCCACGCCCCAATGAATTAAACTTATTTAATTCATCTATTAAGTCTTCAAAAGACAGCCATTTTACGCTTCCGATGCGTCTCTGAAAAATTCAGATTCGACTTATCGTTTGGCTCAACCAAACCTAATCTCTCTTGATTGAAAAATCCAATTTTCAACTCGTTTTAAATCCCTCGGATTACTCGTAGTGCGTGTGACTAAATAGACTTTCGATTTATGTTGGCCGTCTATAATTAATCAATTATATAACGATCATGAGTGGCACCTAGTAGTACATCATGATCCCCAATTAATTGAAAGATCAACGGTTGACCTCAGAAACAATTCTGAAACCCTTCAGCAGCTATAATGAATCGTGCCCCATTCCCTTCACCATCTTATACCCACTTGGTTCAGGACATGGTCTATGTGTGTCAGTCCCCACTAGGCTGACTACGTCACACCTAGCCCAAGTAACGTTTTCTCGTCCTACGGATTCTAATTACTCTCATGTATTTAAGATATTCATACTCTGAACATGTTATGCTCTGGCCAGAGGCTTCGAGTAACAATCCGATGATAGGCCTCGGGTATCCATCTCCTCGCAAGGAGTGGTGAATCCTTTGTAGGCTGTTCAAACATCTTCGGGCACTTCGGCTTATACCCAATCATCCTGGGTCCACACCTCCTTCGAGATGCTTGCTTAAGATGTCAAAGTATAAGTCTCCATGACCAAGATGACTTGAACACCGCAAGTCAAAGGAACATCGCACTTAAGCTGCAGTAAGAACTTCACTGACATATCTATATGTAGACTACCATATGAAGTTTTACAGCCAGTCACTCCAATGAACTAGTTCCCTTAACTAGCATTCATGTTTATCTCCAGACATCTCAATGTCACCAGCCAGTGAGAATCAGCTGATTAGAGAATAACCCATGCTAGTCTCAACAGAATTGATAGTGTCCGTATTTATCAATTCATCGACTAGGGACAATTTCAATACTTCAAAATTGCACATATAGAGATAATCACTAGTTGTGAATTCATCACAAATTCTCTCATGCTGTGAATTGTATTGTGGACATTCAGTAAATGAGTTTAAGATCTCAATCAAATACACAAACATGTATACTCAAATAGTGAATATTCATTTATTAGAATAAATGATTACAATCATAAGGCGATTGCCTTAGGACACTTCTCTCATATCACTAACACCCCCTCAATCACAACCTACACAATTCGAAAAATAGAAGATTTAGGTACCCAAACCTTGGGACCTAAAGCACCTACTAAGCAAGACTTAGGCACTCATGCCTTGACTACTTTTCTTTGAACTCTAGGTGTCTTCAATTGCCTAACATCAGTTCTAGACATTAAGGACACAAATGATGGTTCCTTGGTTGGTAACCAATACCGGCCCTATTGTAGACTGCCCTTTGGGCATTCAAGATCATATCTAAGGTCTTTGAGCTTGTTGAGAACTTCTCAAGAACACTCTTGAGTCTCTCAACTTCACTCTTCAAAGATTTATTTTCATCCTCAAGCATCTCAACATGTAAATCATCTACATCCTCATCCCTAGAGGATTTTAACTGTTCAACTTCTAATTGCAATGATTTAACCTTAATTTTTGACTTTTTCAACAAATCGATTAAGCATGCAATTGTTCTATAGCATTTTTCAAGTTCGGGAGTGATTACCTCTTCATTATCCAAAGATGATGAAGCCGCGTTTGAGGAGTCACTTGATTCATCACTGCTCTCTTGATCTTCCAATGCCATGAGTGCCACATGCTGTGTACTCTTCTCATCCTTCTCCTCATCGAATGAACTTGAGGAGGATTCATCCCATGTGGCCTTCAAGGCCTTCTTCTTCTTCTTGGATTTATCCTCCTTCTTTTTGAGCTTTGGGCAGTCCTTCTTGAAGTGCCCTTTCTTGCTACACTCATAATAAGTAATGTTACATTTATCAATCTTAACTTCACTAGGGTTATCTTTACCCTTGAAGCACCGACTCTTTCTCATCATCCTTCTAACAAAGTTGGCCATCTCAGAGGAAGAAGACCCACTGCCATCTTCCTCGGACTCGGATTCGGATTCGGATGAGGATAAAGATGAAGAGACTTCCTTCTCCTTCTTCTTGGTCTTTTCTCCTACAACTAAGGCAATCCCCTTCTCCTTGGGGCCTTTGTTGGCTATCTCATGTAGCTTCATTTCACAAAATAAATCATCAAGTTTTACAATTGATAAGTCCTTGGAAACTTTGTAGGCATCCACCATGGATGACCACAAAGCATTCCTTGGGAAAGCTTTTAACACATACCTTACAAGGTCGCGGTTCTCGACCTTTTCATCAATAGAGTGGAGGCCATTTAGGACTTCCTTGAACCGACTATGTAGTTCACTCACCGTTTTATTGTCCTTCATGGAGAGGTTTTGTAGTTGGTTGAGGAACAAATCCCTCTTGGTGATTCTTGAATCTCGGGTGCCCTCATGGAGTTCAATGAGCTTATTCCACAAATCTTTTGACTTTGTAAAGGGACCAACCTTGATGAGTTGGTCTTTGTTCATGCCACATTGCAAGGTTACTACCGCCTTCGCATCGGCTTCACTTTTCTGGGTTTGTTCAGCAGTCCAACGCCAAGATTCCAATTCTTTTCCTTCATCATCCTTTGGAGGGTAAAAACCCTCCTTCACAGCGAACCAAGTGTTGATGTCCATCTTTAGATAGTACTACATCTTCGATCTCCAATATTGAAAATCTGCTCCATCGAAGAAGGGAGGTCGGGTGGTGGAAAAACCTTCTCTCAAGGCCATTGTCGTTAGCTCTCGGTTGTTAATCCGCTTGTACAGAGCCCCAAGCTCTGATACCACTTGTTGGAACTTGGATGGCAGAGAGGGGGGTGAATATAGCCAGACACTTGAACTTTAACACTTTTCGATTTTCTGCACTCAAAGGGTTAGTAGCACAGCGGAAGCAATACAAAAATAGAGTATGCAAAATCTAAACCCTAAGTTAAGCACAAGCACAAGAACGCTAACAAAGAGGATTTACAAGGTTCGGGGATAACTTGCCCCTACTCCTTGGCGTGTCCATAAGGTGGGCGATCCCTTGATCGTCGGCAGATCAAGCCTCGGAAAATCCGGATAAAATGCAACCTCCTTCTCGGTGGAGTAACCTCTCCACAACGTTTCAAGATGGATCAAGTATAAAGTACAGGAAACACAAAAAGGATCTTACTTAGCACTTGGAACCACAAGAACACAAGCAAACTTCTCCCGAGCTCCACTCAATGCAGATCTCACGCAAGAACTCCCTTCTTCGTGTATTCTCGCTGATGGGCTCCCAAGCTTCTTGTTTCTCTTCCAAGTGCTCAAGTAACAGAAGGTTGCTTCAAGGATCACAGTTGCTTGCTCAAGATGATGGAACAGAGTTGTCGCAAGAGCACAATTGTTGTAGCAGAGTAATGATCAAGTATTCTCAGCGTTGTTGAGACTTCTTCGCCACTAAGCTCTTAAGTCTCAGCTCACTGATCGCCAGGTCACCACCTCACTGCAGCCTCTAGCTGCTCACCTGCAACAGCCAGCTACTACTAAGCTCTCCTGGACTCCCTTAGCATCCCTCAGCCAAGCCCCAGTCAACAGATCCAGCAGTGTCAGCATCCGTTGCAACCTGAGATGGAAAACGGACAAACCTGCTCCAAGGAAAGACTCTCATTGACTCTCTTTGAGTGTTTGGATCCATTCCTGTCACCTGCACATTTGATCAGATCATTAGCACAGCAAATCAAGCAGAGAATCAAGTATCAGAGATTAAGAACAGAGGAATCAGATGTGTTCAGACGTGATCAGAGCGTTTGACATTACATTTTGAATTAAAGTGATCGGTCACCGGACCGATCAGAATGATCCCAGACCGATCAGGCTCTAGCCTGATCGGTCCCCAGTAAGAAACCTGGGATCGCAAGCTCATATGATCAGTCACCCTGGCCGGTCACCAGATCGGTCACCAAATCGATCCAGAAATCTGCTTGCCACAATCCCGCCTGAAATACACTGCAGATCGGTGACCAGATCGATCAGGACACTCCCTGACCGATCAAGCTTCAGTCTGATCGGTCAGGGTGAGAAACCTCACGACAGTTGATCATTCAGATTGATCGATCAACGTTTCTCCCTGATCGGTCACCAGACCGATCAAGAGCCGAAAAGTAGGTTTGCCAAAGTTACTGGAAGCTCCCTGATCGGTCACCAGACCGATCAGACATCGCTGGATCGGTCACCAGACCGATCCACGAGGGAACTCCGTGCCAACTTCCCTGATCGGTCACCAGACCGATCCGGGCAAGGCCAAACCCACTCTAAGTCAAGAGAACTGGCTCCCAGCCTCCCCTGACTCATGTTCAGTCCCTCGGACCAAGACTCCGTGCCCAGCTTCACTCACTAGGACTTCAGTCAACCTGGCTTCACTCACCAGGACCCGGCTTCACTCACCGGGATTTCAGTCAACCTAGGTTCACTCACCAGGACCCCGCTTCACTCACCGGGATTTCAGTCAACCTGGCTTCACTCACCAGGACCCGGCTTCACTCACCGGGATTTCCAATCACCTAACCCTCCGAGTTAGGAATTTCCACACCTAGCCCTCCAAGCTAGGACTTTTCCACACCTAACCCTCCAAGTTAGGATTTCATCCACCTAGCCCTCCAAGCTAGGACTTTTCCACACCTAGCCCTCCAAGCTAGGACTTTTCACATCTAACCCTCCAGGTTAGGAATTTTCACACCTAGCCCTCCAAGCTAAGACTTTTTCACACCTAGCCTCCAAGCTAGGACTTTTTCACACCTAGTCCTCCAAACTAGGATTTTTCCACACCTAACCCTCCAGGTTAGGACTTTTTCACACCTAGCCCTCCAAGCTAGAACTTTTCACACCTAGCCCTCCAAACTAGGACTTTTTCACACCTAGCCCTCCAAGCTAGGATTTTTCCACACCTAACCCTCCAGGTTAGACTTTCATCAAACCTAGTCCCACTAGGTATGCCTAGTCCACGACCAGGACTTAATTATAATCATCTCATCATCCTAAACTAAAATCGGTGTCAACACCAAAACAACAATCAGGGTCAGACTGCATCAACAATTATGAGGTGGGGGAGGGACTAAGCAAGGTTGATTTCTTGCAATGGTCGATGATCCAGAAGGAATCGACGTGGATGATGAGTCACCAGAGTCCAGCTGTGAGGATGATGACAAAGGGAAGTAGATCGTGTCCTGCGAGATCAACACAAGCGTTAATGGGAACACACCGGACTTTTCCGACGGAGCCCACTCCGACGCTCAAGTCAGACTTCGATTACTTGCAAGAGGAAGACGAGAAAGAAGAATAGTTGTGAGTCTAGAGAGCCCCTTTTACCTGCACGTTGAAGTATCTTATATACTTGAGGGCTAGGTCATGTGTGTCTCCACGTTCCTTACTCGTCAGTTACCTGATAACTTTTAGGTAATGGTCGCAGCGATTATTAAGGTCTTAATTGTCGCAAGAAGCGGACAATAATTATCCGATGACTTTCCTGATCCAGAAAGAGAAATGGTTACTTGAAATCGAGTTGTCGGATGTATGACTTTTCGGGCTCCACTCCCCCAGAGGGTCTCGGGGTATCTTCACCAGGGACGACCTCGGGTGTCTGTTCTCCCGAGGTGGTCTCGGGAGCCTACTGCCCGGTGTGGCTTCGGGGCCTACCCTCCAGAGGTGATCTCAGGGTCTATGACCCGGTCTGGTCTCGGGAGCCTACCCTCGCGAGGTGACCTTAGGGTCTATAACCCGACCTGGTTTCGGGGGCCTGTTCTCCCGAGGTGGTCTCGGGAGTCAGCCCTCCTGAGGTAATCTTGGGAGTTAGATCTTGACGATCGGGCTTGGTGGGCTCTTCCACGTAGCTTTCTCGTTCCACATGTCACTCTGGGCTACTCAACCCCATCACAAATCCTTCCCTTCAAGTCTAATCAAAGGAAGTGTGGACGATAGACAGTGGTGCAATGTGGTGCAAAGCACCAAGCAAACCTGTGATATGCAAAGGCAAAGAAGGGAGGGTCTAACAAGTCTTGATGACAAAAACCACGAAGGAATGCTAGGCACTGCGGACTGCCAGAGAGCCTAGCAAGATGCAGCTCTGGCGAAGGACTGCCAGAATGGACAAACCCTAGCGAAGGAATGCTAGGCACTGGCGAAGGGCTGCCAGAAGAAAAGCACTAGCGAAGGGCTGCTAGGCACCAAGCGAAGGGCAGCTTGGCAACTCAAGACCTGGCGAAGGACTGCCGGGCAAAAGTCCAACTGGAGGAGCCGGTTGGCACCAGGTAAATTCTCCCGAGAGGAGTAGGTGAGGACGCGTTCCCCTTGAGGGAACATTAGGCGTCGGTTCGACCTAGGGCTCCATTTTGGAGACCAAAGTCAGAACCAAGACAGCTAAGGCTGTATAAACTAACATAATATTTGCTGTTTTGGACTAACCCTGGATGCAGGACCGAAGGACTGTGTATCTGCAGCTCAGAGAGCCTCAAAGGAGTGAGGCAGTAGCTGGGCAGGGCGCCCCGAAGGTTACGGGCGCCCCCAGAGTCAACCCAAGTCAGCAGACCAAGAAAAAGCTCCGACAGCAGCATTTCGGGGTGCCCCGGTTCTTCCGGGCGCCCCGCGTGCTCCGGGCGCCCCGCGTGTCGCGGGCACCCCCAGTGCCACGCCGACTATCAGCTGCCCTCGCGAAGCCAAAGGATGAGGCTTTGACCGGTCAACCCGGGCGCCCCGCGCGCTCGGGGCGCCCCGGTCAAAGCTGATCCCGAAGATGAAGAGATCAGCCTTGACCGGAGCGATCACCGGATCGGAAGCCACGTGGGGGGCGCCCCCGTCGACCAGGGCGCCCCCGGGGCCTATATAAAGGGTCCTCGACCTCCTTCTTCAAATCATCAATTGCTGCGACACTTCTGCGCTCTTCTGCTTCCGCGACACGCTCCAGAAATCTTCCAACTCGAGCTGACGACGTCCCGCTGCTCCGAAACTTCGATCTACACCGGACGTCG
This sequence comes from Boesenbergia rotunda, assembly GCA_024364735.1. NCBI lineage: Eukaryota > Viridiplantae > Streptophyta > Magnoliopsida > Zingiberales > Zingiberaceae > Boesenbergia > Boesenbergia rotunda. The sequence goes on along the minus strand of JAGFNQ010001796.1, from coordinate 129,384 downwards.
GTAACGAAGAGCTGTATTTAAAGTTTACTAAACTGTTCTTGTTATAATCTTTCTTGTAAACTTTTACGAACTTATAGAATTGCCCGCAGAAAACGGTCAACGACCGTGGGCCTTGGAGTAGGAGTCGACCCAGGCTCCCGAACCAAGTAAACCGACTGTGTTTGCATTGTTCTGTTTTTCTTTTATTTCCGCTGCGCACCCACTCTTTTTAAATCCGAACGATTTGCGACATTCACCCCCCCCCTCTCTCGCATCTCTCGATCCTACACAATGAAGGGAAGCTACACACCTATGGGTCCCTATCTTCATTACTTCTTCATTGGCGGTTTGTCGGGTCTGAGAAATCGAAACATTCATCTCTTGGCTCGAGGCAATCCTTTGGAATTAGTCCAAAAGGCTTTTGCGAATTCCGAAGTGTAGCAATGATAGTTGTCTATCATCCATTAAAAGCGCATGGGGTCTCTTAATGGCGACAAAACCCCTCCACGAATGCGGCTTTGCCACGTGTTCATACTTCTTTCCTCGTGATCTTCTGCTGATACGCGTCGCAAGGCCATATCAAACGGTAGCCTCGAAAGCGCAGATACCTCGAGATGGGTGTCCATCACCGTCCATGTGTCGTGCCCATGTTTACGCATGAGGACGACTTCTTCTCTATAAAAAGGGGAGGCAAAACCATGCGTCCTCCTTCTGGCATCATCAACTATCAGGAGTTGTGCGTTTCATTCTCATCTTCTTTTTCTAAGGCTTCTATCCTACGCGTAAGTTCCCTTTCTTCTTCATCTTCCTCCCCTTCTCTCCTTAGAAGTCATGGGTAAGGAAGAGAAAAAGGATCAAGGTAAGAAGGGGACATCGGAGAAGGGTTACCAACCAGAGTGGTATGAATTCATCTCCTCTAGGGTTAAATCAGAAACTCTCCGAGCTGCCCGCGAAGCCTACGACATTCCGACAGAAATGGAGGTGGAAGTCCCTTGGGTGGATCAATCACCCGTAGAACCTCCCCTAGGGTGCTTCACTTTCTTCCTAGGGCAGATAGAATTAGGGCTTCGTTTCCCTCTTCCTTCGTTTTTCATGAGCATCTCCTTATATTTCAACATTCCTCTTCACCAGATGGCTCCCAACGCCTTCGCCTAGATGGGTGGGGCATTTATCCTCTTCAAACCTTTTGACATTCCTTTGACCCCCGCTTTTTCCACTTCTATTTCATCCCCACCCAAGAGTTTAGGGGGGCCTTCAGTTTCACGGCTCGCCCCAGCCATAGGTTCTTAGGGGTCTTCCTTCCTACCATAAGGAATGGAAGGAACGTTTCTTTTTCATCCAACTGCCTGAGCGCCCCTTCAGCCCCATTCGCTGGAGGGAAAACCTACCAAATCCCCCGAAGCTAAGAGACTTTCAACAGGACCTAGGCTATGAACATGCTAGGAGCCTCCTGTCCGGTATGGAATTTAGTAGCCCTGGATTGGTACAGAGTGATGAACTCATGTACTGAGTGGGGCTCAGCCCTAAAGTCGCCAGCATGAGCCCCACCCTTGATAAGCTTATCCTTTTACAAACGTCTGTTAATTCTAACTGATGTTTTTGTTTTGTTTGTGCATTACAGAGGACGTCATGTTGTCCCGGGCAATGAACCAACTCCTCAAATGGGAGCAAGCCAATGAATAGGCCCTGACCCCTACTCCGGTTCCTTTTACCCCATCGATTGACTCAACCGAGTCTTTGGAGGAGGCAATGGAGTAGTCTGATGAGCACGAGACGCCGAAGCAGATAGAGGTGCCAATAGCAACTGAGTCGTCCACCGACCAAGGGACGCCAGAGCTACCTAGCGCCCAGGGAGCCAACCTGCCTCTCGTCATCATTGAGACATGAGGGAATAAGGAGAAGTTGGCATCTCAAGGCGACACCCTGATGCTTAGATCATTAGTGAAGCTGAAGAGGAAACACCTCGATAAGCAGTCAACAATCAGGAGGAGGTTGCGGCGCTTTGTACCCCGCAAGCTCCCCACTATTCTGGAGGAAGAGGATGTGTTCATCCTTGAGGAGGAGGATACAATACCTTTGTCTAAGTGCCTCAAATAGACGGTCATTCCAGAGACAGGGCAACAGACCATTACCCCTTCTCCGGATAGTTCCTCTGACATCGTCAGTGCTTGCGGTGACCACAGAGCCTCGACTAAGGTTTGACCGCCTGCGCAAGAAGCTTCAAGCAGCAGTGGAGGTGACCTCCAGAAAGCACCAACCGATGCAACTGAAGGAGGTCCCTACCGAGGGTCGTTCGTCCGAGGGAGCGTCAAGCTCTGAGGAGGACATCCCAAGCCCCTCTACGATGTCGTTCGAGGCCCCTTCCGTCCAGATCCTCCCCTGCCTCAGGGACACTTCATCTTCACAAAGCCTGGACGACGCACTAAGGAGCCGAGGCGAATTGAGAGGGGGTGTCTTGCATGCCTCGGTCGAGCCCCTAGCCAACTTGCATGAGTCCCTCCTGAAGGTAACGCTATTCGCTTTTTCTGTTACACTTATTCACATTTTCTAACCCTTATTCACGGTTGCAGGTCGCTCACGACTGCCTCTGTGCCTGGCGCCAATTATACTCCCGGCAAGAGATTGAACATCTGATCCGCCGAGTGTCTACCTCGGAGGCCTCAGGCTTATCGTGCCTACAGAGGGAGTCTCATGAAGGCAGAGGTCAGCAGAGCCCTCTGGGCTTAAGTAGAGCATTATATGGACTCTCTGCTGGCCTCCGAATCTGCCCTGCTCAGCTCCCACCACCGGGAGCGCCTGATGTCAGAGAGGGTCATCGCCCTTTCCAACGACTTACGCAACTTGGCACAGGAGCGTGAGCAACTCCAAGCCCGGGAGAAGAAACTGTCCGTGGACATCTAACTTCTGGAGTCTTCGATGACAGCCCTGAATGGTCAGATATAGGAACAAGTAAACCAGCTGGCCCAGAAAAGAAATTATGGTAAAGGCAGTAGTTGCCCACATAACCGACCTTCAGGAGGACGTCGCCCGGGTCAATTCAAAGGTCTCAGCCACCTCAGAGAGACTCAAGGAAGTCTTGGAAGATAGAGACCGAATGTCCTCTGAAGTGACTCAACTGAAGGCTACCAAGGATGAAGTCGAGGCTGAATTGCAAAACTACAAGACTGACGAGGCATCACAACTAAGAGAGACCGAGGCAGAATTTAAGGCCGGGTTTCTGGAGTCCAATGAATTTGGCGACATCATGGCTAGATAGGTCCTAAAACGCCTGAAACAGGGCTTCAATGGCGCCATCAATTATTTCCAGAAGGCCCAGCTACTGAAGCCAGACACAGACCTGAGATTCATGAGTGTTGGTCGTATTTGGGATGATCTCCCGCCTAAAGATAAGGAGCTGTAGGAGTTTTTTTCCCCACGTGTGCCATGTGTCTTTCCCTTTTCTGTTCTTCACTTATTTTTTGCTTCATGTACTTTCCTTGTAATTATCTAGCAAAAATACAAGAACTTTTGCATAACTCCGTCGGATGTAATATATGGATATTCCTCTTTGGAGCACATGTCTTGTCTCCTTCTGCATTCAGAGTTGGCATTACTTCCAACTACGGCCCGAGATGTCATAGTCATCAGGAGATGACTTCTAGCTCAGCGGCCATAAGGAGATGACTCCTAGCTCGGTGGTCATATGGAGAGACCAGGACAATGAAAGAGAGCCCGGACACAGGAGCGGCATGGCCTCGGGCCTCCTCGGCAAAGATTAATAATTATATCTCCTATATGTACTTACATTTTGTATTTCCTTCGGATGTTATTCTCCATGTACCCTACTCATAAGTAAAAAGAAACTTGTTACCTATGTGTTGCGGGTACTCTTTCGATGCTTAAACATTATGCTTTTCATTACTATCCGAGAGTGCTCCTTGTAGCTCGTTAGACATGTTGGCTTTACTCCCCTCCGTATGTCCATGGACCTTTCTTGGGGACATGATTAGAGGTAGTAGGATCTCTGCAGCTCTTGGCCGGGCATCCGCGACATCACAACCCACCCTACTCACCTCTGGCATCTACGGCACCATGAGGTAGTAGAGTTTTTAGCAACTCTTGGTCGGGCATCCACAGCACCACGACCAGTCCTACTCACCTCGGCATCCGCAGCACTGCGAGGTAGTAGGGTTTTCACAGCTCCTGGTCGGGCATCCGCAGCACCACAACCAGGCCTACTCATCTTGGGCATCTACGGCACCACGAGATAATAGGGTTTTTAGCAGCTCCTGATCGGGCATCCGCAGCACCACGACCAGGCCTACTCACCTCGAGCATCCGCAGAACCGCGACCAGGCCTACTCACCTCGGGCATCCGCAGCATCGCGAGGCAGTAGGGTTTTAGCAGCTCCGGGTCGGCATCCGCAGCACCACGACCAAGTCTACTCACCTCGGGCATCCGCAGCACCACGAGGTAGTAGGGTTTTAATAGCTCCTGGTCGGGCATCCGCAGCACCACGACCAGGCCTACTCACCTCGGGCATCCGCAGCACGTGAGATAGTAGGTTTTAACAGCCACTAGTCGGGCATCCGCAGCACCGCAACAAGGCCTACTCACCTCGGGCATCCGCAGCACCGTAAGACAGTAGAGTTTTAGCAGCTCCTAGTCGGGCATCCGCAACACCACGATCAGGCCTACTCACCTCGGGCATTCACAATACCGCGTGGTAGTAGGGTTTTTACAGCTCTTGGTCGGGCATCCGCAGCACCACGACCCAGCTTACTCACCTCGGGCATTCGTAATACCGCGAGGTAGTAGGGTTTTTACAGCTCTTGGTCGGGCATCCGCAGCACCACGACCAAGCCTACTCACCTCGGGCATCTACAACACCATGAGGTAGTAGGGTTTTTAACAACTCCTGGTCGGGCATCCACAACACCACGACCAGGCCTACTCACCTCAGCATCCACAGCACTGCGAGGTAGTAGGGTTTTAATAGCCCCTGGTCGGGCATCCGTAACACCGCGACCAAGCCTACTCACCTTGGGCATCCATAGCACCGCAAGGCAGTAGAGTTTTAGCAGCTCCTGGTAGGGCATCACAGCACCACGACCAGGCCTACTCACCTCAAGCATCCGCAGCAGCTCGAGGTAGTAGGGTTTTTAGCAGCTCCTGGTTGGGCATTCACAGCACCACGGCTAGGCCTACTTACCTCGGGCATCCGCAGCACTACGAGGTAGTAGGGTTTTAGCAGCTCCTGGTCGGGCATTTGCAACACCACGACCAGGCCTACTCACCTCGAGCATCCGCAGCACCGCGAGGCAGTAGGGTTTTAGCAACTCCTGGTCGGGCATCCTCAGTACCACGACCAGGCCTACTCACTTCAGGCATCCGGAGCACCGCGAGGTAGTAGGGTTTTAAGACAATTATATTGGCTCTTCATAGTGAGACATCTCGTTTATTTCATGCTTGACACTGCAAGACAACAAGAATACATAAACAAGTACATATTGTATCTCATAAATCTTATCCGGTGCGATATGGTTGGAGATAATTGGCATGCCACGACCTTTCAAGCTTCTTGCTCTTATCATCTTGTAGATAGTAACTACCTCCGGCTAGCTTTCTGATGACGAGGTAAGGTTCACCCCATTGCGGCTCGAGTTTTCCGGGCTCGCCTACTGGCTTGAGTCATTTCCAAACCTTGTCTCCGACTTGAAATGTTCGAGCGATTACCTGACGATTGTATGCTTGTTACATGCGTTGCCTGTATGTTATTAGCCGGGTAGTCACTTTATCCCGCACCTTTGACACAAGATCAAGGTCGATCAACCACTCCTGATCATTTTCCTCCTTGTTGTAATACTGTCGTGGGTTGACTCTTCATCAACTTCCACCGGGATTACTACCTCCTCACTATACACTAGATTGAAAGGGCTCTGTCCTGTTCCTTCCCTGGGAGTTGTGTGGTAGGATCAGAGAATACTCGGGAGCTCTTTTACCCAGCTACCTCAGACGTAGTCCAGCTTTATCTTGAGCCCCCTGATGATTTTTCGGTTAACGACCTCTACTTGACCATTATCCTGGGGGTAAGCGACTGAAGTGAAGGCTTGGCGAATGCCTAGCCCTTCACACCATTCCTTGAGCTTGCGACCAGCAGACTATCTGCCATTGTCCGACACCACCTTTTGAGGGATGTCATATCTGCAGATGATGTCCCTCCACAGAATTTTCATCACTACAACCTCCGTGATGTGCGTGAGAGGCTCAGCTTCCACCCATTTGGAGAAATAATCTACTAGGACCAGCAAGAACTTCTTTTGATGGGACCCAATTGGAAAGGGACTTACAATGTTCATTCCCCACTGATCGAATGGGCAAGAAACTGTGGAGACTCAAAGTAGCTCAGTCGGGCGGTGAGTGGTATGCCGATGCTTTTGACAAGTCTCACATCTGGCTACAAACTTGAGGACATCTGCTTGCAGTGTTGGCCAAAAATATCCGACCAGGATGATCTTCTTAGCAAGGGATCTTCCTCCAACGTGGCTCCCGCAAATGTTTTCGTGGACTTCTCGCATGATGTAATCGGTTTCCCCCGGCTCGACACACTTGAGTAATGGCGGGGCGAAGGCTCTCTTGTATAATTGATCTCCGATCAGCGGAAATCTAGAAGCCCAGTGGTGAAAGAGTCACCTCCTTTATCGTCAGTCGGCATATTACCACTGCGTAGGAACTCCACATAGGGCTCTCTCCAATCAGTTAATATAATGTCACTAGCTTCTTCTTCGATCTGAGCCACCGTCCCTTCGGTGGTACTGAGCTCATCTAACTTCCATGCAGAAATGGAGCTAGCCAATTTGGCTAGCTCGTCTGCCTTGACATTATCCGCTTGGAAGATCTTCTGCAGAATAACCTCTATGAAAGAGGATCTCATCTGTTCATATACGACTACATACCTCTATAGGCGCTCACACTTTATTTCGAAGTCGCCCTTTACTTGCTGATCAACGAGCTGAGAGTTCGAATGCAGGATGACTCGAGCAGCTCCCACGTGCTTGGCTGCTTGTAACCCTGCCAGGATTGCCTCGTACTCAGCTTTATTGTTGGTGGCTCGGAAGTGGAGTCGGATAGATAAATGTAGTATATCACCCCGAGGAGAAACCATTAACACCCCGACTCTGCTGTGCTTACTGTTGATGACCCATCGACATAGATCTTCCAAACTCCTTCGGCTTCTGGCTCAAGAACAACTTTGAGCATGAAATCTGAAAGAGCTTGTGCCTTGATGGCAGTACGAAGTTGGTACTCAATCTCATACTCGCTCAACTCTGCGGTCCATTTGATCAACTGACCCGAAGCTTCCAGATTTGTGAGGATCGTCCGAGCGGGCTGTTGGTGAGAACAACAATAGGATGTGCTAAGAAGTATGGCTGGAGCCTCCGAGCCATTAATACCAGAGCATAGGCCAACTTCTCTATCGTAGTGTATTGTGTCTCTACGTCCTTCAGGAGGTGTCCGAAGAAGTAGACTGGATACTGCACAGTACCTTCCTCTCGGATGAGCGTAGAGCCCACCGCTTGCTCAACTGTGGACAGGTATACGAATAATATCTCTCATTCCACTGGCTTGTAAAGGATGGGGAGCTTGGCAAGATAGACTTTAAGATCTGCAAACGCCTTCTCACACTGGTCATCCCAGTCGAACTTGACTGCCTTTCTCAAAATCTTGAAGAAAGGCAGGGTCCTATCAGCAGACTTAGAGATGAACCTAGACAGGGTCGTAATTCTACCATTCAGCCGTTGTACCTCCTTAAAGTTGCGAGGAGATGATATGCCCAGAATAACCTTTACATTTTTCTGAATTAGCCTTAATTCCCCTCTCCGTCACCATATACCTTAAGAACCGGTCACTCTTCACCTCGAACAGACATTTAGCAGGGTTCAGCTTCAGTCTATTGGCCCTGAGGGTGGCAAACGTCTCTTCCAGGTCGGCGATCATATCTTTCCCCTTGTCGATCTTGACCAGGATGTCGTCCATATATTCTTCGATGCTCCTCCCTATCTGATGTCGAAAGACCTTATCCATCATCTGCTGATACGTCGCGTCGACATTACACAACACAAACGGCATGACGTTATAGCAATAAGTCTCATCTGTTGTCACGAAACTAACCTTCTCTTGGTCTTCAGAAGCAAGAGGGACTTGATGATATCCTTGGTAAGCATCCAACATAGAAATAAAATCGCAACCAGAAGTAGAGTCCACTAGCCGGTCTATCCGAGGCAAGGGGTAGCAGTCTTTACGGCAGACTTTATTCAAATATCTAAAATCAATACAGACCTGCCATTTACCCCCCCCCCCCCCCCCCGGTTTAGAGACAAGTACTACATTATCTAACCAAGTCGGGAACTGAACTTCTCTTATATGCCCAGCCCTCAACAACTTGGTGACTTCATCTCTGATAACCTTGTCCTGCTCGGGCACGAAATGTCTTCGCTTTTTCTTTACCGATCGAGCTCCAGGGGTCACATGTAAGCGATGTGTGGCCATGGATGGGGGAACTCCCTTGATCTCCTCGGTAGCTCATGCAAACACGTCCTGATGGTTCTGCAAGCAGTCAATCAGTCGGCTCCTCAGCTCCGGTGTAAGGTCGACAGCAATCCTTGTGAGCCCCCCCTCCCCTCGTCTGTTGAGGGTGGATATGGACTTCTTCGCTCTCGACCTCCCTTCGTTCTTCCTTGGGTCCTTCCTCCTCTCGAGGGTTGGCGAGGTCAATTTGTAGAGCTTCATCAGCCTTTGGGTTCTTGCGGGTTTCAGACCTGACCTCCCCGCTGTAGCATCGCCGAGAAGCTAATTGGTCCCCCTTGACCTCAGTCACCTGCTCGCCCACCAAAAACATGATCTTTTGGTGGTAGACTGAGACCACCACCTGGAATATGTTGAGCACTGGGCATCCCAGGATGGTGTTGTAGGACGAGGGGGCATCGACGACCAGGAAAGGAGTCCTCCTCATCCTCTCCAGCATGTCATCTCCTAATGACAGGGATAGGGAGATTTGTCATATTGGCTGCACTCGGTATCCGGTGAGGCCAAAGAGTGGAGTGGAGACCGGATGAAGCTCGTCCTCATCGATCTGAATTTGGTCTAGGGTCACCTTGTACATGATGTTCATGTTGGGACCTTGTCGAGTGCTAGAGGGGGGTAAATAGATTTCGATTCGATTTTCTTCCTACAAGTTGTTAGTGCGCAAGCAGAATAACAAAAACAAAACCTAACAACTAAGAAAGACACACCTATTTACGTGGTTCGGAGATAAATCTCCTACTCCACGGCTGTCCGTAAGGTGGACGATCCCGATCCTTCGGTGGATGATTCCCCGGAACACCTCCGGCTATCTCTTGTCGCTCCTTGTGGGTGGAGAAACTTCGCCACTATTGATGCAGTTTGACCCTGATTGTTGTTTTGGTGTTGACACCGATTTTAGTTTAGGTTGATGAGATGATTATGATTAAGTCCTGGTCGGGGACTGAGCTTTGGATGAATGAAAAAGTCCTAGCTTGGAGGGCTAGGTGTGAAAAGTCCTAGCTTGGAGGGCTAGGTGTGAAAGGTCCTAGCTTGGAGGGCTAGGTGTGAAAAGTCCTAGCTTGGAGGGCTAGATGTGAAAAGTCCTAGCTTGGAGGGCTAGGTGTGAAAAGTCCTAGCCTGGAGGGCTAAGTGGATGAAATCCTGGCTTGGAGGGTCAGGTACTAGCTTGGAGGGCTAGGTGGATGAAATCCTGACTTGGAGGGTCAGGTACTAGCCTGGAGGGCTAGGTGGATGAAATCCTGACTTGGAGGGTCAGATCCTAGCTTGGAGGGCTAGGTGGATGAAACTCTGGCTTGGAGGGCCAGGTCCTAGCTTGGAGGGCTAGGTTGAAGTCTCGGTGAGTGAGACTAGGCACGAGTTCTTGGTCCGGGGGACTAAGAACGAGTTAGAGAAGGGATGGAGGTTTGTTCTCGTGACTTAGAGGAGATTTGACCTTGTCTGGATCGGTCTGGTGACTGAGGGAGGGTTTTCCCCTCCAAAGGATGATGAAGGAAAAGAATTAGAATCTTGGCGTTGGTCAGTTGAGCAAACCCGAAAAAGTGAAGCCGACGCGAAGGCGGTGGTGACTTTGCAATGTGGAATGAACAAAGACCAACTAATCAAGGTTGGTCTCTTTACAAGTGCAAAGGATTTGTGGAACAAACACATCGAACTCCATGAGGGTACCCGAGATTCAAGAATAGCCAAGAGGGACTTGTTCCTCAACCAACTACAAAATCTCTCCATGAAGGAGAGTGAAACGGTAAGCGAACTCCATGTTGATGCAGTCTGACCCTGATTGTTGTTTTGATGTTGACACCGATTTTAGTTTAGGTGGATGATTATGATTATGGTTAAGTCCTGATCGGGGATTAGGCACGGAGTGATTGGAAAATCCTAGCTTGGAGGGCTAGGTGTTGAAAAGTCCTAATTCGGAAGGGTTAGGTGAAAAGTCCTAGCTTGGAGGGCTAGGTGAAAAGTCCTAACTTGGAGGGTTAAGTGAAAAGTCCCAACTTGGAGGGTTAGGTGAAAAAGTCCTGGTGAGTGAAGCCAGGTGGTGGAAATCCCGGTGAGTGAAGCCGGGTCCTGGTGAGTGAAGCCAGGTGATGAAAATCCCGGTGAGTGAAGCCGGGTCCTGGTGAGTGAAGCCAGGTGAGGGAAATCCCGGTGAGTGAAGCCGGGTCCTGGTGAGTGAAGCCAGGTGATGGAAATCCCGGTGAGTGAAGCCGGGTCCTGGTGAGTAAAGCCAGGTGATGGAAATCCTAGTGAGTGAAGCTAGGTTGAAATCCCGGTGAGTGAAGCCGGGTCCCGGTGAGTGAAGCCGGGTGACTGAAACCCTGGTGAGTGAAGCCAGGTCCTAGCTTGGAGGGCTAGGTTGAAGTCCCAGTGAGTGAAGCTGGGCATGGCACGAGTCAGAGAAGGGCTGGATGCTTGTTCTCGTGACTTAGAGTGCATTTGGGCTTGCCTGGGTCGGTCTGGTGACCGATCAGGGAAGTTGGCACGGTGCTCCTTCGTGGATCGGTCTGGTGACCGATCCAGCGATGGCTGATCGGTCTGGTGACCGATCAGGGAGCATACAGTAAGGTTGGGAACCTACTGCTTTGCTCCTGATCGGTCTGGTGACCGATCAGGGAGAAGACAGTTTACTCACTGCTTGGCTCCTGATCGGTCTGGTGACCGATCAGGAAGCATACAGTGGGTTTTGGGGACCTTACTGATCTGCTCCTGATCGGTCTGGTGACCGATCAAGGATACTGTTCAGATCGATCTAGAGAACGATCAAGTGTCGCGAGGTTCTCACTATAACCGATCAGGATGACTCCTGATCGGTCTGGAAACAGCCTGATTGGTCTGGTGACCGATCAGGCTGGAGCCTGATTGGTCTGGTGACCGATCAGGCTGGAGCTTGATTGGTCTGGGGACCGATCAGGCAGGAGCCTGATTGGTCTGGGGACCAATCAGGAGTGTGCAGAAGACTTCTGGATTGGTCTGGTGACCGATCAGGGTCCTTCCTGATCGGTCTGGTGACCGATCAGGCGCAGAACTTTAATTCAAATACGCTGTCAGAAGCTCCGATCGCGTCTGTTTTCACTGCCGATTCTCTGCTACTTGATGATTTCTTTTTGATATGCATTGCTAAGCCTCTGTTGGAGTGTGCAGGTGATAGCAGGTGATTCAAACACTCAAGGAGGGTCAATGGGAGGCTTTCCTTGGAGCAGGTTTGTTTGTTTCTCCTTCTCAGGTTTCAACGGCAACTAGGGCAGCTGGCGACTGACGGAGACTCAGCTGGAGAGGAGGTCTTCAGTGGACTGAGTGCTCAGGGAGGTCAGGAGGTTCAGGCTGTGCTCAGAGGATGCTGATGGAGCTTGGGATGAAGCAGAAGCTTAAGACAAAGTGGATACAGAGGAGCGAAGCGAGACAGACAGAAAAACGAGTGAAGTTTTTGTTGTCGGTTGTGCTTGTGCTCTCTGTGACTTTGTGTTTGAGCTTTGTTGTTACATCTTTGTGAGCTTGTCTTCTCGAGTGTCTCTGTGCTTAACTTGTATCTTCTTGAGATCACTTGTGGAAAGGTTTCTCCACCGAGAAGGAGGCTGCTACTATCCAGAGTTCACCGGAGCTTGATCTGTCGACGATCAAGGGATCGCCCACCTCACGGGCACGCCAAGGAGTAGGGGCAAGTTATCCCCGAACCTTGTATATCGAGGTGTTAGCGTCGGTTTGCTTTCCCTTTGTGTTTTGCTTACTGTTCTTTATTTCTGCTTCTGCGTTTTTGTTTCCGCTGCTACTAATCTGATCACGCAGAAGTATCAAAGAGCAAGAAATTGTGTCTGGCTATATTCACCCCCCCTCTCTAGCCATCCGGGGTCCAACACTCCATAGTAGATTCAAAGAAGTCCTCAATGGTCTTCATTCTATTGATGAAAAGGTTGAGAACCGCGACCTTGTAAGGTATGTGTTAAAAGCTTTTCCAAGGAATGCTTTGTGGTCATCCATGGTGGATGCTTACAAAGTTTCTAAGGACTTGTCAATTGTAAAATTAGATGATCTATTTTGTGAAATGGAGCTTCATGAAATGGCTAACAAAGGCCCCAAGGAGAAGGAGATTGCCTTAGTTGCAGGGGAAAAGACCAACAAGAAGAAGAAGGAGAAGAAGAAGGAGAAGGAAGTCTCTTCATCTTCATCCTCATCCGAGTCCGAGTCCGATTCCGAGGAGGATGGTAGTGGGTCTTCTTCCTCCGAGATGACCAATTTTGTTAGAAGGATGATGAAAAAGAGTCGGCGCTTCAAGAAGTTAAGATTCATAAGTCTAATATTACTTGCTATGAGTGTAGCAAGAAAGGGCACTTCAAGAAGGACTGCCCAAAGCTCAAGAAGAAGGAGGATAAATCCAAGAAGAAGAAGAAGGCCTTGAAGGCCATATGGGATGAATCCTCCTCAAGTTCATCCGAAGAGGAGAAGGATGAGAAGAGTACACGGCATGTGGCACTCATGGCAATTGAAGGAGAAGAGAGCAGTGATGAATCCACCGACTCCTCAAACGCGGCTTCATCATCTTCGGATGATGAAGAGGTAATCTCTCCCGAATTAGACAAATGCTATAGAACTATTGCATGTTTAACCAATTTGTTGAAAAAGTCAAAAAATAAGGTTAAGTCATTGAAAATTGAAGTTGAATAGTTGAAATCCTCTAAGGATGAGGATATTGACGATTTGCATGCAGAAATACTAGAAGATGAGAACAAATCATTGAAAAGTGAAGTTGAGAGACTCAAGAGTGTTCTTGAGAAATTCTCAACAAGCTCAAAGACTCTAGATATGATTTTGAATGCCCAAAGGGCAGTCTACAATAGGGCCGGTATTGATTACCGACCCAAAGAACCATCATTTGTGTCCTTAATATCTAGGACTGATGTTAGACCACTTAAGACCCCTAGGACTCAAAAGAAAGTGGTCAAGGCATGAGTGCCTAAGTCTTGCATAGTAGGTACTTTAGGTCCTAAAATTTGGGTACCTAAATCTTCTATTTTTCGAATTGTGTAGGCTATGATTGAGGGGGAGCATCTATCAACTTGGTTCGTTGATAGTGGATGCTCCAAACACATGACCGGTGATAGATCCTTATTCACTACCTTTCAAAGAAAAAGTAGAGGTAATGTTTCCTTTGGTAACAATGGTAGTCTTAAGGTTATAGGAATAGGAGACATTCAAATATCCGAATGTCTTAGGATTAAGAATGTCTTTCTAGTCAAGGGGATGACATTAATCTCCTAAGTGTCAATCAATTATGTGATGCGGGTTACACAATTGATTTCCAATCAAGTCAATGTCTAGTTAGACAACATGACACTTTTGACACGGTACTAGTAGGCACAAGAGTAGATAATATTTATCAAGTTTCATTTAAAAGTGCTACTAATGGTTTTGTTAAGTGTTTCATGTCAAGAGAAGATGAGTGTAACCTTTGACACTGGAGACTAGCAGACGTGAACATGAAGAATATCCGAAAATTGGCCAATAAGGGACTAGTTCGTGGCTTACCAAACATCAAGTATGAAAAGGACAAACTTTGTGATGCATGTCAAATGGGTAAGCAAACAAAATCTGCACATAAAGGTAAAAGCACTATAAGTACTTCTACCACATTAGATTTACTTCACATGGACTTGTTTGATTGTAGTACAATCATATCCTTGAATGATAGTAGATATTGTTTTATTATCATTGATGATTTTACTAGATATACATGGACCTATTTTCTAAAATATAAGGACCAAACCTTAGATGTGTTTATTTCTTTTTGTAGAAGGGTTGAAAATGAGAAATCATCAACAATCAAAACAATTAGGAGTGATCATGGAGGTGAATTTCAAAATCAAAAGTTTTTAGAGTTTTGTCAAGATAGAGGGTATAGACATGAGTTCTCCACTCCTAGAACACCACAACAAAATGGTGTTGTAGAGAGGAAGAACCGAGTCTTACAAGAGGCTGTACGAAGCATTCTCAATGAGTACTCAGTACCGGGGTATTTATGGGCTGAAGCTGTGAACACAGCTTGCTACGTGCAAAACCGAGTCCTCATCCATAGATTTCTAGGGAAGACTCCTCATGAACTTTGGTTTGGAAAACCACCTATAGTCAAACATCTTAGGGTGTTTGGTTGTAAGGTATTTATTCTAAACACCAAGGATTATCTTGGAAAGTTCACGACAAAAGCTGATGAAGGGATACTGGTTGGGTACTCCCTCGTCAGCAAAGCTTACAGAGTCTATAATAAGAAATCTAGATTGGTTGAAGAGTCTTCTGATGTTGTTTTTGAGAAAATTCCCAAAGCAAATGATCAATCAGAAGATGTCGAAGGAATTCAATTCGAACTTAGGAAACTAAGTTTAGATGGGAGTCCAAGTGTTGTAGATGGTGGTGATGAGTCTGATGACGGTGAGCCTAGATAACCCATAGATCAGCCGGATCCTGAGGCTGAGCATCAGTCTAGTGACACCATACAAGAAGCACCACCAACACCAAGGACAACGAGGTTAGCCTCTAGTCATCCCCAAGACCAAATTGTTGGAGATATCCATCATGGGGTTAGGACTAGATCATTCTTTAGGAATGAGGCTAATGAAGTTGTCCTAATTTCCAAAATTGAACCTAGAAAAATTGATGAAGCATTAGATGATCCCGATTGGATCATTGTCATGTAAGATGAACTAGGTCAATTCGAAAGAAGTCAAGTTTGGGACTTAGTCCCTAGACCGAAGAAGACCACCATTATTAGAACCAAATGGGTCTTCAAAAATAAATTGAACCATAAGGGAAAAATCATAAGAAACAAGGCACGCTTAGTAGCCAAGGGCTACAGTCAAGTTGAAGGCCTTGATTACGATGAGATCTATGCTCCCGTGGCACGATTAGAGTCCATCTGATTGATGCTTGCATTTGCAGCACATCGTGGTTTCAAACTTTATCAAATGGATGTCAAATCGGGCTTTCTAAATGGTTTAATAAGAGAAGAGGTCTATGTCGAACAACCTCCGGGGTTTGAGAGTACCAAATTCCCAAACCACGTGTTCAAGCTCAAGAAGGCGCTCTACGGCCTTAAACAAGCACCCCGAGCTTGGTATGAGTGGTTGTCGACATTTCTTATTGAAAAAGGTTTTGTGAGAGGACAAATAGACCCTACACTATTTCTACGGAGAGATGGTGATGATATATTTGTGGCCCAAGTATATGTCGATGACATAATTTGCGGCTCAAACAACAAGGGCTATTTAAATGAATTTATTGGACACATGGAGAGTGAATTTGAAATGAGTCTAGTGGGAGAGTTGACTTTCTTCCTTGGACTCGAAATCAAACAAACCGGAGATGGGATCCATGTGCACCAATCAAAGTACACTCAAGAGATGCTCCGAAAATTTAACATGAGTGATTCGAAAGAAGTTACCACTCCCATGGCTACAAACACAAAATTAGACAAGGATGAGAGTGGTAAACCTGTTGACCTAACTCAATATCGGAGCATGATAGGTAGTTTGCTATACCTCACAGCTAGTCAACCTGATATACTTTTTGCTGTGGGTATGTGCGCTAGGTATCAAGTTTGTGCCAAGGAATCTCATTTAATTGTTGTTAAAAGAATTTTGAGATACCTGAAGGGCACAATCAGAGTTGGTCTTTGGTACCCCCGTACCGAGTCATTTGACCTAATCGGCTACACCGATTCCGACTATGCTGGATGCAAGTTGGATCGGAAAAGCACAAGTGGGGGTTGCTAATTTTTAGGATCATCATTAGTTAGTTGGTCAAGTCGGAAGCAACATTGTGTTGCTCTCTCCATGACCGAGGCAGAAAATATCGTCATGGGAGAGAGTGTATCACAATTGTTGTGCATGATTCATACACAAGAGAACTATGGATTAAGTTACAAGGGTGTGCAAGTGTTGTGTGATAACATAAGCACCATCAACTTAACAAAGAATCCAGTCCATCACTCTAGGACCAAGCATATTGAAGTGTGTCACCACTTCATTAGAGATCATGTTGTTAGAGGAGATATTGTACTCTCACATGTAGAGTCCAAATCAAATCTAGCGGACATTTTCACTAAATCACTCCCCGAGAATGAATTTAGTTTCTTAAGAAGGGAATTGGGAATGTGTCGTGCTTCGTAGGATTGAAATGCATTCAAAACCCTTCATGATCATTACAAATTGTTGGGAACAATTGGGCAACTTGGGGACATCTCACACAAACTATAAGGGTTAACAAAACGTTTTTATTTGCTAGAAATGGAGTGAGATGCTAGGATCAACCTAATTACTCAAAATATCAATGCATCCCTTGAGAAATTAGGTTGACAAGATAATAATCACTAAGTTGACCAAGTATGGGGAAAACCAATACATAACATATGTGTACTTGGCTCCATGATCATACTTGGACATTCAAATCAAGGAAACTTGATTGGAGACTTTATATTGATACAAACTTGGGTAACAATTGATTGGATGGTTGTGATTGAGTTTGCCTCCACTTGGGTGGAGCAAATTGATTTGTTAGACCCATAAGGACCTTTGATCCTTGTTAAAGGATCAATTATAGTCAAGGGATCACTTCCAATATCGATAATTTTCATCTGATCTTATCAGAAATCGATAGGGAGTCTGAAACAGAAATTTCAGATCGTATCAGAAAAATTCAGGGAGTCTGATTGGTCACCGGACCGATCAGGAGTATGTCTGATCGGTCCAAGGGACCGATCAAGCTATTTCGTGAGAAAGTGTCAAAATCTCACTGTGTTGGCCTGGATCGGTCCACAGACCGATCTGTCCCCCTGTAGTGATCGGTCCACCGACTGATCAGGAGGGTCACAGAATACCTCACGAATCGGCAGATCGATCAAGAGCCTGCCTGATCGGTCACCCGACCGATCAGAACCAGGCCAGACCGATCAGGCCAGAGCTTGATCGGTATGGGCGCTCCCAGATCGAACGGTGATCTGTTCGATCACATTAAATTGCGGTTGGTGGACCGATCCACCAACCTATTAACTCCCTCTAAACCTTACCTTCCCAAGCCCTAGCGCCGAACCCCTCTCTTCCTGTGCGTGAGTTCTTCTGCGTGTGGCTGCTAGAGGTCTTCTTCCTGCTGTTGGTGTTCTCAGCAACTCCTAGCTGCGAGCTTGTGATCTGGTTTTCCCTACGCACGTCCTCTGCGTCGTTCCATTCTCTGCGAGGTTTTTCTCTCGACTTGAGACATGTTCTTCCGAAGTCAATCGACCTCATGGCCCCTAAGTAAGTGTTTGTGTTTTGATTATTTCATCCGTCACGATTTTTGGGAGCTAACCATGTTATTTTATCTTGTGATGTGTGTGCCATTACCGTGACCTTGCCATGACCCTTCACCCTACTGATTAAACCTAATCTGTTCAATCTGTATCATGATCTGATTCTTCCCTTGATCAAATCTTATTGCTTTGATTAAACCCATGTTCATATGATCAATTCCATTTTGTGTTATAATTCTTTCTTGTATCATTGATTACCTGATCAAACTTCTGTTGATTCACTCCATTTGATCCAATATATTGCCATGATTTACAACCCTTAGGAAATCTCTTAAAGGCAAAGAGCCGGATGAGTGCACCTCACAATCCAGAGCTCCCTCATCCTCTTCAAGACCTCAACCACCCCCTCATACAAGATTTCAAAATGTCCATTATGCACTAGCCTTTGAATATCATACTTTCAAACTCATGCCCTGTCGAACTGTGGGCATAGCATTCATTTACGAACATTGTCCGTCGGTACGACGAATCATTGAGTTTTATGAACTTTAGTCCATTCTCTTTCTCGAGCGATCGATCAACTTTGATTTAGTCTCCGAGTTCTATAACAACATGGTCAGTGGAGCGGGTTCGGGGTATAGGACCCGAGTCGCCGGTATCAACCTCACTTTTGATTTATTAGCTTTCACTGCCTTCCTTGATTGTCGACGTTAGGAGAATGATTTTTCACTCTACCCTTATCTACCGGATCCTCTACCAGTTCCCTTCGATGGAGTCACTCCTGACTCTATCTACGAGTATTTTTTTGGCCATCCCAGGCCAGGGGGTCACGGTGAGCCCGCTGGTGATTTCCCCACCTTTGCTGCTCTCCGCCTTTCCCCCGCTGATTATGTCTTGTTTAAGATTATCACTAACTGTCTTATACCTACTACTTCGAAGCACTTGGAGGAAATTCGCTCATTCCACTGCTTGATGCTCTACGGGATGCATCAGCAGTTAGATTTTGACATAGTGACCACTATCTACTTCTCTATCATCGTCTACAGTTAGATGGATGGTCAGACATTTTACATGCCATTTGGACATATCATTACTGTCTGGCTTCATTCGGTCGGTATCAACGTGTCACAGGGCAGGATCGTGCCGATGGTTCGACAGGACTGCCGACTTGACCGATGCACATTGGCTCAGTCTGGCATCGTTGTCGGACCACAGGGACTGAGGTGGAAGGATAGGAGAGGTGTAGGGGAGTTACCGAGAGCAGCCCATGATCAGATGCATCAGGAGCCGCCCACTGCTGCAGAGGGCTACTATGAGTCAGATCCTGACCTTTGCTGGCAGATTGCCGAGCTGGAGCAGACGATCCAGCATGGTCTGCATGTCTCAGAGCTCTGGAGACAAGAGGTCCGATCTGAGTTTCAGTCTTTTGACCGTAGACTACATGCGTTAGAGTCCGACATTTTTGGGATTCGCTCCCGGCAGAGGACATGGCATGAGGAGTGGCACAGTTGGGCAGCTGGTCATCCGTACCAACCTTCATCCTCTGGAGCGGCGCCTTCCAGTAGCACTGCACCAGGGAGCTTCATATATATTAATGATACATCCGATGACGACCCTGCTGAGGATTGATTTGATCTTGGTTTCATGATTTGTGATGACTGTTTTGACTTGATGGCGATATGTCTGTGGTCTGACTATCATGTTTTGGTGTTGTACTTGATTTTGATGCTGTGTTATGCATCTGCCTCTATGACTGATTTCCTTGTATATTTTGCCATATTATGCTTATTGCTAGTTCATATGTTTGTTCATATGATCGATATATTCCGGTATGCCTTGCCATATTATGCTTACTGTTAGTTCATATGTCTGATCATATGATAGATATCTTCATGTATGCCTTGCTATATTATGCATTGCTATGCTTATTCGTACTCCATGTTCATATGATACATATGATTGTTTTGCCATGCGTTATATTTGTCATATTGTTTCATATGCTTTCAAAATTCAATCATACCTTTGTTGTTTTGAGATAACCCCTAGGATTGAGGGGGAGGTTTTATTTTTAAACTTAACAACCCCTCTAGACCCTTTTCGGTGTTTGACAAGGGGGAGAGTGTGGTTGGTTAAGTTTAGGACGATTACAAGCTTAATTATTGTAGGGGGAGGATCATGATTCCCCTATGAGTGTAAAATTTGCAACTATTGATTTCAAATCCCTAAACTTAAAATCGGGTTGTCAAACAATAAAAAGGGGGAGATTGTTGATGCAGTCTGACCCTGATTGTTATTTTGGTGTTGACACCAATTTTAGTTTAGGTTGATGAGATGATTATGATTAAGTCCTGATCGGGGACTGGGCTTTGGATGAATGAAAAAGTCCTAGCTTGGAGGGCTAGGTGTGAAAAGTCCTAACTTGGAGGGCTAGGTGTGAAAGGTCCTAGCTTGGAGGGCTAGATGTGAAAAGTCCTAGCTTGGAGGGCTAGGTGTGAAAAGTCCTAGCCTGGAGGGCTAGGTGAATGAAATCCTAGCTTGGAGGGTCTGGTACTAGCCTGGAGGGCTAGGTGGATGAAATCCTGGCTTGGAGGGTCAGGTCCTAGCTTGGAGGGCTAGGTGGATAAAACCTTGGCTTGGAGGGCCAGGTCCTAGCTTGGAGGGCTAGGTTGAAGTCCCGGTGAGTGAGACTGGGCATGGGTTCTTGGTCCGGGGGACTAAGAACGAGTCAGAGAAGGGATGGAGCTTGTTCTCATGACTTAGAGGAGATTTGACCTTGTCTGGATCGGTCTGGTGACCGATCAGGGAAGTTGGCACGGTGTTCCCTCGTGGATCGGTCTGGTGACTGATCTAGCGATGACTGATCGGTCTGGTGACCGATCAGGGAGCACATAGTGACATTGTTGGGCTACTGATCGACTCCTGATCGGTCTGGTGACCGATCAGGGAGCATACAGTTCACTTACTGCTTGGCTCCTGATCGGTCTGGTGACCGATCAGGGAGCATACAGTGAGTTTGGGGAACCTTACTACTTGGCTCCTAATCGATCCGGTGACCGATCAGAGATACTGTTCAAATCGTTCTGGTGAACGATCAATTGTCGCGGAGTTCTCCTTATAACCGATCAGGCTGGAGCCTGATCGGTCGGAGAGCTTCCTGATCGGTCTGCTGACCGATCAGGGCACAGCCTGATCGGTTTGGTGACCGATCATGCCATTGTGGCTGCGAAAGTTGGGAATCCCAGCAAAGCTATGGATCGATCCGGTGACCGATCCACGAGCCCTGGATCGGTTCGGTGACCGATCACTTTAATTCAAATGCGCTGTCGGACGCTCTGATCACGTCTGCTTTCTCTGCTCTTAACTACTGAGTGTTTGATTCTCTATTGATTTGCTGCCCTAATTAGCTGCTAAGTGTGCAGGTGACTCAGGGATCATCCATGGGAAGTCAAACAAAGGCTTTAGCTATAGCAGGTTTGGCTGTTTGCTTCTGCAGGTTGTAACGTTCTCTGGCATGAGCTGCAACGGCTGAGGAGCTGATGACCTGGGGGCTCGACTGGAGGGGATTCAGTGAGTCCAGAGGAGGTCAGGGGTAGCTGGCTGTTGCAGGTGAGCAGCTGGGAGCTGCTGCAAAGGAGCGTGTGACCTGGCGATGGAAGCAGGATAAGCCGTGGAGTGGAGAAGGAGCTCAGAAGTTTTTTTTGGAGTTCTCCACATCGAAAGCCTTGCTGAATCATCTGTTGTGCACTACTGTGAATCACTTGAAGCGATCTCTTGCAAAGTTGTAATCTTGAGTCTGTGGAGGGAGTCGCGAGTGGATAAGCAAGCAAACGAAGAGCTGGGAGCTCTTGCGTTGGTGGCGCTGTGCTGTGCTCGGTGATCTGCTCTCACATTTCTCATCCTTGTGCTTTGCTAGCGATCTGTAAGATCTTCCTTGTTGTCTCTATGCTTAATTTCTGATCCATTTGAGACCATTTGTGTGGAGAGGTTTCTCCACCGAGAAGGAGGATTTGATATCCGGATTTTCGGGGCTTGATCTGCCGACGATCAAGGGATCGCCCACCTTACAGGCACGCCAAGGAGTAGGGGCAAGTTATCCCCGAACCTTGTATATCCTTGCGTTAGAGTTTTGCTTGTTACTTAGTTTCTGCATATAGTTTCTGCACTTGTTTTGCTTCCGCTGTCTAACCTCTGAAGTGCAGAGAAAATCAAAAACTGCTAAGTTTCAAGTGTATGACTACATTCACCCCCCCCTCTCTAGCCATCCAAGTTCCAACAGCCACAACCCTTTGACACGACCTGAGTACTTATAGGTTACTAACAGGCTCTAACCAAGCTTGTTTCACCAAAGAATAGTAGTCAAACACGAGCTCTCTTAAATAGAGCTCGATCCTGGTTTGACTGTTACTAGTCGACTGGTGCAACACCAGTCGATTGATCCACTCTGAATTCGAATGTCGCCGCCTGACGTTTCGAATTCTAGCTATTACCAGTCAACTGCTCAGTCGACTGATCAACTATCAGCGACTGATCTCTCTGTGCTCTACCTCAGTCGACTGATCAAGCATCAGTCGACTTCCAACCCTCTAAGCCTAGGGTTTCCCTTCCCGAGTACATTTCTCTCAGCACTTGAACCCTCACGACTTAGTCCCAGGGTTTCCCTACCCAAGTACAATCCCTCAGCACTCGAACCCTCACGACTCAGTCGACCCTTCATTCAGCAGCCTCAACCTGTTGCCTTCAAGCCCTCTTCGACTTTGGCTCTCATCCCTCGGATTCACGCAAGCCCACGGCTCGTCTCCCATGCCACCCTTCACGTATGTCTCGAAGTCTGCTTCCCTCAACTCATCGTCCCTGCTTTGTCCACGGTCCCTCAGATGCACACACAAGCTCTCGCCTTGCCTCCATGTCATACTTCACCGGCCCCCAAAGACGTTCAACTAAGTCAATGTGTATCCTGCAAACTTGCACACTTACATACACATATTAGATCAACATGAAACCCTAACTTAATCATATTGGCACACACATCAAATCACATGATCTTCCCGATCAAACTTGGGCCGATTGCCCCAATAGTTCATAGAACTACCTGTATCCACAAAGACACGCTTAACTTCATAATTTGCTATGCGTGCAGGAATTACCAGGGCATCCTCATAAGGGGCCTCTACATTTTCTAGGTCATCTGGGCCGAATGAGATGACAGGGCCCCGACGCTGGCTACTACTTGTCTCGATGGCATAGTTCTCCAGGCGACGAGTGTGGGCCTTCCTTGCCCGATGAGAGTCTCCTCCGGTAGGCCCTCCAGAGATCACTCCCACATGGCCCGAAGGAGGGGACCACGCACAGGACCCTTACCCTTCTTGGGGTCTCATTCGGGTGAGAGGGAGTGACGGGGTGCCCTCTCCCGACTCCTTCCCCTAGAACGTGACCGAGATGGCCGTCGGGTTCCATCCTCTCCCGACTGCCGTTTGCGAGGAGAAAGGCTCCACCGAGGGGATCTCCGACGATACCCCGCTTTCCTCTATCATTTTCGAGGTTTGGTATCTGCTTCCCCAGACAACCTTTTCTTCAAGGCATGACATTCCTTTGTGGAGTGTGTTGTATTGCCGTGGAAGTCGCAGTACTTTTTTGGTGGCTCTGGCTCCTAGGTGTCGATTGTTTCTACCAGCCTTCACTTACCTGCCCAGTGGCCCTTCCCAGAACGAGGACCCTTCGCCCGGGCCAGTGCTGGGGGGTTCCTTCTTTCAGATCGTGTGGTGGTCTGCATAAGGACTCCAGCTGGTTCTTTTCGACGAGCATGTTACACTTCTTCAATATTGACGTGCTTGACAGAGCGGCCCAGCAAGTCATCGAAACTGGTTGGCGACTTCTTCACCAATGACCGGAAGAAGTCACCTTCGGAGAATCCCTACGTGAAGGCGCTGACAAGGATCTCCGATGTTGCGGTTGACACATCTTGCGCCACCCGGTTGAACCGCTGGATATAATCCTTCAACGGTTCCTTTGCCTTCTGCTTGAGGGCGAACAAATTTAACGTCATCTTCTGATACCGACGACTGCTAGCAAAGTGATGCAGTAATGTGGTTCTAAATTCCAGGAAGGAATTTATAGAATCCTGGGGCAGCTTTTGGAACCATCTTTGGGCGGCCCCGACAAAGTGTTCAAGAACACTCGACAATTGACACCATCTGTGTACTGGTGCAAGAGAGTCGTGTTCTCGAATTTGCATATATGATCTTGTGGATCAGTCTTCCATCATAGTCAGTGATGCCAGGACTACGAAACTGCTTCGCCATGGGATCTTCTATGAGGTGGGTGCCTTCTGAAAGGTCTTGGGTCCCTCCATCTTCCCTAGTCCTTTTTCTTGCCTTAGAATGCTGGAAGCAACGGAGTTAGCCTTAGTTAGCCTTCTCCGGATCCCCCAGGGAATCCCGTCGGTGCACTGGAGTTGTCACTGTGTGTCCCACTGGTGGTGAGATAGATCTTCGATTGTGGTGGTGCGAGGTGGAGATTCTGGGGATCTCCCCTTGCCTTGAGGGCGCTTGACATGATACGACTGCTTAATTTGGTGATGTTTGAGCGCACCCTTGACGGCGTTGGTGACCAAGCGATCTAACTCCTCTTTCATCAAGATGATGGGTTGTCCTCTAGTTCGGCTATCACGGTGTTCCTTCTGGTGCTTTGATTTAGTAGTTTCCCACAGACTGCGCCAAACTTGATCCGGAATGAATCGACACGGATGACGAGTCACCAGAGTCCAGCCCGTGAGATCAACACGAGCATTAATGGGAACACACCAGAGATTTCCCAGCGGAGCCCACTCCGACGCTCAACTCAGACTTCGATTACTTGCAAGAGGAAGACGAGAAAGAAGAATAGTTGTGAGTCTCGAGAGCCCCTTTTACCTGCGCGTTGAAGTACCTTATATACCCGACGGCTAGGTCACGCGTGTCTCCATGTTCTCCTCCACGTTCCTTACTCGTTGGTTACCTGATAACTTTTAGGTAACGGTCATAGCGATTATTAAGACCTTAATTATCGCAGGAAGCGGACAATAATTATCCGACGACTTTCTTGATCCGGAAAGAGGAATGGTTACATGAAATCGAGCTATCGGATGTATGACTTTTCGGGCTTCACTCTCTCGAGAGGGTCTCGGGATATCTTCACTCAGGACGGCCTCGAACGTCTGTTCTCCGGAGGTGGTGTCACGCCCCGAGACCTAGGAGTCGCTGATCCAATAAAAATCGGATAACACCTCCCTTGTGCAGACATACAATATCTATGACACAACCACGCAGTTTAAATGGGCCTCAGGCCTCAAATCCAAACAAAACAGCATATATATATGATAATATAATCATATATCCAAACCACGAACTTACCTGAGCTGCCAGGGGGCAGTAACGAAGCAAAACCACACACATAGTCCAACATAGGACTCGAAAGTACAATCCCATAAAGAAAGACAAATACTACAAGTCCACGAAAAATCCAATGCAACGGAATAAAACATAACCTGGTCCAAAAACAGAAAATAATGCATAAAACCAAATCAGGTGTAGTAGCAAGCACGGGACTGGCGACTCGGACCTCCTGGCAGATATCAACCTGAAATCAAAAAGTATGGCAACGGTGTGAGTCCATAAACTCAGCGAATACCCAGCAGATATGCATAGTACGTAATAATAACGATAAGGATCTACGCTGATACAGTCTCATATGAATAATAGACAAGAGTATATGCTAAAGACACTGAATAAAGGTACATACCAGAATTCATCTATCCTGTAGAGAGTGAAATATAATTCCTATGGAACAAGTACAACATATAATCCAAGGTAAACAAGTCTCCAGTATATACATGTCAATCAAGTGCAGAAATCAAATGCAGCAAACAATGCACGATGCAAAATATGCACATGGTGCAATGATATGTGTCACCCCTGACACCAGTTAGATCATCGTCCACCTGTCATAAATGGGTGTCCGAAAGGGTAGAGCTATGACAACTGTACGCACCCTGCTATCACTGCTCCTGAGTGACCGAGTGGACAGGATGCTGGCGGAGGTCTCTCTCCTACCCCAAGCAATGGGGGAGTCTAGCTCTCATCTTCTCGTGTCTTAGGACAAGAAGGGATCCCTGGCTGCTACCACGCACCGGAACCACCCTCCAAATAGTGATTGTGCGGAGCAATACAGGGCAAATGCACACACTCTATGGCAGCCACTACCCCTGAGTGGATGTGTGTGCATATCCTCATGTAACTGACGATGGACTCAGACTACATAGAAGCCGATGATCGTCAGCATGCAATAATGCAAGGATGGTGCATGACCCAAACACATATAACACCCACCAAGTCCTCACTAACACCTTAGTGTGCTAGGTATAGGTCTGAATCCTATATCATGGGATACAAGTAATCTACTAGGTATATACTGAAAAAGTAACCAGTGATCTATAAATATCAAAATGCAAGAGGGAACATATCACTACCTCTATGCACACATATATACACGTAACAACTATTGAGACTGTATGAAGCTAAAAGGAAGATAACCTCAAGGATAAGCAACAGATATCAAATACATGTATACTAAGGCAGATATAACATATAAGCTTACTGTTATCTATAACAGACCATGCATAGCAATATGACAATATCAACAAGATAAGTCAAGGGTACCCACCTTAAAATGTAGAGCGTATCCAAATACAACTCACGATCACCCGAAACGAGTCTGAATCAACACTCTGTATCAATACAAGAAATAAAATAGCTAAATTAATTACCACACAACATTAAGATCAAGCCCTAATGAGATACCCTCCTAAGGGAACAACCACAATACACTCCATAGGTCACGGCAGAACTCCCATTGCTAAGCCTACTTTATTCCTCAACAATTTATATTATTAAACACCAAAAGCCAAACCCAACTCCTACGGGTCTTTACATGAAGATAGAACGTCAAAGAACCCAACGATGAATCTCTCGGCATGAACATCCAAACATTTCGAGTCAAGCCATACACAACAACCATCCAAATCCTAGCAACCCATCACCCAAATCTGGGGTTCACGGCAACAATAAGAACAATGTAGGAACAAAGAAAACAAACTCCAATTATCTCTACTGAACTTGATAATATGCTCCCACAGAGGTACACAACCAATAATAGCTCACGACATGGCTTCCCAGAACAAATCAAAACCACCATTCTTTCCAAAAGCTCACAGCAGGGAATAATAGACAGAATAATAGTAGAAACCATACAATTTGTTTTGCTAAAGATCGGACAACTACTCCACACGTGATTGCAATTAGCCACCAATAACTCACGGAGAAGTCAGCAACACCTAATCCAAATTTCAGCGAGCTCAAAGATGAAATTCTCAGCAACAACAAAACCGACACAGAACAGGACCAAAACTGAGAACCCAAAGGAAAGCTCAGTGATAATCCGATACACCACCCAAGTCCAATTCTACAAGGAAACCTATAGCAAAGATCCCACATCTCATATCAAACCTAACCGATAAATATCATACCTGAGTTGGTGTCGGCCAAAAATTTCTTCTGCCAAGATCTGATTACTCCGATCCTCCCTAGGGCCACCCCTACGTGCGCACAAGAAATCGGTGCCTCAGCGTGACAAGATCGTCAAGATCGTCGATGTTGGATCCCTTGCGCGATCGAAGATCAAAGATCTCTGCCCAACCGAAATCTTTGAGGAGGAAAGATCACCAACAGTGGGCTCGCTAGGGCTGAGGGAGGATGATTGCCGGTCACATAGTCGTCAGGGTGAGGGATTTGGGCGTTGGGCGTGTGGAGAAAGGAGTCATGGCTGCGGCTAGGGCACGCGATGAGGAGAGGAGTCGGGCATGGGCGATGGCTGCGGGCTTCGCGAGGTGAGGAAGAAGAAAACGAAGGGGCGGTTGCGGCTTTGGCTGCGGCTAGGGCATGAGGGGAGGAAATAAGGTTTATAACTTATAAGTGGAGTTTTTGCAACTTAACCCCTGTCCTTTAAGTTACTAAAACATCACCCCTACTTTTGAGTTTTATCAATAAAACCGCTCCAAACTTCCAACAATCCAACCTAGACCGTCAGTTTGGGTTTTCTTTCACTCCACTCCTTAAGAGTTACAGGTTTAGTCCAATTAAACCCCCAAAAATTTAGACCGTAGGCCTAGAAACCCTAGAAGTTGTCCAATAAATCTCTGAAAAATTTTCTGGCCTGGTTTTTTTTTCCGTATTTTACAGGTGGTCTCGGGAGCCTATTGGCCGGTGTGGCCTCGGGAGCATACCCTCCCGAGGTGACCTCGGGGTCTATGACCCGGCTTGGCCTCAGGGACCTACCCTCCCGAGGTGACCTCGGGGTCTATGACCCGGCCTGGTCTCGGGGGCCTGTTCTCCCGAGGTGGTCTCAGGAGTCAGCCCTCCCGAGGTAGTCTCGGGAGTTAAATCTTGATGATCGGGCTTGGTGGACCCTTTCACGTAGTTTCCCTATTCCACGTGTCACTCTGGGCTATTCAACCCCATCAGTCGACGTGAGGTCAAGAGGAATGGAGAGTTAGGTGATGGCTGATTGACGACATGCGATGAGAGGAGGCTAGGGTTGAGGAGAGTTAGGCTTCACTATTGGAGTAGTCGAGCTCGAGCGGGGTTCCATGTTCCATGTTCTTCAATTAAGATTTTTTTTCTTTTAAACGCTGTTTTTAGTACATCAATTAACTACTGCAACATAGCAGTTAATTAATAGAGCAATGATAGGGAGAGTGAAAATGAGAGAATGAAAACCATAGTGAATGATGTGGCATGACGTGACATTTACATGTACACGTCCGATTATCTCTTGGACACCATTGGCGGCCTTCAACTGCCGTCCCGAATCAAATTATACCCTGAGGGTCACGGTGAACCCGTCGGAGATTATACATGCAACGTGCCACGTCATTCACTATGGTTTTCACTATCCCATTTTCACTCTCCCAATTATTATTCTAATTAATATTGGTTTAGTTTAATTTATTTAACTATTTTTTGATTTTTAAAATCGAGATAAAGCCGAATAAATTGAAATAATCAATATTTTTTTATAAATAAATAAAAATTTCAAATTAACAAACTGAACTTTCTGTAAGGGCATTTAAATGGTTGACTCATTAGGGGGCAAGGATGACCTGAATGGTGCGTTTGGTTTGTATTTTTCAGTCTATTTTTCATTTTCATTTTCGATAGAAAATACAGTTTTCTGGAAAATATATTTGATTTATATTTTCCAACTTTGTTTTCCAGAAAAAAAACATAGTATTTTCTAAAAAATTAGAGAATGAAATAAAGTCATTTTCTAGAAAATGAGAAAATATGATTTTCTAAAAAATAAAAATAAAAAATGGAACAAACCAAAAATTTCCACTCTAATTTTTTACTTACTCCTACTCTATGACAAACAAATTATTTTTTACTTTCGAAATATATGTCATAGAACACTACAAAATTCATTTTTGAGAAAAAATTTAAAAGGTGTTCGTAATTATTATTTTTATCAAAAAATTACTCTTTTTAAAAGAAAAATTAAAATAATATCATGATATATTTCCCATCCTAAAAGTATTTATAGTTGCTATGAGCTAGCACTACAAAAATAACAAGCTATTGCGACGGACATTTTTAATTGTCCGTCGCAAATGGCGACGGATATATAGTATCTGTCGCCAAAGTGTCGCGGCAAGTCAAACTCGTGACTATAGCGACGGACATGGTCAAAAGTTCGTCGCTATTGCGACGGATAATATAAATTGTCCGTCCTAGAGTTAGGCGACGGGTCAACCCCCTCAATTCAGCGACGGAATTGGTCAACTCCGTCGCTAATCGGCGACGGACAAGTTAGTCCGTCGCAAAATTACTTAAAAAAGGGCGACACCCCCTTCCCCCGCGGCCACGCGAACCCTAGCGACGGTCGAGCGACTGAAGCGATTCTCCTCCGGCGAACCCTCCTCCGATCCCAGGTACGCGAGTTAAGCTTCATTTGCCGTATATGCTCGTTTTTTTGTGCTCACACGGCGCCATCGCGTCTTCTCCGGCCAACCACGGGTCTTGGCACGGCTGCGCGCGGGCCTCCCGCGGCCTCCGGCACCGTGCTCGTCCTCCCGCGGTCTCGCGCGGCCAGGCGCGGCCTCGCATTTGCATGCGCCGTCTGCTGGCGGTCGCGACCCAGTGCGGCCGGGCGGCGCCTGCTGCGGCCGCGCGCCGCCTACTGCGGCCGGCCGGCGACCCCTGCTCCGGTTAGCTAGGGGTTTAATTAGGAAATTGCTTTAATTAATTTGATTAATTAATTCAATTAATTAGAGTAATTAGTTCAATTAATTTGATTAATTCAATAATTAATCAGTGAATTATTTAGTTAAATTACCAATTAATTTTGTTAGATAATTTGTTAAACCATTAATTGTGTAATTAATTGATCAAATGTTTTATTTATTTTAGATAAATGTTTGATTAATATGATTATTAAGATGATTAATTGTTTGATTAAGGAGACTACTTGATCTAATAATTAGATCTTGTTTGATTAAATTTAGATTAATTGTTTAAATAATTAGATTAATTGGTTGATTAATTGTATGATTAATTAGTATAATTGATTCAGAAATAATATCATGTTTGATTAATAAGATTTATTTTTTAAGTATACCATAAATATCATATTGCCTATTCATTTTTATATGTGTGGGTTGATTAAATTGTCTTATCTGAATTCAGATACAATGTATCCGAAGAAGGCATGGATGTATAATAGGTTAGACAATGGATTTATCCGTGACAAATTTTTTGCTGGAGTGGAAGAATTTGTTAACTTTGCAAAGTGTCATCCTGAGTGTTTGAATGACACAGAGTTGAAGTGTCCATGTAATCAACGCAAATATAGAAATACAGCTTTCCGTGATGAAGATACAGTGAAAACTCATATCGCGAGGTATGGGTTTGTTCTAGATTATTACAACTGGTATTGTCATGGAGAGCCGTATGTATATGAATTTGGTGGACCTTCTGTTGCATCATCATTGAACTCAATTGGACCAGAGACATCATATAACCCTGCTGATGCAATGCAATCAATGGTTTATGATGCAATGAATGCTTTTGATCAATCAAATGTAGAGCAAGTACCTACTTCTGATGTTCAGAAAATGTATGACATGTTAAAGGCTAGTGAAAGAGAATTATGGGAAGGTATTCCTTCTGGTCATTCTCAATTATCTGCTACTGCAAGATTATTGAATATGAAGGCAGAACATCATTTCTCATAACGATGTTATGATGACGTATGTCAACTTATGTCAGAGTTGCTTCCAACTGATAACTGCATGACTGATAGTTTCTACAACACTAAAAAACTAATCAGAGACTTGGGTTTGCCAGTTGAGAAGATACATTGTTGTGTTAATAATTGCATGATCTTTTGGAACTAAGATACTGAATTGATGGAATGCAAAATCTGTAACCATTCTCGTTACAAGCATGGTGCTCGCATGGTAAATCAGAAGAAGAAGAAAAATATTCCTTACAAAGTCATGTATTATTTTTCTTTGACTGCTAGACTTCAACGTTTGTATGCATCAGCAGCAACAGCAAGTCATATGATCTGGCATCAAAACCATGGACATGAGGGAGACATTATGTGTCATCCTTGTGATTCCCCTGCATGGAAACATTTAGATTCAACATTTTCTTCCTTTGCTATGGAACCACGTAATGTCAGACTTGGACTTTCTGCAGATGGATTTCAGCCATTTGGAAGTTATGGACAACAATATTCATCGTGGCCTGTTATCTTAACACCGTACAACTTACCACCATGGATATGCATGAAAGATGAATTCATGTTTCTTACTGTTTTAATTCCAGGTCCTCAAAATCCAAAAGGGCACATAGATGTTTTTTTACAACCTTTGATAACTGAGCTGAATTATTTATGGAATATAGGTTCAGAGACGTATGACATTGCTACAAAGTCAAACTTTTTAATGCATGCAACATTGTTATGGATTATTAGTGATTTTCCTGCTTACTCAATGTTATCAGGATGGAGCACAGCTGGAAAGTTAGCATGTCCACATTGTATGAGTCAGTCAGATGCATTTTCTTTGCCCTGCAGTGGCAAGATTTCTTGGTTTGATAATCATCGAAAATTTTTACCTCTTGATCATCCGTTCAGAAGAAATAAGAAACATTTCAAAAGGAATGAAGTAGTTAGGAAGCTACCTCTATTTGGGATGTCAGGCGAAGATCTGTTAAATGAAATTGATAGTTATGGATTTCTACCAATATATCAGGATGGATCAGATGATATCAACAAGTATATTGTTAGAGTCAACAAATGTGGTTGGAGGAAAAGAAGTATTTTTTGGGAGCTTCTATATTGGAAATATTTACTCATTCGTCATAATTTGGATGTGATGCATATTGAGAAAAATTTCTTTGATAACATTATTAATACTGTCTTAAATGTGCATGGGAAAACAAAAGATATAACAAAATCTCGTGAAGAATTAAAACAATTAGTGAGCAGGCCTGAGTTGCATCAGAATGAAACAACTGGTAAATATCCGAAGGCTTGTTATACATTGGACAAAGAAAGTAAGCAAACATTGTGTTCTTGGTTGAAAAACATAAAATTTCCAGATGGATATGCCTCTAATATATCTCGTTGTGTGGATACGAATAGATCTAAAATGGTTGGAATGAAGAGTCATGATTGTCATGTGTTCATGCAAAGATTAATTCCAATAGCTTTCCAAGAATTACTTCCTAATAATGTTTGGCAAACACTTACAGAATTAAGCTTTTTTTAAAAAAATCTGACTTCCAGAGTTGTTACGATAGCAGATATGTTACGCCTTCAGACAGAGATTCCTTTAATACTATGTAAGCTTGAGCGAATCTTTCCACCAAGCTTTTTTGATTCAATGGAGCATTTGCCTATTCATTTACCTAGCGAGGCACAGATTGGTGGTCCTGTACAATACAGATGGATGTATCCGTTCGAAAGGTTTCTCAGAAAATTAAAGAATAATGTGCGTAACAAAGCAAGAGTTGAGAGATCAATATGTAATGCATATCTGGTTGAAGAAGCAAGTTCATTTTGCTCCTATTACTTTGCTGAAAATGTGAAAACCAGACATCGAAAGTGTCCACGCAATCAAGATGACATTCCATCAGTTGACCCAGATATTCTTTCTATTTTCAAGTATCCTGGAAGAGCAATGGGTTCAACTCTATCTAGACGGTTAAATGACCAAGAATATCATGCCGCCAGGACATATATCCTCTTAAACTGTGAAGATGTCAAACCATACCTAAGGTATTATCTCTTGTTGTAATGAAATTAATATCAAATGATATAATCAAATTTCTGGTATGATATCAAATGAACTTATATGTCAGGTTATACCAACAACAGTTGTACATTCAAAATCCATCGATAAGTGCAAATGAGGTAGATCAAAAGATAGAAGAAGAATTTGCATTTTGGTTTCAAATATATGTAAGTGAGTTAATATGCATTTTTTGTTAACAATTCTTGATTACTTATTAATCTAATTTGATCAACCACCACTATTATAGGTCAATGATGACAGAATTTCAAATGTAGAAGACGAAAGAATTAAAAATCTCGCATTTGGACCTCTTCGTACTGTGACAGTCTACTCGGGTTATTACGTGAATGGATACAGATTTCATGTGAGCCAACGTGATTCAGGGATGCTAACGTATAATTCTGGCATCAGTGTCAAAGGATCAACAAACAATAATGATAATGAATTTGACTATTATGGCAAGCTAGAGGAAATTATCGAAGTTGAATACCCAGCGTTACCTTTCAAAAGATGTGTATTATTCAGGTGTTCTTGGTATGATCCAACTCCAAGGACGGGCACAAGGAAACATCGGTTATACAATTTAGTTGAGGTTAATTCAAGCAAAAGATTCAACAAGTTCGAACCTTTCATTTTTGCGGTGCAAGCTGGTCAAGTATTTTATCTGGAGTACCCAACTAAGAGAAGACGACCTAGTGAATGGCTTGCTGTATGTCAAATGAAGCCTAGGTCAACAATTGAAATGCCAAATACGATCACTGTCCAAAACTCCGATGCTTATCAAAATGAAGAAGTTATAATCAACTCCGTTGATTCAGAAATACAATCAGCATCTCAATTACTTATAGATGAGAATGTCTCTTACGAGGAAATTGATGATGGTGAAATATCTAGCACTGAGGAGGTCGATGTATCAACGGATTCAAGCGATGAAAACTTGCATGTTAATTA